>CM035417.1:45458185-45535685 GCA_020310875.1 Ceratopteris richardii | reverse complement strand
AAGGCTTGCTGCGGATAAGTCTGGCAATCATGAGGATCTGTGGCCTCTCTAATGCTGTCCATACTGATGTAGCTAATCCTGGTCCCCATATGGCTGCCCCATACATGAGCGCTCGCGTAACCAAAGTGTCAAAGAGCCACCCCTTTGTGCGGGGCTCCTGAAAATATGCCTGGTGGCACTGTTTCTCCATCAAAGCTAGTGCTGCGTACCCACGTGTGATGCGGTCACGGGCTGCCTGAGCCATAGAGAAGACCCCTGATGCTGCTGTAAATGTCACCCCCAAGTAAACATATGATCCGACCACCTCGATCGGTCCACCTGCTGCTGTGAACAAACTATGTCTGCGTACCTGTGCTGATGTATGAAAGATCAAGACCTTGGTTTTACCAAGGTTCACAGATAACCCTCTGTGTCTGCGAAAGTCATCTAGGCCGTGTAGATGATGCTGTAGACCTTCTGCAGACTCTGAAACCAATACAATATCATCAGCGTATAAAAGAATATGGACAGTGGACCCGTGTACCTCAATGCCATCTCCCCCCTGCTGCTGTATGAAGTCCACTATCTCATCAATGTAGAGACCAAAGAGGGTGGGTGAGAGAGGGCATCCTTGCTTCACCCCGATAGTGCTAGCAAGTGGATCAGATAAGCCCCTTGGACATCTGACTCTACCAGATACTCTCTCGTATAAGGCGTAGATCCCCCATATCATCTCCTCCGGCTCTCGTGTGTCTCTGTGATGCACGCAAAGTCATGTGAGAGAGAGAGAGAGAGAGAGAGAGAGAGAGAGAGAGAGAGAGAGAGAGAGAGAGAGAGAGAGAGAGAGAGAGAGAGAGAGAGAGAGAGAGAGAGGAGAGAGAGAGAGAGAGAGAGAGAGAGAGAGAGAGAGAGAGAGAGAGAGAGAGAGAGAGAGAGAGAGAGAGAGAGAGATGAAATGAAATGATATATTTACGTCTTCAGAAGGCCAAAATGACCTATGAGACCAAAAGTTACAAAACTGGTGAATCTGATACAAAATCTGAGTACCAAAGGAAGTGGTATTGAAAATGAAAGATGTAAAATAGCTGGAAAAGGCTAACACCAAGACTAATACAACAAAGGGATGATACATAGGAGGGATGTGCTGATATACAAGGCTGGAGATCTATCCTCATCTCCACTGTGGGCATCTGAAAAGTACAGCTCGAATCCTCCACTTTAGTCTCCGTCGATACTGTGTAGCACCTCTCACTCTCGGTCGTGTAGATCTCCCTAGCTCTACTGCTCCGTCTATGAGAGTGCCAGTAGTGGCTGTATGAGTGTGGACAGAGCTCTGTACTAGATGCTCTACTGACTGCTCCTCTAGCTGCCCAGTGTCTGGTGTAAAGAAATCCGTAATCTGTCTCTGGGACTGTCTCCCTCCAGCTCTCCTCAGTAGAGTGTCTCTATGTCTGTGTACCTCTAGTAGATATAGTCCAAGACATCTCTGATCCTCAAAACTCATGACTCTAGATAGAGGCCCAAAACCCTCTCTGAATAGACAATGAAAACGGCCCCGTATCTCATAGTATACTCTGCAATGACATATGTAATGTAGCTCTGTCTCTGGCTCTAGGTGACATAGACCGCATATCCTGCTATCTGCTGGTACCCGTCTGAATCTTCCAGTCTCAATCTCAAGCTGATGTGAGGATGTGCGCAACTGGCCAATGACACAATGCAAGGCATGGGAAAGGTGTGTATCCATATAGGTAGGACGAGTCACAAACCCATCCGTTGTGAGGTGTAGAAGATGCTCTCTATAGAAAGCCATCTTCGTACCTAACTCCTGTGTAGGCTCAATCCATGTCCTCCTGGTGTCCTGCTGTATCAGATCCTGACGAATGAGTCTAGTAATCTCCACCCGTGAGAGGTACATCATGGGTGTGTGTAAAGAGTACTGGAAAGGAGGCAGCCTGTCCATGGTAAAACCATGTGTCTGAAACCATGATGTCATCTGTGCAAACCAGCATGATGTATCCCCCTGCAGAGCTAGCTGTCTGGATGACTCGAGGGCAAGCCTCGTATATCTATCTCTGGTGGTGTCCCAAAAGCTGTGTACAAAGGAGACTGCTATAGTGAGTGCCTCAATCTCAATAGGGGGAGCAGCTAGCTCCGCTCGAATGATATCATGTGGTACCGAGGCCTTGGCTCTAATCAGCCTAGAGATCATAGATACCAAGGGCCTCTCCATGACTCTCCACCCATCCTGACCTATAGAAGGTCCCCAAACCTGTACCCCATATAGCATAGTAGAGGCAACCAAAGTATCAAAGAGCCATAACTTTGTCCTGGTACCTGAAACTGAACTTGCGAGCACATCCTCTCCAATCTTCCCAAAGCTGCAGATGCTCTAGTCAGTCTAGTCTCTGCTTCTCTCCTCAAGGAAAATCTCGGTCCAGTGAATAGTACCCCCAGATATGTGTATGCATCTGTATACCCCACAACCTCTTGCCCATATGTGAAAATAGGTGTTGATCTCTTGATCCACTGCGGTGTGGTGTTAAACACCATAACCTTGGTTTTACCAAGGTTTAGAGACAGACCACTATCCTCTGCAAAGCTGTGTAGAGCATCCAAGTGTCATTGCATACCCTCCGTTGAGTCAGATATCAAAACAATATCATCAGCATATAACAACAATGGGATCCACATCCCTGCCAACTCGGCCCCTCTATCACCCTCTGTGTCAATGTAATCAGACACCTCATCAACATACATACCAAATAGAGTAGGAGATAGTGGGCAGCCCTGTTTCACTCCAATAGTAGAGTGAACTAAATCAGATACCCCTTTTGGGGTGCAAACTCGTCCCACCACTGATCAATACAAAGCCATAATCCCCCACATCAACTCTATGGGTACCCCCATCTCCTCTAGCCTGGGCATCAATCGAGCTCTCGGCACCATGTCAAATGCTTTGCGGAAGTCCACAAAGCTACAATAAATCCGCTTCCCGTGTGACCTTCCCTCTTCAATGATGGCTCTAAGTGTCAGAATATGATCAAGAGTGGAGAGACCCTCTTGAAACCTGCCTGACCTTTTTCCCGCATACCCTCAGCCTCTGCCCAATCACTCAAGTGCTGCTCAAGAATGGATGCATACAACCGTGCCAATGTGTGTCCAACCATAATAGTGCGGTAGGTTCCCGGCTCTATAGGATCCCCTTCATTGAAGATAGGCACAATAGTAGACAATCTCCAAGTCTCAGGTAACCCTTCACACATGGCACGATTGAACAACACTGCAAGAACCTCCATCAACATATCCCTAGCATGAATAAAATGCTCCGCCACTAGACCGTCATGGTCATATGCCCTCCCGGTCCTCATCCTGTCAATGGCCCTATGTACCATTCGAGCGGTAAAGAAAGTGCTCGTGGCTGGGCACGGCTCTGCAGGGCCTGGAAGGGGTTCTTGTCCAGGAACCATATATAGCGATGTCGCATACTGACCCCATACATTAGGTGAAGTAATCGTTGGGGGAGTGGAGTGCTCATGAAAAAGTCTCCACAGAGAGAGAGAGAGAGAGAGAGAGAGAGAGAGAGAGAGAGAGAGAGAGAGAGAGAGAGAGAGAGAGAGAGAGAGAGAGAGAGAGAGAGAGAGAGAGAGAGAGAGAGAGAGAGAGAGAGAAAAGAAAGAAAGAAAGAAAGAAAGAAAGTGTTTTTACGTCTATTAGGAGGCCGAACTCGGCCTATGAGACAAATCGATGTACATGGGTGTATCTTCTGTCAATCAGAAAAGATAAAAGTGCTGAAAAGAAACTGGTTAAGCTGATATAGATCTCCGTAGTATGCATGTGGGGATACCCATGAAAATGGTGGGGGGTGTATGGAGTGCGATATCTATGATAGTCTATATGCAAAAGGGTAGTACAACAACCATGAGAATGCATCTAAGACGACTACTAGCTCCATCCTGTGCTAGTGGGTGGGTGTAATATGTGATACATGAAAAAGTCTCCACACACAGAGAGAGAGAGAGAGAGAGAGAGAGAGAGAGAGAGAGAGAGAGAGAGAGAGAGAGAGAGAGAGAGAGAGAGAGAGAGAGAGAGAGAGAGAGAGAGAGAGAGAGAGAGAGAGAGAGAGAGAGAGAGAGAGAGAGAGAGAGAGAGAGAGAGAGAGAGAGAGAGAGAGAGAGAGAGAGAGAGAGAGAGAGAGAGAGAGAGAGAGAGAGAGAGTTTTTACATCTATTAGGAGGCCGAACTCGGCCTATGAGACAAATCGATGTACATGGGTGTATCTTCTGTCTATCAGAGAAGATAAAAGTGCTGAAAAAGAAACTGGTAAAGCTGATACATATCTCCGTGAAATGCGTGTGGAGATACCCATGAAAGGGGGGGGGGTGTGTGGAGTGCGATATCTATGGCAGTCTATATGCAAAGGGGTAGTACAACAAGCATGGGAATGCATCTGAAACGACTAACTAGCTCCATCCTGTGCTAGTGGGCGGGTGTAAGATGTGATACGTAGGTGGAGGTGGAGTCAGGGCCATCGTGATAGCTGCAGCGGGATCAACCATCATCTGGAATCGTCTCTCTTCCATGGCACGATGGTGACGAGCCTGGATCTCTGCAATCTGATGTCGGTGATGTCTCGGGGCCCGATATCCTCTAGCACGGGGTCGTCTCCTAGCTCGAGCAGCCTGAGCTGCTGAAGAGTCACCCCTCTCGGTGTGTGGGCTGAGGGGGGGAGGGCTGCAGCACGTCGTGGAATAAAGAACTCAGTGAGCTGACTCTGTCTCCCTCCTGTATGGGCTGCTACAGTAGGCTGGAGTAGGGAATCTTTGTGACTCTGTATATCTCTAGTAGGAATCGCCCGAGCTGTCGCTCGTCTCTAGAGTCCATGATCTCTCGGAGGGTGGGCTGCCCTGTAAATAGAGTCCCGTATCTACCTCTGATGCCATCATATGCACTACATCTGCATACAAAGTGCTCCTCATCCTCTATCTCTACTCTGCAAACCCTGCATATCCGCTCCTCTTTGGGAATGTCTGCGGCTCTGCCCGTCTCAATCTCTAGTCTATGTGATGAGACTCTCAACTGGCCAATCGCTACCCTCGAGCTATGAGGCATGTAAGTATCCATGTAACATGGCCGCCGGACGAAACCGTCTGCTAGGATGTCTAAGAACTGGTCTCGATAGTGCAATAGTCTCGATCCCATGTGTGGTGTGTGCCATGTCTGACTAATGTAGCGCTGCCAAAGATCCTGTCTTAACACAACATTCCTCTCATGACGAGAGAGGTGGATGTGAGGTGAGTCTCCGTTGTACTGAAAAGGCGGCAATCTGTCCATATCAAGCCCATGACTATCAAACCATACTCTAACCTGAGTGTACCAAGCTCTCTCATATCTTGACTCTGATATCTGTATAGATGCCTCAAAAGCTCTGTGTGTGAGTCTGTCTGTAGGCAGTTCCCTCATCCTCTGAATAAAGCAAATAGTCTGGAATAGTGCATCTACTACCATGGGTGGTGCAGCTAGCTTTGCCCTAATGATGTCATGTGGTATCGACAGTTTCCTGCGAAATAATCGCGAGATCATACGTACCTCTGGCCTCTCGATCGCACTCCACTAGGTAACTGTGAGGCCCGGGGCCCAAACTGTTGCGGCATACATCATAGCTGGTCTGACTAGTGTTTCAAATAGCCACCCCTTCGTGCGGGGCTCCTGGAAGTGTGCCTGGTGACATCTCCGCTCTAACATGGCTAAAGCTGCATATCCTCGTGTGAGTCTATCGGTGGCTGGCTGTCTCATGCGGAAGGGGCCAGGCAAGCTCGTGAATGTGACTCCGAGGTAGACATAGAAAGTGACCACCTCAATTTGTCCACCGCCAGCCGTGAATCCTTCTCCATTCCTCACCATGGGGGAGGTGTGGAAGATCATGACCTTGGTCTTGCCAAGGTTTACTGTTAAGCACCTCTGTGTACAAAACTCATCTAGGGCATCCAGGTGGTGATGTAATCCCTTTGGGTGACTCTGAAATCAAGACAATGTCATCGGCATATAATAAAATGTGGACATGTGTACCTGCGAGGTCTGCACCCTCTCCTCCAGCTCGGAGAATGTAGTCCTCAATCTCGTCGATGTAGAGACCAAATAGAGTGAGAGAGAGTGGGCAGCCTTGCTTAACACCGATGGTGCTAGGAATGGCCTGAGACATACCTCCTGGACACTGTAGCCTCCCTGTCACCGCCTCATAAAGTGCATAGATGGCCCAAATCATCCCTGATGGTACTCCGAGGCTCTGGAGGCATTGGAAGAGCCTCTCTCGTGGTGCTGTATCAAAAGCTTTGCGGAAGTCCACAAAGAAGCAATATAGTCTCTTCTTGCGCACCCTTGCCCCATCAATGAGGCAGCGCAAAATGAAGATGTGATCAATAGTAGAGAAAGCACGTCGAAACCCTGCCTGGCCTCGTGCTCGTAGCCCCTCAGTCTCTGCATATGAGCTGAGTCCTGCCTCAAGTATAACACCGTATAGTTTGGCCATGGTATGGCCAATCATGATGGTCCTGTAGTTCCTTGGGTCCAGGGTGTCACTAGATTTGTGGATAGGCACAATGGTGTGCCTAGTCCACTCCTCTAGGAAGCCCTCACCTATAGCCCGGTTGAAGACATGTGCAATCAACGGGGCTATAGTAGAGGCTGCATATATGAGATGCTCGCTCTGCAATCCCGTGTGATCTGTAGAATGTCCATGTCAGAGTCGTCCTATGGCCCTCTCAACCATCTTTACTGTGAAGAGAGAAGAACTAGTAGGGAGAGGCTCAAGTGGCAAGGGAATGGGAGGCTGCCCAGGTACCTCATATAATCTCTGAGCATAATCATGCCATATGTGTAGGTCCCCAATAGGTGTGGTCGGGTGTGGCTCTCGTAGGGTACGCCATGCTGCAGCACTGTCCATACTCATAAAGAGATGGTATAGCTCAAGCTCCAGTGCCTCCTCATAGGCTCGCCTCCTCCGACGTGTGAGTCTTCATCCGTCCCTTGGCCTCTCTCTCTGTCATCTCTCCCAATGCTCGCTGAGCTCGTAGTCGGCGGTAAAGATCTCTTCATTCCTCATCATACCAGGGATGAGGTGGCATAGTCCTTGGAGGAGGTAGAGAGAGAGAGAGAGAGAGAGAGAGAGAGAGAGAGAGAGAGAGAGAGAGAGAGAGAGAGAGAGAGAGAGAGAGAGAGAGAGAGAGAGAGAGAGAGAGAGAGAGAGAGAGAGAGAGAGAGAGAGAGAGAGAAAGAAAGAAAGACTTTTTAACATCTATTAGAGGCCAAAATCGGCCTATGAGACAAAACATATACATCGGTATGATCCAATCCACTGTGATCCAAAACGAAAATAAAGTGTGAGTACTGCAAACGGGTATAAAAGGAGGGATAGTAGCTGGCATCAAGGGTGTGGGGTGCTATGGGTATGCACTCTATATGCTCCATGGGTGAGATACAAATATGATATGCATAGGGAGGGGAGAGAGAGAGAGAAAGAAAGAAAGAAAGTGTTTTTGCGTCTATTAGGAGGCCGAACTCGGCCTATGAGACAAATCAATGTACATGGGTGTATCTTCTGTCAATCGGAAAAGATAAAAATACTGAAAAAAAGCTGGCAAGGCTGATATAGATCTCTATAGTATGCATGTAGAGATACCCATGAAAGTGGGAGGGGGGGAACGGTGAATGGAGTGCTATATCTATAGCCTATATGCAAAAGGGTAGTACAAGCATGATAATGCATCTGAACGACTAACTAGCTCCATCCTGTACTAGTGAGCGGGTGTAAGATGTGGTACATGGGTGGAGGTGGAGTCAAGGCCTCCCTGATGGCTGCAGCGGGATCTGCCATCATCCGGGATCGTCTCTCGTCCATGGCGTGATGGTCACGAGCCTGGATGTCTGCGATCTGGTGTCTGTGAAGTCTGAGGGCCCGATATCCTATAGCACGGGGTCGTCTCCTAGCTCGAGAGGTCTGAGCCTGCTGAAGAGTTACCCCTCTCGATGTGTGAGCTAAGGGGGGGAGGGCTGCTGCACGTCGTGCAATGAAGAAGTCAGTGAGCTGACTCAGTCTCCCTCGTGTCTGGGTGGCTCCAGTAGGCTGGAGGAGAGAATCTCTGTGACTCTGAATCTCTAGTAAGAATCTCCCGAGCTGTCGCTGATCTCTAGAGCCCATGATCTCTCGGAGGGTGGCTGCCCTGTAAACAGAGTCTCGTATCTGCCTCTAATGTCATCATATGCGCTACATCTGCAAACAAAGTGCTCCTCATCCTCCATCTCTACTCTGCATATCCTGCATAGCTGCTCCTCTCAGGGAATGTCTGTGGCTCTGCCTATCTCAATCTCTAGTCGGTGTGATGAGACCCTCGACTGGCCAATAGCCACCCTCGAACTATGAGGCATGTAGGTATCCATGTAGCGTGGTCGCTGGATGAAACCATCCACTAGTATGTCCAAGAACTGGTCTCGATAGTGCGATAGTCTCGATCCCATGTGTGGTGTGTGCCATGTCTGACTAATGTAGAGCTGCCAAAGGTCCTGTCTGAGCACAAGATTCCTCTCATGACGCGAGAGGTGGATGTGAGGTGAGTCTAGATCATACTGAAAAGGAGGCAATCTATCCATATCAAGTCCATGACTATCAAACCATGCTCTAACCTGAGTGTACCAAGCTCTCTCATATCCAGACTCTGATATCTGTATAGATGCCTCAAAAGCTCTATGTGTGAGTCTTTCTGTAGGGAGCTCCCTCACCCTCTGAATAAAGGAGATAGTCTGGAATAGTACATCTACTACCATGGGTGGTGCAGCTAGCTCTGCCCTGATAATGTCATGTGGCACTGACTGTTTCCCACGAAAAAGTCGCGAGATCATACGTACTTGTGGCCTCTCGATCGCACTCCACTGGGTAACTGTGAGGCCTGGTGCCCAAACTGTCGAAGCATACATCATAGCTGGTCTCACTAGTGTGTCAAATAGCCACCCCTTTGTGCGGGGCTCCTGGAAGTGTGCCTGGTGACATCTCCGCTCTAACATGGCTAAGGCTGCATATTCTCGTGTGAGTCTATCGGTGGCTGCCTGTCTCATGCTGAAGGGGCAAGGCAAGCTCGTGAATGTGACTCCGAGGTAGACATAGGAAGTGACCACCTCAATCTGTCCACTGCCAACTGTGAATGCTGCTCCATTCCTCACCATGGGGGAGGTTTGGAAGATCATGACCTTGGTCTTGCCAAGGTTTACTGTCAGGCCTCTCTGTGTGCAAAACCCATGGAGGGCATCTAGGTGGTGCTGTAATTCCTCGGGTGACTCTGAAATCAATACAATATCATCTGCATATAATAAAATGTGGACCTGTGTACCTCCAAGGTCTGCACCCTCCCCTCCAGCTCGGAGAATGTAGTCCTCAATCTCGTCGATGTAGAGCCCGAAGAGAGTGGGAGAGAGTGGGCAGCCTTGCTTAACACCCACTGTGCTAGCAATGGCCTCTGATAGTCCCCTCGGGCATCGAACCCTTCCAATAACCCGCTCATAGAGTGTGTAGATGGCCCAAATCATCTCTGATGGTATCCCAAGCTATGGAGTCTCCGTAAAAGCTTCTCCCGTGGCACAGTATCGAAGGCTTTGCGGAAATCCACAAAGCAGCAATATAATCTCTTCTTCCCTATCTTGCCCCATCAATGAGGCAATGCAGAATGAAGATGTGATCAATAGTGGAGAAAGCCCATTGGAACCCTGCCTGACCACATGCTCGTAGCCCTTCCATCTCTGCATAAGAGCTGAGCTCTGTCTCGAGAACCGCCCCGTGTGACAAATCATGATAGTCCCGTAGTTCCGTGGGTCCAAGGTATCCCCAGATTTGTGAATGGGTACAATGATGTTCTTCGTCCACTCCTCTGGGAAGCCCTCCCCTATAGCCCGATTGAAGACATGTGCAATCAATGGAGCTATAGTGGGGGCAATATATATGAGGTGCTCACTCTGCAGTCCCGTGTGGTCAGTCGAACGCCCTGCTGTAGCCGCTCAATGGCCCTCTGGATCATCTTTGCTGTGAAGAAAGAGGAACGAGTAGGGCGTGGTCCAGGTGGTTGGGGGATGGGAGGCTGTCCAGGTATCTCATATAGTCTCTCAGCATACTCGTGCCAAATCTGTGGATCTCCAATAGGTGTGGTTGGTCGTGGCTGTCGTAGTGTGGGCCATGCAGCAGTGCAATCCCTGCTCATAAGTAAATGGTATACCTCAAGCTCCTGTGCCTCCTCGAAGGCCCGTCTCTTTCGGCGTGTGAGGGTCTTCATATGTCTTCTAGCATCAATCTCTGTGATCTCTCCCAATGCTCTCTGAGCTCGTAGTCGACGGTGGAGACTCCTGCACTCATCATCATACCAAGGATTCTGCGGCATGGTCCATGGGGGAGGTGTGTGACTAGAATGGGTGGTGTGTGGGAATGAACCGATGGCGGATGTTTGAAGGATGGATGCTGTATGTGAGGTAAGTAAAGGTAGTGGGGTGTCAGGATGAAGCGAAAGAAGGCTTTCCTCAACTCTGGCTGAGTATATGTGAGCAAGCTCGTGTGTGAAGTGGATGGTAGTGTGTGGGGGATGTGTCACGGGTGTGTGTGTGTGTGAATGTCCCCCTTGAGGGATAGTGCAAGATATGCGTGATCTGCTCCAATGGGTATAGGTGGGATGGTGAAGGAACTGAATAGGTGGGTGGCCTCCCTGGGTCCCATGATATAATCTACGATACTCCCTCCTCCATCTGTAACTGAGTGCGGTATGCATGTCAATCTCCCTGACATAGGCCACTGTCTCATCCCGTTATAAATAACGAGGCGATGCCTGGACCCGAGTCTCAGTAGGTGGGTACCGTAGAGTGTGCGTGTAGAATCAGCTGAAACTCGTGCCATAGATCCCTCCTCTAGAGTGGGTAATATGACTGGATCCCCTGGGTCAAAAGCCTCGCACTGATCGTTACCCGTCCTGGCATTGAAGTCCCCCATGAGGAAGACTTCTCCTAGAGTAGAGTACTCAGTGATCTCCTCTGATAGACAAGTATAAGGTGAGCCCTCCTCCTGATCCATGACAGAGAATGTGGAGCCAGAGGGTGCAAAATAGCGTAGTGCAATATAGATGGCCCTCTCCTGCGAGAGGTGTAATCGGATCCAAAGGTATCTGGCCTGTGAGTCTCGTGCGACGATGTGTATCCTGCTCTGAAGTCCATCTTTGAAGAGTATCGCTACTCCCCCTAATCCTTTGGTAGTGTGGTGGCGTGTACAATCTCTGTGTATAGACTCCCACGGGAAGCCATGCACCCGAGGTAGGCTCCTATCGGGGCTCTCATGTGTCTCTGTCAACAAAATAATATCTCTATCTTTGCTCACCTCCTCAAGCCTCTCTGGATGTGTCCATAAATCGCCATTGCAGTTCCACACTGCAAGATGTATCTCCTCAACTGTCTCACAGGCCGCGAATCCCTATAGTACGGCTTTGCCATCAATGATGACCCTATCATCTCTGTATGAATCCTTTCTCCCCTCCCTACGAGCCTTGTGTACTCTTGGCATGCATGCACGACGATGTGCTACTTGCATGGGTGTGAGATCATCATCTAGGTAAATAGGCGGGCCTTCAAGCCCCCTCAAAACCACTCTTTTGCGAATGAAGGTGGATCTCACTGTTTCAGAGGGGAATTGCAAAATGAGAGCTCTCTTTTTTGAAAGATCTTTTCCTGCTCTCCAACATTTGATGAATGGGAGTGCCTCCTCTTCCTTTTAACCAAGCTTCTTACATAGTGCCTTCCCATCCATCTCTGGGTTGGAGCCTTCGTTTTCTAATATACCCGTGACTCGTACATTCAGACATCGAGCTCGTCGCATCCTCTCCTCCTCAATGGTGGTGTGTACAATGAGAGCTTCTTCTTTTTGTGCTTCTTCTTTTGCCTCTTTTTTGATGTTTTTTTTCACTACTTCAACCCATCCTTCTTTGGTTGCTTCGAGTTTGGTGTCAATGCTTGCAGTCAAGGCTTGAGTTAGCTCCATTCTAAGCGCTTCTCTTGTGTGTTCTCTAAGTTCACCTTCTTCCGGGCTGATGGAGGCTATTGATGCTTTGAGGGCCTCGATTTGTTCTTGCATGATCTTTTTTTCTTCTACCCAATCTTGCTGCCTCTTTAGCCATAGTTCTCTTTCCTTCGGTGTCTCCATTTCTTGCTCTTCTTTGGTGTCTTTGATTTGCTCTTCCAAAGCTTTGATCTTTTCGAAGGCCTTTCTCATTTCTTGGTTTAGTGCTCTGTCTGCCTCTTTCTTTACTTCTCTGATAGCTTTACAGATCATCTCTTCCACCTCTTTTCTTTCTTATCGAGCCATTTTCCTCTTCTATTTGTACTTGAGAAGTTAGGAAGGGAAGGAGGAAGACATTTGTAAGGGTTATGGGTTATGAGGTTAAGAGGTTAACATAGCAAAGTTAGGGTTACAAGGAGGATGGGTCTCATGCAGCACAATTAGGGTTACAGGCCGGCGGTTTTGACGTAGCAGGTCTGACAAAACAAAGCTGATGCAGTAGGCTGATGGGTCTGACGCAGCAGATCTGACACAACAGTCTGACGGGTCTGACGCAGCAGATCTGACGGGTCTGACACTCTGACGGGTCTGACGCATCAGAACTAACGCACTAGATCTGACGCTCTGACGAGGTCTGACGCATCTCTGTCGCAGATCAGAGAGAGAGAGAGAGAGAGAGAGAGAGAGAGAGAGAGAGAGAGAGAGAGAGAGAGAGAGAGAGAGAGAGAGAGAGAGAGAGAGAGAGAGAGAGAGAGAGAGAGAGAGAGAGAGAGAGGAGAGAGAGAGAGAGAGAGAGAGAGAGAGAGAGAGAGAGAGAGAGAGAGAGAGAGAGAGAGAGAGAGAGAGAGAGAGAGAGAGAGAGAGAGAGAGAGAGAGAGAGAGAGAGAGAGAGAGGGAGAGGGAGAGGGAGAGGGAGAGGGAGAGGGAGAGGGAGGGGGAGAGAGGGGGAGAGAGGGGGAGAGAGGGGGAGAGGGGGAGAGAGGGGGAGAGAGAGAGAGAGGGAGAGAGAGGGAGAGAGAGGGAGAGAGAGGGAGAGAGAGAGAGAGAGAGAGGGAGAGAGGGGGAGAGAGGGAGAGAGAGAGGGGGAGAGAGAGGGGGAGAGAGAGAGGGAGAGAGAGAGGGAGAGAGAGAGGGAGAGAGGGAGAGAGAGAGAGAGAGAGAGAGAGAGAGAGAGAGAGAGAGAGAGAGAGAGAGAGAGAGAGAGAGAGAGAGAGAGAGAGAGAGAGAGAGAGAGAGAGAGAGAGAGAGAGAGAGAGAGAGAGAGAGAGAGAGAGAGAGAGAGAGAGAGAGAGAGAGAGAGAGAGAGAGAGAGAGAGAGAGAGAGAGAGAGAGAGAGAGAGAGAGAGAGAGAGAGAGAGAGAGAGAGAGAGAGAGAGAGAGTGTTTTTACGTCTATTAGGAGGCCGAACTCGGCCTATGAGACAAATCAATGTACATGGGTGTAGTGTATCTTCTGTCAATCAGAAAAGATAAAAAGTGGTGAAAAGAAAGCTTGCAAGGCTGATATAGCTCTCTGTAGTATGCATGTAGAGATACCCATGATAGTGGGAGAGGGGGATGGTGAATGGAGTGCTATATCTATAGCCTATATGCAAAAGGGTAGTACAAGCATGATAATGGATGATAATGCATCTGAACGACTAACTAGCTCCATCCTGTACTAGTGGGCGGGTGTAAGATGTGGTATATCGCGACACAAAGATATATATAAGGCTGGAAAAGGATGGGGAGATGTGGCTCTGACTCCGCACATAGTGGCCACCTAATACATGGGGGACATGTGAGTAAAAGTGTGAGTAAAACATCCTAGCTACCGGTGAATGGGTGGAGGTGGGTGTAGTATGTGGTACATCGGGGGTGGTCTGAGTGCCTCCTGAAGGAAGACAACCCTTGGGTGGTGGTGCACCTATGCTCCATCATGTGGTCGTAGGCTGTCCTGATGCGTGAGATATCCTCCTGATATAGTCGTGGTCGATGATATCTGCCCATGCGTGGTCGGTGCCGTGCTCTATGTGCTGCTGCCTGGTGGAGCGTGAGCCCTATAGATGGACCTCTCTGATGTAGCTCAACTCGTTGAAAAAACTGGGTAATGGTCTGCTGCGTACTCACCCGTGGCTGATGTGTGGGCTGGAGTGACTGATCTCGCCTCTCGTATGCTACTGCGAGGAAGCGTCCCAAGCGTCGCTGGTCTCCCATAGTCATGCATAACTGGAGTGACTCCTCTATCTGGAACTGTGCTCATAGGTCTACATATGCTGGGCATCTGATAACAAAATGGTCCTCACTCTCTACCTCTGTCTCGCATACTGGGCACGACCTCTCCTCACGGGGGACTCCCTTGGATCGACCCCTCTCAATCTCGAGCTGATGTGATGAAACCAGGAGCTTCCCAATGACGACTCGAAGCTGGTGGGGTAGATATGTCTGCATGTATCTCGGAATCTCGATGAAGCCCTCGTCCGAGAGAGAGAGAGAGAGAGAGAGAGAGAGAGAGAGAGAGAGAGAGAGAGAGAGAGAGAGAGAGAGAGAGAGAGAGAGAGAGAGAGAGAGAGAGAGAGAGAGAGAGAGAGAGAGAGAGAGAGAGAGAGAGAGAGAGAGAGAGAGAGGAGAGAGAGAGAGAGAGAGAGAGAGAGAGAGAGAGAGAGAGAGAGAGAGAGAGAGAGAGAGAGAGAGAGAGAGAGAGAGAGAGAGAGAGGAGAGAGAGAGAGAGAGAGAGAGAGAGAGAGAGACTTTTTAACGTCTATTAGAGGCCAAAATCGGCCTATGAGACAAAACATATACATCAATATGATCCAATCCACTGTGATCCCAAAAGGAAAATAAAGTGTGAGTACAAAAAACGGGGTATAAAGGCAGTGGATAGTAACTGGAATCAAGGGTGTGGGGTGCTCTGGGTATGCAGTCTATATGCTCAATGGGGAGATAGAAATATGATATGCATAGGGAGGGGAGGCTCGATGGTATCACAACCCTCTAAATGCCTGGAGTGGGTGTAGGATATAATGCATGGGTGGGTAAGGCATCATGGCGATCCTCAAAATGCTCTGAACGTCCAAATCGACAGGGGTGCGTTGCTGACGTCTTTGTATCTCCATCTCATGGCGTGTGTGAATCGCCTGAATATCTCTCTAGTGTGGGCGGGCTCTCCGGAGTGGGGGTCTCGGTCGTTGAGGGTGTCATCTAAGCTCCTCTGCTGTGTAATGTGACATCTCGCATCGAGCTTGGTCCTCGAGTGGCTGTGGGTCTGAAAAAATCTGTAATATAAGTCTAAGGGGGGGGGGGGGGGGTTGGACCAAGTGTATCTCCATGTGCTGTGGGAGAAGTGTTGCAAGGCGGTGCTGGAGCTCTACTAGGAAACGACCTAGAGGGCGCTGGTCCTCTATCCCCAATAAAGCCCTGATCTCTCTTGGTCCCTGAAGAGCTGTGGGTAGCGGTCTCTAATGTCCTCATATGCCTGGCATCTACATGCGTAGTGCTTCGCATCCTTCACCTCGGTCTTCATGACCTGTATCTGTAGTAGGTCCTAACTAATGATCTGTTCCTCTCTGAACGAGAGAGGGTAATGTAGCGGGAAAAGAGGTCATACTGAAAAGGGGGAAGATCTGTAATGCTCATGCCATGGTCTGCTAACCATCGGTAGGTCTGTGGGTACCATACTCTCTCGTGCCCCGTCTCTGCCAAATGTCTAGAGGTCTCACATGCAAGCTTGGTGAGTCTGCTGGTGGGGAGCTCTCTAACTCTCAGAATAAAGGTCACCAGCTGAAAGAGGGCTTGCACTAGCATCGGTGGTGTGCCAAGCTCAGCTCGTATAATGTCATGTGGAACGGAGGGCTTTCTGCGCAGCAAGCGTGAGATCATGGTGACCTCGGGCCTCTCAATCTGCGTCCACATCGCCTCCGTGATCCCTGGTGCCCATACTGCCGCTGCATACATCAATGCGGGTGTCACTAGCGTATCAAAGAGCCGCCCCTTAGTCCGGGGCTCCTGAAATTGCACCTGAAAGAAGCATCTCTCCAATCTTGCTAGTGGCGCATAGCCTCGCGTCAATCTATCTCTCGCTGCCTGTGCCATGGAGAATACCCGTGTGCTGCCCGAGAAGGTGATACCTAGGTAGACGTAGGAGTCCACTACCTCTATCAGTCCTCCAGCTATGGTGGAGGAGGTGCGATGGCGTACTGTCCTGGAGGTATGGAAGATCATGACCTTGCTCTTGCCAAGGTTCACTGTGAGTCCTCTCTCCATGCAGAAGGTATCGAGCGCCTGTAAATGTGACTGCAACCCCTCCTGTGACTCTAAAAGCAGAACAATGTCATCAGCATATATTAGGACGTGCTCGCTGTATATACTCCGTGATCTCGTCGATGTAGAGACCGAAGAGAGTGGGTGAGATATGGCAACCTTGTTTCACACCAATGGTGCTAACAAGGTTGTCTGATAGGCCGCGGAGGCAGCGCACCCTGCCTGTGACTCGTGCATACAAAGCATGGATGGCCCATAGCATGTCTGATGGTAGCTGCAACTCCTGGAGTCTCCGTAGTAGTCTCTCTCGAGGGGCCATGTCGAAGGCTTTGCGGAAATCCACAAAGCAACAGTATAGTCTCCGCTTCCTCGCCTTCGCGCTCTCAATCAAGCAACGAAGTACGAAGATGTGGTCGATGGTGGAGAAAGTGCGGCGGAAGCCGGCCTGGCCGGGTGCTCTGATCCGAGCTGCCTCAGCGTATGTATTGAGCTCTGCCTCTAGTACTGCCCCGTAGATCTTGGCCAGGATGTGGCCTATCATAATAGTCCTGTAGTTCCCTGGGCCCATCATATGGCAAGACTTATGGATAGGCGCAATGGTATGCATAATCCACGAGTCAGGTAATCCGTGGACCAAAGCAGGGTTGAAGAGATGGGCGATCGGGTGGGAGACTACATCTACTGCGTATATAAAGTGCTCGCCCTGTAGTCCCGTGTGGTTTGCTGAACGGCCATGCTGTAGCCTATGGATGGCCTGTCGTACCATGCCTGCTGTGAATAGGGTGGATTAGCAATGGTGGGTGTCCTGGGATGTCATATAGCCTCTGGGCGTAGGTGTGCCAAGTGTGAGGATCTGCTATGGGTGTAGGTGGGCGTGGCTCACGGAGGGCCCTCCTCGCGGTGGCACAATCTCTACTCATGAGAAGGTCAAACAACTCTGCCTCCTGTCTCTCCTCGAAAGGTTGCCTCTTCCGATGTGTGAGAGCTCGCATCTGTCGTTGTGCCTCCCTCTCTGAGGTGCCTTCCTCATCGTACCACCTATTATGAGGTGTATGCCCCAGCCGTGTGAATGTGCAGTGCTATGGGTGGTGTATGGAAAGCAGAGAGTAGCGGATGTGTGGAGGATCGAGGAGAAGTGGGCGGTGAGGGTGTCCAATGGGGCGGAGGGATCAAGGGAGTAGATGCGCTCTCGAACATGCGAGCTATAGATATGTGCTAGCTCATGTCTAAAGTGAATGGTGGTATGGGCATGTGGCTGTATGGTGGCGGGTATGCATGGTGAGCCGCGTATGGATAGGGAGAGATATGCGTGATCAGCTCCGATCGGTATGGGTGGGATGGTGAATGAGGTGATGAGATGAGTCCCCTCCGAGGGTCTGATAACATAGTCTACCACACTGCCTCCATGCAGTGTCGTGGGTGGGATGCAGGTGAGACCACCTGAGGTGGGCCATGTCGCCATCCCATTATATATAATGAGACGGTGTGCTGCTCCCATCTGGAGTAGGTGTCAGCCGTATGAGGTGTCATGTCAGCCACATTGCCTCCATGCAGTGTCGTGGGTGGGATGCAGGTGAGACCACCCGAGGTGGGCCATGTCGCCATCCCATTATATATAATGAGACGGTGTGCTGCTCCCATCTGGAGTAGGTGTCAGCCGTATGAGGTGGGCCATGTCGCCATCCCATTATATATAATGAGACGGTGTGCTGCTCCCATCTGGAGTAGGTGTCAGCCGTATGAGGTGGGTGTGGCGGTGTCGGCTGTGGCTCTGAGTGTAGACATGTCCTCCATGGTGCGAAGCATCTCAGGGTCATCAAAATCGTAGATATCATAGTGGTGGCTTTGAGTGCGGGCATTGAAGTCTCCTACATGGAAGACTTCGCTCGTCCCGGTATACTCCATAATGGTGTCACTGAGGGAGTCATATGGGGATGTGTCTGATCCCTCGCCCCCTAGGGGCTGCACGGGGGAATGTGTGAAGCGTGAGCCAATGGGTGCAATATAGCATACGGCGAAATACGTTGTTCTCTCCTCTTATAGCTGGAGGCGTACCCACATAAAACGTGCCTCTTGATCTCTGGCTACCACTTGTATCCTGTGGTCTAGTGACTGTCTATAGAGCACGGCTACTCCTCCTGATCCTCGTGTGGTGTGCTTTCGCATCTGTCGGCGGTGAGCTGACTCCAACATATAGCCCTCAATCCTCGGTAGGTTCCTCCCTGGGCTCTTATGTGTCTTTGTCAAGAAGATCATGTCTCTGCCCTCCATCACCTCCTTGAGTCGCCCTGGATGTGTCCACAAAGATCCATTGCAGCTCCTGCAATGCGCACCTTATGCTCTGCTGTCTCATAGGCCGCGAATCCCTAGTCAATGGGTCGTCCATCGATGATGACGCGACCGTCTCTGTAGAGGGCACTATGTCCATCCCGTCGGGCCTGGAGGACACGCGGCATGCATGCACGTCTGTGCTCTACCTGCATCTGTGTGAGGTCATCATCCAAATAGATTGGGGTGCCCGGTGTATTGCGTAGTACTGCTTGTCGTCTGAGGAAGTCTCTCCTCCTGGCCTCATCCGGTAGTTCTGCTTGTCGTCTGAGGAAGTCTCTCCTCCTGGCCTCATCCGAGAATTGAAGGATAAGTGCTCTGCTCCGTGTGTTGTCTCATCCTTCTCTCCAGGCTCGAGTGAAAAGAAGAGGCTCATCCGCGTGATATCCAAGTAGTGTGCACAAGCGAGGCCCGTCCTCCTCTGGTGATCCGTCTGTCTCTGTGAGGCCGGAGACGCGGACATTGAGCCTTTGGGCCTGTCGCATCCGCTCCTCAATGGTGGTGTGTACTATGTGGATCTCCTCATGGTGGTTGTTCTTCTTTGCCTCCTGTCGAAGGTTTTTTTTGACAACTTCGACCCATCCATCTTTTTTAATCTCAAGCTCGTTTTGAACCACCTCTATGCACTCTTTCTTGATAGTCGTCCGTATGTCCTCTAGCTGTGGGGCGATCTCCCCCTCCTCACGTATGCTGTCTAGTTTTGTCCTCATATCAGTGAGCCCAGTGTGCATCTTCTCCTGATCGTGTGAGTGCTGCTTATGGATAGCAAGAAGCTCCTCCCATAGGGACTCATTTTCCTTCTCCAGGGCCGCTACCTTGGCTTCGAGGGCGGAGACTCTTCGGATAACTGCATTCAGTCCAGAGTCTCCTTCTTTCTTATGTTTCCCTATCAACTCTCGGAGGGTATGCTCTAAGGCAGCCATTTGTTCTTCTAACTTGGGAGCCATGGGGGGGGGGGAGAGAGAGAGAGAGAAAGAAAGAAAGAAAGAAAGTCATATTAACGTCTTCTGGAGGCCAAACTTGGCCTATGAGACAAAAACCATGTACAAGTGTAGTAACCCTGTGTAGAAGATAAAATGAAATAAAAGGTATATCGCTACACAAAGCTATATAAGGTTGGAAAGGGCTCGGGAGACGTGGCTCTGACTCTGCAGATAGTGGCCACCTAATACATGGGGGGATCCAAAATGTGAGTAAAACGCCCTAGCGACAAGTGATGGGTGGAGGTGGGTGTAGTATGTGGTATATCGGTGGTGGTCTGAGTGCCTCCTGAAGGAAGACAACCCAGGGGGTGGTGGTACGCCTATGCTCCATCATGTGGTCGTAGGCAATCCTGATGCGTGAGACATCCTCCTGATATAGTCGTGGTCGACGATATCCGCCCATGCGTGGTCGGCGTCGTGCTCTGTGTGCTGCTGCCTGGTGGAGCGTGAGCCCTATAGATGGACCTCTCTGATGTAGCTCAACTCGCTGAAAGAACTGGGTAATGGTCTGCTGGGTACTCACCCGTGGCTGATGTATGTGCTGTAGTGACTGCTCTCGCCTCTCGTATGCTGCTGTGAGAAAGCATCCCAGTCGTGTTTGGTCTCCCATAGTCATGCACAGCTGGAATGACTCCTCGATCCGGAACTGTGCTCGTAGGTCTAAGTATGCTGGACATCTGATAACAAAATGCTCCTCACTCTCTACCTCTGTCTGGCATACTGGGCACCACCTCTCCTCACGGGGGACTCCCCTGGACCGACCCCTCTCAATCTCGAGCTGATGTGATGAAACTTGGAGCTTCCCAATGACGACTCGTAGGTGGTGGGGAAGGTAGGTCTGCATGTATCTCGGAATGTCGATGAAGCCCGTGCCTGATATATGTAGAAAATGCTCGCGGTAGTAGAGCATTTTCGGTGGCAATGTACCCCTAGGGCTCACCCATGTCCTCTGTATGTATGTATGCCATATCTCCTGACGAATGATCCTATTCCTCTCTTGATGAGAGAGCGAGTAGGTGGGTGCATGAGAGTCGTATTGTAGTGGTGGTAGCCTGTCTATGTCAAAGCCATGGTGGGCAAGCCAGTCTCGTGTCTGTGCATACCATGAGGAGGTGTCGCCTGCTAATGCCATATCACGTGATGCCTCGAAAGCACGATAAGCAATACGCTCTGTATCCATGCTCCGAAGTCTGTGTAATAGGCATACTGTCTGGAATAGTGCCTCAACTAGCATCGGTGGTGCAGCAAGCTCTGCTCTAATGATGTCATGTGGTACTGAAGGCTTACTGCGGATAAGTCTGGCAATCATGAGGATCTGTGGCCTCTCTAATGCTGTCCATACTGATGTAGCTAATCCTGGTCCCCATATGGCTGCCCCATACATGAGCGCTGGTGTAACCAAAGTGTCAAAGAGCCACCCCTTTGTGCGGGGCTCCTGAAAATATGCCTGGTGGCACTGTCTCTCCATCAAAGCTAGTGCTGCGTACCCACGTGTGATGCGGTCACGGGCTGCCTGAGCCATAGAGAAGACTCCTGATGCTGCTGTAAATGTCACCCCCAAGTAAACATATGATCCGACCACCTCGAGAGAGAGAGAGAGAGACAGAGAGAGAGAGAGAGAGAGAGAGAGAGAGAGAGAGAGAGAGAGAGAGAGAGAGAGAGAGAGAGAGAGAGAGAGAGAGAGAGAGAGAGAGAGAGAGAGAGAGAGAGAGAGAGAGAGAGAGAGAGAGAGAGAGAGAGAGAGAGAGAGAGAGAGAGAGAGAGAGAGAGAGAGAGAGAGAGAGAGAGAGAGAGAGAGAGAGAGAGAGAGAGAGAGAGACTTTTTAACGTCTATTAGAGGCCAAAATCGGCCTATGAGACAAAACATATACATCAGTATGATCCAATCCACTATGATCCCAAAAGGAAAATAAAGTGTGAGTACCGCAAACGGGTATAAAAGGAGTGGATAGTAACTGGCATCAAGGGTGTGGGGTGCTATGGGTATGCACTCTATATGCTCAATGGGTGAGATACAAACATGATATGCATAGGGAGGGGAGGCTCGATGGTATCACAACCCACTAAATGCCTGGAGTGGGTGTAGGATATAATGCATCGGTGGGTAAGGCATCATGGCGATCCTCAAAATGCTATGAGCATCCAAATTGATAGGGGTGCGCTGCTTACCTCTCCGTATCTCCATGTCATGGCGTGCGTGAATCGCGTGAATCTGTCTCTGATGTGGACGGGCTCTCCGGACTGGGGGTCTCGGTCGTCGACGCTGTCGTCTAAGCTCCTCTGCTCTGTGTAATGTGACACCCCGCATCGAGCTGGGTCCTCGAGTGGTTATGGGTCTGAAAAAATCTGTAATATAAGTCTGAGGGGGAGGGGCCAGGTGTATCTCCATCTGCTGCCGGAGGAGTGATGCACGGCGGTGCTGGAGCTCTACTACGAAACGACCTAGAGGGCGCTGGTCCTCTGTTCCTTATAAAGCCGTGATCTCTCTGGGCTCCCTGAAGAGCTGTCGATAGCGGTCTCTGATGTCCTCATATGCCTGGCATCTACATGTGTAGTGCTCCTCATCCTCCACCTCCTCTCTACATGTCCTGCATAATCTCTCATCCCTCGGGGTATGTGTGGCTCGCCCAACCTCAATCTCGAGCGGGTGTGATGATACTCTGAGCTTCCCAATGGCCACTCTCTCAGCTGGTGCCATATATGTATCCTTGTATCGTGGTCTCTGAATGAAACCATCTGCTGTCTGTTAGGAAGTGCTCTCTGTAGTGTTGCCTCTTTGTGGGAAGAGGCTCCCGTGGTGCTATCCATGTCTCCCTGATGTGTATCTGTAGTAGGTCCTGACAGATGATCCTATTCCTCTCCGAACGAGAGAGGGTAATCTGGGGGGAAGAGAGGTCATACTGAAAACGGGGGAGATCCGTAATGCTCATGCCATGGTCTGCTAACCATCGGTAAGTCTGTGCATACCATACTCTCTCATGCCCTGTCTCTGCCAAATGTCTAGAGCTCTCAAATGGAAGCCTGGTGAGTCTGCTGGTGGGGAGCTCTCTGACTCTCAGAATAAAGGTCACCAATTGGAAGAGGGCCTCCTCTAGCATCGGTGGTGTGCCAAGCTCAGCTCGTATAATGTCATGTGGAACGGAGGGCTTGCTGCGCAGCAAGTGTGAGATCATGGTGACCTGGGGTCTCTCAATCCGCGCCCACATCGCCTCTGTGATCCCTGGTGCCCATACTGCCGCTGCGTACATCAATGCGGGTGTCACTAGAGTGTCAAAGAGCCTCCCCTTAGTCCGGGGCTCCTTAAAATGTGTCTGAAAGCAGCGTCGCATAGCCTCGCGTCAATCTATCTCTCGCGGCCTGTGCCATGGAGAATACCCCTGTGCTGCCCGAGAAGGTGACACCTAGGTAGACGTAGGAGTCCACTACCTCTATTTGTCCTCGAGCTGCCGTGAAAGAGGCACGATGGCGTACTGTCCTGGAGGTATGGAAGATCATGACCTTGGTCTTGCCAAGGTTCACTGTGAGTCCTCTCTCCATGCAAAAGGTATCGAGTGCTTGTAAATGTGACTGCAACCCCTCTTGTGACTCTGAAAGCTAAACAATGTCATCAGCATATAATAGGATGTGTACTGGCGTACCTCCGAGGTCTCCTCCTCGCCCTCCTGCTCGCTGTATATACTCCGTGATCTCGTCGATGTAGAGACCGAAGAGAGTGGGTGAGAGAGGGCAACCTTGTTTCACACCAATGGTGCTAACAAGGCTGTCTGATAGACCGCCAGGGCAGCCTACCCTGCCTGTGACTCGTGCATACAAAGCGTGGATGGCCCATAGCATGTCTGATGGTAGCTTGAACTCCTGGAGCCTCCGTAGTAGTCTCTCTCGAGGGACCATGTCGAAGGCTTTGCGGAAATCCACAAAGCAACAATATAGTCTCTGCTTCCTCGCCTTCGCGCTCTCAATCAAGCAACGAAGCACGAAGATGTGGTCGATGGTGGAGAAAGTGCGGCGGAAGCCTACCTGGCCGGGTGCTGTGATCCCAGCTGCCTCAGCGTGTGTACAGAGCTCTGCCTTTAGTACTGGCCCATAGCCCTGGCTAGGATATGGCCTGTGATAATAGTCCTGTAGTTCCCTGGGTCCATCATATCGCCGGACTTATGGATAGGCGTAATGGTATGCATAGTCCGTGAGTCGGGTAATCCCTCAACCAAAGCACGGTTGAAGAGATGGGCGATCAAATGGGAAACTACATCTGCTGCATATATAAAGTGCTCTCCCTGTAGCCCCGTGTGGTCTGCTGAACGGCTTTGGATGCCCTGTCGTACCATGCCTACCGTGAAGAGGGTGGATATCACATGACGCGGTGTGGAAGGAGTCGGCAATGGTGGCTTCCCTGGGACGTCATATAACCTCTGGGTGTAGGTGTGCCAAGTCGGAGGATCTGCTATGGGTGTAGGTGGGCGTGGCTCACCTAGTGCCCTCCACGCGGTGGCACAATCCCTACTCATGAGAAGGTCGATCAACTCTGCCTCCTATGTTCCTCGAAAGCTCGCCGCTTTCGGCATGTGAGGGCTCGCATCTGTCGTCGTGCCTCCCTCTTTGTGATGGATCCCAAGATACTCTGTGCTCTAAGATGTCGGTATAGTCGCCTACACTCCTCATCGTACCATCTATTCTGGGGTGTATGCCCCAGCCGTGTCGAATGTGCAGTGCTGTGGGTGGTGTGTGGGAAGCTGAGAGTAGCATATGTATGGAGGATCGAGGAGAAGTGGGCGGTGAGGGTGTCCAAGCACGCAGAGGGATCAAGGGAGTAGATGCGCTCTCGAACATGGGAGCTATAGACATGTGCTAGCTCATGTCTAAAGTGAATGGTGGTATGGGCTCGTGGTTGTATGGTGACGGGGTGGGATATGCATGGTGAGCCGCGAATGGATAGGGCAAGAAATGCGTGATCAGCTCCAATCGGTAAGGGTGGGATAGTGAATGAGGTGATGAGATGTGTCGCCTCCGGGGTCCGATAACATAGTCTACCATATTGCCCCCTGTGGTGTCGCGAGAGAGAGAGAGAGAAAGAAAGAAAGAAAGAAAGACTTTTTAACGTCTATTAGAGGCCAAAATCGGCCTATGAGACAAAACATATTTATGATCCAATCCACTGTGATCCAAAACGAAAATAAAGTGTGAGTACTACAAGCGGGTATAAAAGGAGGGATAGTAGCTGGCATCAAGGGTGTGGGGTGCTATGGGTATGCACTCTATATGCTCAATGGGTGAGATACAAACATGATATGCATAGGGAGGGGAGGCTCGATGGTGTCACAACCCCCTAAATGCCTGGAGTGGGTGTAGGAGAGGGAGAGGGAGAGGGAGAGGGAGAGGGAGAGGGGGAGGGGGAGGGGGAGGGGGAGGGGGAGGGAGGGAGGGAGGGAGGGGGAGGGAGGGGGGGGAGGGAGGGAGGGAGGGAGGGAGGGAGGGCGGGGGGGGAGGGGGAGGGGGAGGGGGGGGGGAGAGAGAGAAAGAAAGAAAGAAAGAAAGTCATATTAACGTCTTCTGGAGGCCAAACTTGGCCTATGAGACAAAAACCATGTACAAGTGTAGTAACCCTGTGTAGAGGATGAAATGAAATAAAAGGTATATCGCGACACAAAGATATATATAAAGCTGGAAAAGGATGGGGAGATGTGGCTCTAACTCCGCAGATAGTGACCACCTAATACATGGGGGACATGTGAGTAAAAGTGTGAGTAAAACACCCTAGCCACCGATGAATGGGTGGAGGTGGGTGTAGTATGTGGTACATCGGGGGTGGTCTGAGTGCCTCCTGAAGGTAGACAACCCATGGGGTGGTGGTGCGCCTATGCTCCATCATGTGGTCGTAGGCTGTCCTGATGCATGAGATATCCTCCTGATATAGTCGTGGTCGATGATATCTGCCCATGCGTGGTCGGCGCCGTGCTCTCTGTGTTGCTGCCTGGTGGAGCGTGAGCCCTATAGATGGACCTCTCTGATGTAGCTCAGCTCGCTGAAAGAACTGGGTAATGGTCTGCTGCGTACTCACCCGTGGCTGATGTGTGGGCTGGAGTGACCGATCTCGCCTCTCGTATGCTGCTGCGAGGAAGCGTCCCAAGCGTCGCTGGTCTCCCATAGTCATGCATAACTGGAGTGTCTCCTCTATCTGGAAATGTGCTCGTAGGTCTACATATGCTGGGCATCTGATAACAAAATGCTCCTCACTCTCTACCTCTGTCTGGCATACTGGGCACCACCTCTCCTCACGGGGGACTCCCCTGGATCGACCCCTCTCAATCTCGAGCTGATGTGATGAAACCCGGAGCTGCCCAATGACGACTCGAAGCTGGTGGGGTAGATATGTCTGCATGTATCTCGGAATCTCGATGAAGCCCTCGTCCGATATATGTAGAAAATGCTCACGGTAATAGAGCATTTTTGGTGGCAATGTATCCCTAGGGCTTAGCCATGTCCTCTGTATGTATGTATGCCATATCTCTTGACGAATGATCCTATTCCTCTCCTGATGAGAGAGCGAGTAGGTGGGCCCATGTGAGTCGTACTGTAGTGGTGGTAGCCTGTCTATGTCAAAGCCATGGTGGGCCAGCCAGTCTCGTGTCTGTGCATACCATGAGGAGGTGTCGCCTGCTAATGCCATGTCCCGTGATGCCTGGAAAGCCCGATAAGCAGTGCGCTCTGTATCCATGCTCTGGAGTCTGTGTAATAGGCATACTGTCTGGAATAGTGCCTCAACTAGCATCGGTGGTGCAGCAAGCTCTGCTCTAATGATATCATGTGGTACTGAAGGCTTGCCCCGGATAAGTCTCGAAATCATGAGGATCTCTGGCCTCTCTAATGCTGTCCATACTGATGTGGCTAATCCTGGTCCCCATATGGCTGCCCCATACATGAGCGCTGGTGTAACCAAAGTGTCGAAGAGCCACCCTTTTGTGCGGGGCTCCTGAAAATATGCCTGGTGGCACTGTCTCTCCATCAAGGCAAGTGCTGCATACCCACGTGTGATGCGGTCACGGGCTGCCTGAGACATAGAGAAGACCCCTGATGCTGCTGTAAATGTCACTCCCAAGTAAACATATGATCCGACCACCTCAATGGGTCCACCTGCTGCGGTGAACAAACTATGTCTACGTACCTGTGCTGATGTATGAAAGATCATGACCTTGGTTTTACCAAGGTTCACAGATAACCCTCTGTGTGTGCAAAAGTCATGAGAGAGAGAGAGAGAGAGAGAGAGAGAGAGAGAGAGAGAGAGAGAGAGAGAGAGAGAGAGAGAGAGAGAGAGAGAGAGAGAGAGAGAGAGAGAGAGAGAGAGAGAGAGAGAGAGAGAGAGAGAGAGAGAGAGAGAGAGAGAGAGAGAGAGAGAGAGAGAGAGAGAGAGAGAGAGAGAGAGAGAGAGAGAGAGAGAGAGAGGTGGTTGTGGCTGTTTGCAGAGCAGGCAAAAAAACTCTGAAAATTAACTTTGGGATACAAGTGCCAAACCCTAAATCAGGGGTTCGAAAACCTAAAATCAGAGGCTTTAAACCTTAGAATCAGTCCTGCACCTAAAAACAGAGAGAGAATCGAACTCATTGCTGAGAGAGGAAGGTTGCAGAACCCTAAAAACAAATTTTTAAAACCCTAGAATCCAAGTTGTGCCTCCTTCAAAACCCTAAAATCAGAGCTCTGCATATTCAAACCCTAAAATTCAGAGCTGCGCCTCTTCAGAACCTAAAAAGCAGAGCTGCTGCTCTTTTAATCCCTAAAAATCACAGCTGTGCCACCTTCGAAACCCTAAAATCAGGGAAGCGCATTTACAAAACCCTAAAATCTGAGAGAGAGGCTGGCTAAACCCTAAAATCAGAGAGAGAGGCTGCAAAACCCTAAAATCAGAGAGAGAGACGCTGCGAAACCCTAAAATCATAGCAAAACAGGCTGCAAAACCCTAAAATTAGAGCGAAACAGGCTGCAAAACCCTAAAACCAAAGTGAAACAGGCTGAGAGAGAGAGAGAGAGAGAGAGAGAGAGAGAGAGAGAGAGAGAGAGAGAGAGAGAGAGAGAGAGAGAGAGAGAGAGAGAGAGAGAGAGAGAGAGAGAGAGAGAGAGAGAGAGAGAGAGAGAGAGAGAGAGAGAGAGAGAGAGAGAGAGAGAGAGAGAGAGAGAGAGAAAAGAAAGAAAGAAAGTGTTTTTACGTCTATTAGGAGGCCGAACTCGGCCTATGAGAACAAATCGATGTACATGGGTGTATCTTCTGTCAATCAGAAAAGATAAAAGTGCTGAAAAAAAACTGGTTAAGCTGATATAGATCTCTGTAGTATGCATGTGGGGATACCCATGAAAATGGTGGGGGGTGTATGGAGTGCGATATCTATGATAGTCTATATGCAAAAGGGTAGTACAACAACCATGAGAATGCATCTAAAACGACTACTAGCTCCATCCTGTGCTAGTGGGTGGGTGTAATTTGTGATACATAGGTGGAGGTGGAGTCAGGGCACCCTGATGGCTGCAACGGGATCGGCCATCATCTGGGATCGTGTCTCCTCCATGGCGCGATGGTCACAAGCCTGGATCTCCGCAATCTGGTGTCGGTGAAGTCTCGGGGCCCGATATCCTATAGCACGGGGTCGTCTCCTAGCTCGAGATATCTGAGCCTGCTGAAGAGTCACCCCGCTCGGTGTGTGGGCTGAGGGGGGGAGGGCTGTAGCACGTCGTGGAATAAAGAAGTCAGTGAGCTGACTCTGTCTCCCTCCTGTATGGAGTGCTACAGTAGGCTGGAGTAGGGAATCTCTGTGACTCTGTATCTCTAGTAAGAATCGCCGGAGCTGTCGCTGGTCTCTAGAGTCCATGATCTCTCGGAGGGTGGGCTGCCCTGCAAACAGAGTCTCGTATCTGCCTCTGATGCCATCATATGCACTACATCTGCATACAAAGTGCTCCTCATCCTCCATCTCTACTCTGCATACTTTGCATATGCGCTCCTCTCTGGGAATGTCTGCGGCTCTGCCCGTCTCAATCTCGAGTCGGTGTGATGAAACTCTCAGCTGGCCAATCGCTACCCTCGAGCTATGAGGCATGTGAGTATCCATGTAGCGTGGTCGTTGGATGAAACCGTCAGCTAGTATGTCTATGAACTGGTCTCGATAGTGCGATAGTCTCGATCCCATGTGTGGTGTGTGCCATGTCTGACTAATGTAGAGCTGCCAGAGATCCTGTCTGAGCACAACATTCCTCTCACGACGAGAGAGGTGGATGTGAGGTGAGTCTGGGTCATACTGAAAAGGCGGCAATCTGTCCATATCAAGTCCATGACTATCAAACCAGACTCTAACCTGAGTGTACCAAGCTCTCTCATATCCTGACTCTGATATTTGTATAGATGCCTCAAGAGCTCTGTGTGTGAGTCTATCTGTAGGGAGGTCCCTAATCCTCTGAATAAAGCAGATAGTCTGGAATAGTGCCTCTACTGCCATGGGTGGTGCAGCTAGCTCTGCCCTGATGATGTCATGTGGCACCGACTGTTTCCCACGAAATAATCGCGAGATCATACGTACCTGTGGCCTCTCGATCGCACTCCACTGGGTGACTGTGAGACCTGGGGCCCAAACCATCGCAGCATACATCATAGCTGGTCTGACCAGTGTGTCAAATAGCCAGCCCTTCGTGCGGGGCTACTGGAAGTGTGCTTGGTGACATCTCCGCTCTAACATGGCTAAAGCTGCATATCCGCGTGTGAGTCTATCGGTGGCTGCCTGTCTCATGCTGAAGGGGCCAGGCAAGCTCGTGAATGTGACTCCGAGATAGACATAGGAAGTGACCACCTCAATCTGTCCACCACCAGCTCTGAATCCTGCTCCATTCCTCACCATGGGGGAGGTGTGGAAGATCATGACCTTGGTCTTGCCAAGGTTTACTGTCAAGCCCCTCTGTGTACAAAACTCATCCAGGGCCTCAAGGTGGCGCTGTAATCGCTCGGGTGACTCTGAAATCAAGACAATGTCATCGGCATATAATAAAATGTGGACATGTGTAGCTGCGAGGTCTGCACCCTCTCCTCCAGCTCGGAGAATCTAGTCCTCGATCTCGTCAATGTAGAGACCAAATAGAGTGGGAGAGAGTGGGCAGCCTTGCTTAACACCGATGGTGCTAGCAATGGCCTCAGACATACCTCGTGGACACTGTACCCTCCCAGTCACCTGCTCATAGAGTGCATAGATGGCCCAAATCATCCCTGATGGTACTCCCAAGCTCTGGAGGCGTTGGAAGAGCCTCTCTCGCGGCACTGTATCAAAAGCTTTGCGGAAGTCCACAAAGCAGCAATATAGCCTCTTCTTCCGCATCCTTGCCCCATCAATGAGGCAGCGCAGAATGAAGATGTGATCAATAGTAGAGAAAGCTCGTCGAAAACCTGCCTGGCCTCGTGCTCGTAGCCCCTCAGTCTCTGCATATGAGCTGAGCTCTGCCTCAAGTATGGCACCGTATAGTTTGGCCATGGTGTGGCCAATCATGATGGTCGTGTAGTTCCCTGGATCCAGGGTGTCACCAGATTTGTGGATAGGCACAATGGTGTGCCTAGTCCACTCCTCTGGGAAGCCCTCTCCTATAGCCAGGTTGAAGACATCTGCAATCAACGGGAGAGAGAGAGAGGCACCGTATAGTTTGGCCATGGTGTGGCCAATCATGATGGTCCTGTAGTTCCCTGGATCGTGTCACCAGATTTGTGGATAGGCACAATGGTGTGCCTAGTCCACTCCTCTGGGAAGCCCTCTCCTATAGCCGGGTTGAAGACATCTGCAATCAACGGGAGAGAGAGAGAGAGAGAGAGAGAGAGAGAGAGAGAGAGAGAGAGAGAGAGAGAGAGAGAGAGAGAGAGAGAGAGAGAGAGAGAGAGAGAGAGAGAGAGAGAGAGAGAGAGAGAGAGAGAGAGAGAGAGAGAGAGAGAGAGAGAGAGAGAGAGAGAGAGAGAGAGAAGAAAGAAAGAAAGAAAGAAAGTCATATTAACGTCTTCTGGAGGCCAAACTTGGCCTATGAGACAAAAGCCATGTACAAGTGTAGTAACCCTGTGTAGAAAATGAAATGAAATAAACGCAAAGCTATCAAGGGTTGGTAAAAGGCTCGGGAGAAGTGGCTCTGACTCAGCAGATAGTGGCCACCTAATACAGGGGGATCCATAATATGAGTGAGCAAAACACCCTAGCTACTGGTGATGGGGGGAGGTGGGTGTAGTATGTGGTACATCGGAGGTGGTCTGAGTGCCTCCTGAAGGAAGACAACCCAGTGGGTGGTGGAACGCCTATGCTCCATCATGTGGTCGTAGGCTGTCCTGATGCGTGAGATATCCTCCTGATATAGTCGCGGTCGACGATATCCTACCATGCGTGGTCGGCGTCGTGCTCTCTGTGCTGCTCCCTGGTGGAGTGTGAGCCCTCTAGAAGGACCTCTCTGATCTAGCTCCGCTCGCTGAAAGAACTGGGTAATGGTCTGCTGGGTACTCACCCGTGGGTGATGTGTGGGCTGTAGTGACCGCTCTCGCCTCTCGTATGCTGCTGTGAGGAAGCGCCCCAAGCGTCGCTGGTCTCCCATGGTCATGCACAACTGGAGTGACTCCTCTAGCTGGAACTGTGCTCGTAGGTCTAAGTATGCTCGACATCTGATAACAAAATGCTCCTCACTCTCTACCTGTGTCTGGCATACTGGGCACCACCTCTCCTCACGGGGGACTCCCCTGGAGCGACCCCTCTCAATCTCGAGCTGATGTGATGAGACCCGGAGCTGCCCAATGACGACTCGGAGGTGGTGGGGAAGATATGTCTGCATGTATCTCGGGATCTCGATGAAGCCCGTGTCCGATATATGTAGAAAATGCTCGCGGTAATAGAGCATTTTCGGTGGCAATGTATCCCTAGGGCTCACCCATGTCCTCTGTATGTATGTATGCCATATCTCTTGACGAATGACCCTATTCCTCTCTTGATGAGAGAGCGAGTAGGTGGGTGCATGTGAGTCGTACTGTAGTGGTGGTAGCCTGTCTATGTCAAAGCCATGGTGGGCCAGCCAGTCTCGTGTCTGTGCATACCATGAAGAGGTGTCGCCTGCTAATGCCATATCACGTGATGCCTGGAGAGCACGATAAGCAATGCGCTCTGTATCCATGCTCGGAAGTCTGTGTACTAGGCATACTGTCTGGAACAGTGCCTCAACTAGCATCGGTGGTGCAGCGAGCTCTGCTCTAATGATATCATGCGGTACTGAAGGCTTGCTGCGGATAAGTCTGGCAATCATGAGGATCTGTGGCCTCTCTAATGCTGTCCATACTGATGTAGCTAATCCCGGCCCCCAAATGGCTGCCCCGTACATGAGCGCTGGCGTAACCAAAGTGTCAAAGAGCCACCCCTTTGTGCGGGGCTCCTGAAAATATGCCTGGTGGCACTGTCTCTCCATCAAAGCTAATGCTGCGTACCCACGTGTGATGCGGTCACGAGCTGCCTGAGACATAGAGAAGACCCCAGATGCTGCTGTAAATGTCACTCCCAAGTAAACATATGATCCGACCACCTGGATCGGTCCACCTGCTGCTGTGAACAAACTATGTCTGCGTACCTGTGCAGATGTATGAAAGATCATGACCTTGGTTTTACCAAGGTTCACAGATAACCCTCTGTGTCTGCAAAAGTCATCTAGGCCATATAGATGATGCTGTAGACCTTCTGCAGACTCTGAAACCAATACAATATCATCAGCGTATAAAAGAATATGGACATTGGCTCCCCGTACCTCAATGCCATCTCCCCCCTGCTGCTGTATGAAGTCCACTATCTCATCAATGTAGAGACCAAAGAGGGTGGGTGAAAGAGGGCATCCTTGCTTCACCCCGATAGTGCTAGCAAGTGGATCAGATAAGCCCCCTGGGCATCTCACTCTACCAGATACTCTCTCGTATAAGGAGTAGATCCCCCATATCATCTCCTCCGGAGCTCCAATATCAAGTAGTCGTCTAAAGAGTCGGTCCCTGGGAACAGTGTCAAATGCTTTGCGGAAGTCCACAAAGCAACAGTATAATCTCCTCTTTCTCACCCTTGCCTGGTCAATCAGGCATCGCAGAGTGAAGATGTGGTCAATAGTAGAGTAATCTCGTCTGAAACCTGCCTGTCCTGGAGCCCTGATACCCTTCCTCTCAGCGAGAGTACTCAACTCTATCTCTAGTACTGCCCCATATAACTTGGCCAATATAGGGCCAATCATGATCGTCCGGTATGTAGCTGGATCCATAGTATCACCTGACTTATGAATGGGCACTATGGTGTGCTCAGTCCATGAGTCCGGGAACCCTTCAACCAATGCACGGTTGAAGAGGTGGGCAATGAGCGGTGCGAGAGTCGTGCCTCCATAGATGAGGTGCTCTGCCTGTAAACCGAAATGGTCATGGGCCCTGCCATGCTAGAGCCGGGCAATAGCGCGTCCCACCATAGTGGGTGTGAAGAAGTCAGAGGTAGTAGGACGTGAGCTCTGCGGTCTGGGGATGGGGGGCTGGTCTGGGATCTCGTATAGACTATGTGCATAGCTATGCCAAGTGCTCGGCTCTCGGATAGGTGTCTGCTGTCTCCTCTCTCTGAAATGTCGCCATGCCACTCCACTGTCTCCACTCATGAGCAAATGGTAAATATCCTAATACTGTCTCTCCTCCCAATCTCGCCGTTTGCGGCGAGTAAGGCTCTGCATGCGACGCTGTGCCTGTGTGTGTGTTATATCTCCCCTATGCTCTAAAATCCGGAGGTGCTTCCGTAGCTCACGACAATCTGCATCATACCAACGGTTCTGGGGCATGGATCCTATGCGTGGAGGGTGCCTATGTGTGCGGTGTGGGAAGCTGTGGAGAGCAGAGTCCTGTAGGATGGTGATGATCTGTGATGTAAGTGTGTCCAAAGGTGAGAGTGGATCGAGGGAGAGTAGGCGGGTGTGCAAATGGTGTGCATAAACGTGTGAGAGCTCGTGTGTGAAGTGTATCGTGGTATGTGTCTCAGTGGGTGAGGGAGGGTCTAATGGAATCGGAGATGAGAGTGTGAGTGTGATAAATGTATGGTCAGCACCAAGTGGACGTCGTCCAATACTAAGTGAGGGGATGAGTGAAGCTCCAGAGGTGGTACCCAAAATGTAGTCGACTGTGCTCTCACCTCCCCCATGGGGGAAGCAAGTAAATCCGCCCGAACCTGGCCAACGATTCATCCCGTTATATATAACGAGATGATGTCGGCTGCCTAGCTCGAGTAGATGTCTGCCATAGCCAGTGGTGTCCTGACCCATATCTGCCGATACTCTACTGGTGCTAATCTCATCCGGGTCTCTGGCCCTCATGAGATGTGGGTGATCCATGTCATATGCCTCGCAGTGATGTGACTGAGTGCGGCCATTGAAGTCCCCCATAAGGAAGACTTCACCTAGTGTGCTGTAATGTAGTATCTCCTCTGAAAGCGCTGTGTATGGTGAGTCTCTGTCTTTGGTCGGTCGCCCAAGATCCTGTCCTGCGTATCGAGACCCGCCTGGTGGGAAGTAGCATATAGCAATGTAAATCCACCTCCCCTGTGCTATCTCCATGCGAACCCACATGTATCGTGCCTCCTCATCTCTACCTATAATATGGATCCGGCTCTGTATCTCCTGTCGAAATATGATGGCCACTCCTCCCGATCCTCGCGCTGTACTCTGTCTCGTCGTGGTCCTGAATGCAGATTCCCAATGAAAACCTGCAATGCGTGGTAGACCTCTCTCTGGGCTCTCATGGGTCGCAGTGATGCAAGCAAAGTCATGTGACTTCAAGATCTCCTCGAGTCTGTCTGGCCGTGTCCAGAGTGCCCCGTTGCAGTTCCACACTGCTCCTCTAAGTGGTGCCTCCTGATGTAGTGATGTCTCACAGGCCGCGTGGCCCTATTTGATAGGGCGTCCGTCTATAAAGACCTTACCATCGCGGTAAAAGGCCTTCCTTCCCTCTCGGCGCGCCTGGAGTATCTGTGGCATGCAAGAACGTCGATGTGCTACCTGCATCCTCGTGAGGTCCTCATCCATGTAAAGGGTGCCGCCCGGTAGTCCACGTAATACTGTTCGGCGTCTAAAAAAGGCGGTCCGTGTCTCCTCAGAGCTCATCTGAAGGATGAGTGCTCGCGAACGGGATGTATCCCTCCCAACCCGCCATGCACCTATGAAAGGCATGTTCTCGTACCCAAGTCGATGGCGTCCGCCTCCGGTGATGCTCCCTCTGGTAGGCCCGTAATCCGAATGTGGAGTCTTCGAATGTGTCGAAGTCTCTCCTCCTCGAGTGTATCTTGAACCCGTGTGAGCTCTTCTTTCTTCACGTCTTCCTTGACTTCCTTCTTCACTTCTTCTTTGAGCTCCTTTTTAATATGTTTACTTACTACTTCCACCCAAGTATTTTGTGTCGCTTCCATCTTTGATTTGATGTGTTCCTGCATATCCATTTTCCAATCATTCTTGATTTCCTCTTTTAAGTCATCTAGCTTTGTGATCTCTCCTTCTTCTTGGGAAACCTTGAGCTGAATGATTTCTTCTCGAAGCTGATGGGTCTCAGCTTTCCATCCATCTCGGTCTTCTTCAAGAATTTTGACATGCTCTTCTAGGGCTCTTATTCTATCTATGGCCTTCCTCATTTCTTGATTGAGTACTCTGTCTGCCTCCTTCTTTGCCTCTCTAATTGCCTTAGTTATCATGTCCTCCACTTCTTTTTTTTCCAACCTTGCCATGTTGTTGTCTGCTTATATATTTAACAAATGATGTCCCAACTGTAGGGTTTTTCGTTAATATGGTGCCATCAGTTCGAGAGAGAGAGAGAGAGAGAGAGAGAGAGAGAGAGAGAGAGAGAGAGAGAGAGAGAGAGAGAGAGAGAGAGAGAGAGAGAGAGAGAGAGAGAGAGAGAGAGAGAGAGAGAGAGAGAGAGAGAGAGAGAGAGAGAGAGAGAGAGAGAGAGAGAGAGAGAGAGAGAGAGAGAGAGTCATATTAACATCTTTTGGAGGCCAAACTTGGCCTATGAGACAAAAACCATGTACAAGTGTAGTAACCCTGTATAGAGGATGAAATGAAATAAAAAGTATATCGCGACACAAAGATATATAAGGCTGGAAAAGGCTGGGGAGACGTGGCTCTGACTCTGCAGATAGTGGACACCTAATACATGGGGGATGTGTGAGTAAAAGTGTGAGTAAAACACCCTAGCTACTGGTGAATGGGTGGAGGTGGGTGTAGTATGTGGTACATCGGGGTTGGTCTTAGTGTGTCTTGAAGGAAGACAACCCATGGGGTGGTGGTGCTCCTATGCTCCATTATGTGGTCGTAGGCTGTCCTGATGCGTGAGATATCCTCTTGATATAGTCGTGGTCGATGATATCCACCCATGCGTGGTCGGTGCCGTGCTCTCTGTGCTGCTGCCTGCTGGAGCGTGAGCCCAATAGATGGACCTCTCTGATGTAGCTCAGCTCGCTGAAAAAACTGGGTAATGGTCTGCTGCGTACTCACCCGTGGCTGATGTGTGGGCTGGAGTGACCGATCCTGCCTCTCGTATGCTGCTGCTGCGGCAGAGAGAGAGAGAGAGAGAGAGAGAGAGAGAGAGAGAGAGAGAGAGAGAGAGAGAGAGAGAGAGAGAGAGAGAGAGAGAGAGAGAGAGAGAGAGAGAGAGAGAGAGAGAGAGAGAGAGAGAGAGAGAGAGAGAGAGAGAGAGAGAGACTTTTTAACATCTATTACAGGCCAAAATCGGCTTATGATACAAAACATATACATCAGTATGATCCAATCCACTATGATCCCAAAAGGAAAATAAAGTGTGAGTACCGCAAACGGGTATAAAAGGAGTGGATAGTAAGTGGCATCAAGGGTGTGGGGGTGCTATGGGTATGCAGTCTATATGCTCAATGGGTGAGATACAAATATGATATGCATAGGGAGGGGAGGCTCGATGGTATCACAACCCACTAAATGCCTGGAGTGGGTGTAGGATATAATGCATCGGTGGGTAAGGCATCATGGCTATCCTCAAAATGCTCTGAACCTCCAAATCGATAGGGATGCGCTGCGTACGTCTCCGTATCTCCATGTCATGGCGTGCGTGAATCGCCTGAATCTCTCTCTGATGTGGACGGGCTCTCTGGACTGGGGGTCTCTGTCCGGACAGGCTCTTCGGACTCGGGGTCTCAGGACTGGGGGTCTCGGTCGTCGACGCTGTCGTCGAAGCTCCTCTGCTATGTGTAATGTGACACCCCGCATCGAGCTGGGTCCTCGAGTGGCTGTGGGTCTGAAAAGATCTGTAATATAAGTCTGAGGGAGGGGGGCCAGGTGTATCACCATCTGCTGTTGGAGGAGTGATGCACGGGGGTGCTGGAGCTCTACTAGGAAACGACCTAGAGGGCGCTGGTCCTCTGTCCCCAATAAAGCCGAGAGAGAGAGAAGAGAGAGAGAGAGAGAGAGAGAGGAGAGGAGAGAGAGAGAGAGAGAGAGAGAGAGAGGAGAGAGAGAGAGAGAGAGAGAGAGAGAGAGAGAGAGAGAGAGAGAGAGAGAGAGAGAGAGAGAGAGAGAGAGAGAGAGAGAGAGAGAGAGAGGAGAGAGAGAGAGAGAGAGAGAGAGAGAGAGAGAGAGAGAGAGAGAGAGAAAGAAAGAAAGAAAGAAAGTCATATTAACGTCTTCTGGAGGCCAAGCTTGGCCTATGAGACAAAACCATGTACAAGTGTAGTAACCCTGTGTAGAAGATAAAATGAAATAAAAAGTATATCGCTACGCAAAGCTATATAGGGCTGGAAAAGGCTGGGGAGACGTGGCTCTGACTCTGCAGATAGTGGCCACCTAATACATGGGGGGATCCAAAATGTGAGTAAAACGCCCTAGCTACTGGTGATGGGTGGAGGTGGGTGTAGTATGTGGTACATCGGTGGTGGTCTGAGTGCCTCTTGAAGGAAGACAACCCAGGGGGTGGTGGTACGCCTATGCTCCATCATGTGGTCGTAGGCAATCCTGATGCGTGAGATATCCTCCTGATATAGTCGTGGTCGACGATATCCGCCCATGCGTGGTCGGCGCCGTGCTCTCTGTGCTGCTGCCTGGTGTAGCGTGAGCCCTATAGATGGACCTCTCTGACGTATCTCAACTCGCTGAAAGAACTGTGTAATGGTCTGCTGGGTACTCACCCGTGCTGATGTATGGGCTGTAGTGACCGCTCTCGCCTCTCGTATGCTGCTGTGAGAAAGCGTCCCAAGCGTCTCTGGTCTCCCATAGTCATGCACAGCTGGAATGACTCCTCGATCTGGAACTGTGCTCGTAGGTCTAAGTATGCTGGACATCTGATAACAATATGCTCCTCACTCTCTACCTCTGTCTGGCATACTGGGCACCACCTCTCCTCACGGGGGACTCCCCTGGACCGACCCCTCTCAATCTCGAGCTGATGTGATGAAACCCGGAGCTGCCCAATGACGACTCGGAGGTGGTGGGGAAGGTATGTCTGCATGTATCTCGGGATCTCGATAAAGCCTGCGTCCGATATATGTAGAAAATGCTCGCGGTAATAGAGCATTTTCGGTGGCAATGTATCCCTAGGGCTCACCCATGTCCTCTGTATGTATGTATGCCATATCTCGTGACGAATGACCCTATTCCTCTCTTGATGAGAGAGCGAGTAGGTGGGTGCATGTGAGTCGTACTGTAGTGGTGGTAGACTGTCTATGTCAAAGCCATGGTGGGCCAGCCAGTCTCGTGTCTGGGCATACCATGAGGAGGTGTCCCCAGCTAATGCCATATCACGTGATGCCTGGAAAGCACGATAAGCAATGCGCTCTGTATCCATGCTCCGAAGTCTGTGTAATAGACATACTGTCTGGAATAGTGCCTCAACTAGCATCGATGGTGCAGCGAGCTCTGCTCTAATGATATCATGTGGTACTGAAGGCTTGCTGCGGATAAGTCTGGCAATCATGAGGATCTGTGGCCTCTCTAATGCTGTCCATACTGATGTAGCTAATCCCGGCCCCCATATGGCTGCCCCGTACATGAGCGCTGGCGTAACCAAAGTGTCAAAGAGCCACCCCTTTGTGCGGGGCTCCTGAAAATATGCCTGGTGGCACTGTCTCTCCATCAAAGCTAGTGCTGCGTACCCACGTGTGATGCGGTCACGGGCTGCCTGAGACATAGAGAAGACCCCTGATGCTGCTGTAAATGTCACTCCCAAGTAAACATATGATCCGACCACCTCGATCGGTCCACCCGGTGCTGTTACTCCTCTATCTGGAACTGTGCTCGTAGGTCTAAGTATGTTGGGCATCTGATAACAAAATTCTCCTCACTCTCTACCTCTGTCTGGCATACTGGGCACCACCTCTCCTCATGGGGGACTCCCCTGGACCGACCCCTCTCAATCTCCAGCTGATGTGATGAAACCCGGAGCTGCCCGATGACTACTCGAAGGTGGTGGGGTAGATATGTATGCATGTATCTCGGAATCTCCATCAAGCCCTCGTCCGATATATGTAGAAAATGCTCACGGTAATAGAGCATTTTCGTTGGCAATGTATCCCTAGGGCTCACCCATGTCCTCTTTATGTATGTATGCCATATCTCCTGACGAATGACCCTATTCGTCTCGTGATGAGAGAGCGAGTAGGTGGGTGCATGAGAGTCGTACTGTAGTGGTGGTAGCCTGTCTATGTCAATGCCATGGTGGGCCAGCCAAGCTCGTGTCTGTGCATACCATGAGGAGGTGTCGCCTGCTAATGCCATGTCCCGTGATGCGTGGAAAGCTTGATAAGCAATGCGCTCTGTATCCATGCTCCGGAGTCTGTGTAATAGGCATACTGTTTGGAATAGTGCCTCAACTAGCATCGGAGGAGTACCTAGCTCTGCTCTAATGATATCATGTGGTACTGAAGGGTTGCTGCGGATAAGTCTGGAAATCATGAGGACATGTGGCCTCTCTAATGCTGTCCATACTGATGTGGCTAATCCTGGTCCCCATATGGCTGCCCCATACACGATGGCGGGTTTAACGAAAGTGTCGAAGAGCCACCCCTTTGTGCGGGGCTTCTGAAAATATGCATGGTGGCACTGTCTCTCCATCAAGGCAAGTGCTGCATACCCACGTGTTATGCGGTCACATGCTGCCTGAGACATAGAGAAGACCCCTGATGCTGCTGTAAATGTCACTCCCAAGTAAACATATGATCCGACCACCTCAATCGGTCCACCTGCTGCTGTGAACAAACTATGTCTGCGTACTTGTGCTGATGTATGAAAGATCATGACCTTGGTTTTACGAAGGTTCACAAATAACCCTCTGTGTGTGCAAAAGTCATCTAGGCCATGTAGATGTTGCTGTAGACCTTCTGCAGACTCTGAAACCAAGGTCATGACCTTGGTTTTACCAAGGTTCACATATAACCCTCCGTGTGTGCAAAAGTCATCTAGGCCATGTAGATGCTGCTGTAGACCTTCTGCAGAGTCTGAAACCAGTACAATGTCATCAGCGTATAGAAGAATATGGACAATGGACCCACGTACCTCAATGCCGTCACCCCCCTGCTGCTGTATGTAGTCCACTATCTCGTCAATGTAGAGACCAAAGAGGGTGGGTGAAAGAGGGCATCCTTTCTTCACCCCGATAGTGCTAGCAAGTGGATGAGATAAGCCCCCCGGACATCTGACTCTGCCAGATACTCTCTTGTATAAGGCGTAGATCCCCCATATCATGTTCTCTGGAGCTCCGATATCAAGTAGTCGTCTGAAGAGTCGTCCCCTCGGAACGGTGTCAAATCCTTTGCGGAAGTCCACATAGCAGCAATATAATCTCCTCTTCCTCACCCTTGCCTAGTCGATCAGGCATCTCAGAGTGAAGATGTGGTCAATGGTAGAGTAATCTCGTCTGAAGCCTGCCTGTCCTGGAGCTCTGATACCCTTCCTCTCAGCGAGAGTACTCAACTCTGTCTCTAGTACCGCCCCATATAACTTGGCCAATATAGGGCCAATCATGATCGTCCGGTAAGTAGCTGGATCCATAGTATCTCCTGACTTATGAATGGGCACTATGAGAGAGAGAGAGAGAGAGAGAGAGAGAGAGAGAGAGAGAGAGAGAGAGAGAGAGAGAGAGAGAGAGAGAGAGAGAGAGAGAGAGAGAGAGAGAGAGAGAGAGAGAGAGAGAGAGAGAGAGAGAGAGAGAGAAGAAAGAAAGAAAGTCATATTAACGTCTACTTGAGGCCAAACTTGGCCTATGAGACAAAACCATGTGAGAGAGAGAGAGAGAGAGAGAGAGAGAGAGAGAGAGAAAGAGAGAGAGAGAGAGAGAGAGAGAGAGAGAGAGAGAGAGAGAGAGAGAGAGAGAGAGAGAGAGAGAGAGAGAGAGAGAGAGAGAGAGAGAGAGAGAGAGAGAGAGAGAGAGAGAGAGAGAGAGAGAGAGAGAGAGAGAGAGAGAGAGAGAGAGAGAGAGAGAGAGAGAGGTATTAACGTCTTCTGAAGGCTAAATTTGGCTTATGAGACAAAACCATGTACAAGTGTAGTAACCCTGTGTAGAAATAAAATAAAATGGAAAAGTACTCGCTACACAAAATTGTGTAGGGTGAACATGGAAACAACCACAGGATAGTGTACCGGGTAACAGACTTGGCCAAACTTGGAGGCCTATGAGACAAAAACCATGTACAAGTGTAGTAACCCTGTATAGAGGATGAAATGAAATAAAAAGTATATCGCGACACAAAGATATATAAGGCTGGAAAAGGCTGGGGAGACGTGGCTCTGACTCTGTAGATAGTGGCCACCTAATACATGGGGGACATGTGAGTAAAAGTGTGAGTAAAACACCCTAGCTATTGGTGAATGGGTGGAGGTGGGTGTAGTATGTGGTACATCGGTGGTGGTTTGAGTGCCTCTTGAAGGAAGACAACCCAGGGGGTGGTGGTACGCCTATGCTCCATCATGTGGTCGTAGGCAATGCGTGAGATATCCTCCTGATATAGTCGTGGTCGACGATATCCGCCCATGCGTGGTCGGCGCCGTGCTCTCTGTGCTTCTGCCTGGTGTAGCGTGAGCCCTATAGATGGACCTCTGTGATGTAGCTCAACTCGCTGAAAGAATTGCGTAATGGTCTGCTGGGTACTCACCCGTGGCTGATGTATGGGCTGTAGTGACCGCTCTCGCCTCTCGTATGCTGCTGTGAGAAAGCGTCCCAAGCGTCTCTGGTCTCCCATAGTCATGCACAGCTGGAATGACTCCTCGATCTGGAACTGTCCTCGTAGGTCTAAGTATGCTGGACATCTGATAACAAAATGCTCCTCACTCTCTACCTCTGTCTGGCATACTGGGCACCACCTCTCCTCACGGGGGACTCCCCTGGACCGACCCCTCTCAATCTCGAGCTGATGTGATGAAACTCGGAGCTGCCCAATGACGACTCGTAGGTGGTGGGGAAGGTAGGTCTGCATGTATCTCGGAATCTCGATGAAGCCCGTGCCCGATATATGTAGAAAATGCTCGCGGTAGTAGAGCATTTTCGGTGGCAATGTACCCCTAGGGCTCACCCATGTCCCCTGTATGTATGTATGCCATATCTCCTGACGAATGATCCTATTCCTCTCTTGATGAGAGAGCGAGTAGGTGGGTGCATGAGAGTCGTACTGTAGTGGTGGTAGCCTGTCTATGTCAAAGCCATGGTGGGCAAGCCAGTCTCGTGTCTGTGCATACCATGAGGTGTCGCCTGCTAATGCCATATCACGTGATGCCTCGAAAGCACGATAAGCAATGCGCTCTGTATCCATGCTCCGAAGTCTGTGTAATAGGCATACTGTCTGGAATAGTGCCTCAACTAGCATCGATGGTGCAGCGAGCTCTTCTCTAATGATATCATGTGGTACTGAAGGCTTGCTGCGGATAAGTCTGGCAATCATGAGGATCTGTGGCCTCTGTAATGCTGTCCATACTGATGTAGCTAATCCTGGTCCCCATATGGCTGCCCCATACATGAGCGCTGGCGTAACCAAAGTGTCAAAGAGCCACCCCTTTGTGCGGGGCTCCTGAAAATATGCCTGGTGGCACTGTCTCTCCATCAAAGCTAGTGCTGCGTACCCACGTGTGATGCGGTCACGGGCTGCCTGAGCCATAGAGAAGACCCCTGATGCTGCTGTAAATGTCACCCCCAAGTAAACATATGATCCGACCACCTCAATCGGTCCACTTGCTGCTGTGAACAAACTATGTCTGCGTAGCTGTGCTGATGTATGAAAGATCAAGACCTTGGTTTTACCAAGGTTCACAGATAACCCTCTGTGCCTGCAAAAGTCATCTAGGCCGTGTAGATGATGCTGTAGACCTTCTGCAGACTCTGAAACCAATACAATATCATCAGTGTATAAAAGAATATGGACAGTGGACCCGTGTACCTCAATGCCATCTCCCCCCTGCTGCTGTATGAAGTCCACTATCTCATCAATGTAGAGACCAAAGAGGGAGACCGAAGTGGTGGTGGTGTGTGGATGCTCCATCATGTGGTCGTGGGCTATCTTGATGCGAGAGATATCCTCATGATGCAGTCGTGGTTGTTGGTACCGAGTCGTACATGATTTGCAGGGGGGGGGGAGAGAGAGAGAGAGAGAGAGAGAGAGAGAGAGAGAGAGAGAGAGAGAGAGAGAGAGAGAGAGAGAGAGAGAGAGAGAGAGAGAGAGAGAGAGAGAGAGAGAGAGAGAGAGAGAGAGAGAGAGAGAGAGAGAGAGAGAGAGAGAGATGAGAGAGAGAGAGAGAGAGAGAGAGAGAGAGAGAGAGAGAGAGAGAGACTTTTTAACGTCTATTAGAGGCCAAAATTGGCCTATGAGACAAAACATATACATCAGTATGATCCAATCCACTGTGATCCCAAAAGGAAAATAAAGTGTGAGTACAAAAGACGGGTATAAAAGGAGTGGACAATAACTGGCATCAAGGGTGTGGGGTGCTATGGGTATGCACTCTATATGCTCAATGGGTGTGATACACATATGATATGCATAGGGATGGGAGGCTCGATGGTATCACAACCCTCTAAATGCCTGGAGTGGGTGTAGAATATAAATGCATCAGTGGGTAAGGCATTATGGCGATCCTCAAAATGCTCTGAATGTCGAGATCGACAGGGGTGCGCTGCTGACGTCTCCGTATCTCCATGTCATGGCGTGCGTGAATCGCCTGAATCTCTCTCTGGTGTGGACGGAGTCTCCGGAGTGGGGGTCTCCGTCGTCGACACTGTCGTCTAAGCTCCTCTGCTCTGTGTAATGTGACACCCCGCATCGAGCTGGGTCCTCGAGTGGCTGTGGGTCTGAAAAAATCGGTAATATGAGTCTGAGGGAGGGGGGCCTGGTGTATCTCCATCTGCTGCTGGAGGAGTGATGTACGACGGTGCTGGAGCTCTACTAGGAAACGACCTAGAGGGCGCTGGTCCTCTGTCCCCAATAAAGCCCTGATCTCTCTGGCCCCCCTAAGAGCTGTGGGTAGCGGTCTCTGATGTCCTCATATGTGTGGCATCTACATGTGTAGTGCTCCTCGTCCTCCACCTCCTCTCTACATATCTTGCATAATCTCTCGTCCCTCGGGGTATGTGTCTCTCGCCCAACCTCAATCTCGAGATGGTGTGATGATACTCTGAGCTGCCCAATGGCTACTCTGTCAGCTGGTGCCATGTATGTATCCATGTATCGTGGTCCCTGCCTGTGACTCGTGCATACAGAGCATGGATGGCCCATAGCATGTCTTATGGTAGCTTGAACTCCTGGAGCCTTTGTAGTAGTCTCTCTCGGGGAACCATGTCGAAGGCTTTGCGGAAATCCACAAAGCAACAGTATAGTCTCTGCTTCCTCGCCTTCGCACTCTCAATCAAGCAATGAAGCACGAAGATGTGGTCGATGGTGGAGAAAGTGCGGCAGAAGCCTACCTGGCCGGGTGCTCTGATCCGAGCTGCCTCAGCGTGTGTACTGAGCTCTGCCTCTAGTACTGCCCCATAGATCTTGGCTAGGATATGGCCTATCATAATAGTCCTTTAGTTCGCTGGATCCATCATATCGCTGGACTTATGGATAGGTGTAATCATAGTTGTTTCTGACGGGTTTGTGACTTCTGACTTCTGACGTTTACCCGACGTCTGACGGGTAAGGTAAAACGTTTCTGACGTTATCTGACACTGCCTAATTTTTTCTCTAGAAAAAGTAAACAAAAGAAAAAGAAGAGACACCATGGTAGCAATAGCAATATGTTACTAACATTAGATAATGAAAAAACATTTTATTAATCATATTTCATGAATCACAATCATACATTGATGGCATGCCGACGTGATCATAGTAGAATGGTCCATACACATTACCAATTATGAGATGAGTACAATACCATGATTCATATGATATTATGATGATTGCAATTTGTAAATTGCATTTATAGCCTATAGGCTATAGCTTATAGACTATGATCTACGAACAAAGAAGGCTCAATTTATTCTTTTCCTTTGGTTCAATTTACCATTGGTCATGTCACATGATGTGCATGGTGGCCTTCATCTACAAAATTAGGAGTCCATCAGAAATTAGCACAAACAAAGCCACATTTCATGCTTTTAATCATAACATGAAAGAAAGAGTTCAATTATCATGATTCATCCACATTAATAATTACCATCTAGCATAACCGAAAGACTAAGACTCACGAGTATGACAGTCAATAGATATAGGTGCAATCTACTAGGACCAAATGCAAGATGTATTATGCAACCAGAATAAAAAATCAAATAAAATATAAATCTACTTTTCAAATTCCAGGCTTCAGCCTTCAAGTTCAATTGCTATTCTCCTCCCAATGTGTGATATTGTTTTCCAGATAAACAGTAAATTAATTATCAATTTTAGACTTGACTATTCCCATCCAAGTGAAAAATGGTTCAACATTCAACAATCAACTTAAGACAAATGGTAAAGTATCTTTCAAACAGAGATTTTCCTGCAGGCTGAACCAAAGAAGGAGTGTTCCTTTCCATATTCAGAACTAATATGGAGACTCTCACTCGTATGTAGTGCCACAATCACCAAGTTTCAAGAGGGGAAGAAGTTTGATTCTCATGTGTAAGCCTTGCTGCCATACTACTTACCTTTGTCACCTGCTGGATGAGCCGTTGGAGAATCTTCTCACATGATTTGGATTTAAGAGCATGTTGCAATTGGTAATTGAGAGATTATAGTCCCCTTTTGTGAGGCCCAGCAGACACTGAAAACGAAGGTACTCAAAACAATGGCAAAATAAATAAGGTCCAGCTCTGGAAACATATTAAAAAGGTTTAAAAAAAAAAAAAAAAAAAGAAAACCTGCAGCAAACACGTCAGCTACAGCTTACTGACGTGGCAGTCAGTTAAAAAATTCCTGACGTCAGCTAGTGTAGCTGACGCGTCAGGAAACAACTAGGGGTGTAATAGTGTGCATAGTCCACGAGTCAGGTAATCCCTCAACCAAAGCACGGTTGAAGAGATGGGCGATCAGGTGGGAAACTACATGTGCTGCGTGTATAAAGTGCTCACCCTGTAGCCCCGTGTGATTTGCTGAACGGCCATGCTGTAGCCTATGCATGGCCTGTCGTACCATGCCTGCCGTGAAGAGGATGTATGGAGGATCGAGGAGAAGTGGGCGGTGAGGGTGTCCAATGAGGCAGAGGGATCAAGGGAGTAGATGCGCTCTCGAACATGGGAGCTATAGATATGTGCTAGCTCATGTCTAAAGTGAATGGTGGTATGGGCATGTGGCTGTATGGTGATGGGGTGTGATATGCATGGTGAGCCGCGTATGGATAGGGCAAGATATGCGTGGTCAACTCCAATCGGTATGGGTGGGATAGTGAATGAGGTGATGAGATGCGTCGCCTCCCGGGGTCCGGTAACATAGTCTACCACACTACCCCCCTGTGGTGTCGTGGGTGGAATGCAGGTGAGGCCACCCGAGGTGGGCCAAGTCGCCATCCCATTATATATAATGAGACGGTGTGCTGCTCCCATCTTCAGTAGGTATCTGCCGTATGAGGTGGGTGTGGCGGTGTCGGCTGAGGCTTTGAGTGTAGACATATCCTCTATGGTACGAAGCATCTCAAGGTCGTCAAAGTCATAGATATCACACTGGTGGCTCTGAGTCCGGGCATTGAAGTCTCCTACAAGGAAGACTTCGCCCATCCTGGTATACTCCATAATGGTATCACTGAGGCAGTCATATGGCGATGTGGTGTCTGTTCCCTCCCCTCCTAAGGGCTGCTCGGGGGAATGTGTGAAGCGCGAGCCGGTGGGTGCAATATAGCATACAGCGAAATACGCTGCTCTCTCCTCTGATAGCTGGAGGCGTATCCACATGAAACATGCCTCTGGGTCTCTGGCTACCACCTGTACCCTGTGCTGTAGCGACTGTCTGTAGAGCACGGCTACTCCTACCGATCCTCGTGTGGTGTGTTGTCTCATCTGACGGGAGTGAGCCGACTCCCACACAAAGCCCTCAATCCTCGGTAGGCTCCTCCCCGGGCTCTCGTGTGTCTCTGTCAAGAAGATCATATCTCTGTCCTCCATCACCTCCTCAAGGCATCCTGGATGTGTCCACAAAGATCCATTGCAATTCCAGACCACAAAGTGCACCTCCTGTTGTGCTGTCTCATAGGCCGCGAATCCCTAGTCAATGGGCCGTCCATCAATGATGACACAACCGTCTCTGTATAGGGCACGATGTCCCTCTCGTCGGGCCTGGAGGACACGCGGCATGCATGCGCGTTTGTGCTCTACTTGCATCCGTGTGAGATCGTCATCTAAATAGATGGGGGTGCCCGGTGTAGTGCGTAGTACCGGCCGTCGTCTCAGGAAGTCTCTCCTCCCGGCCTCATCTGAGAACTGAATGATGAGTGCTCTGCTCCGTGTGGTGTCCCGTCCTGCTCTCCAGGCTCTGGTGAAAGGGAGAGGCTCATCCGCGCGGTATCCAAGTAATGTGCACAAGCGACGCCCGTCCTTCTCTAAGCTCGCTCTGAACCACCTCCATGCACTCCTTTTTGATAGTCACCCGATGTCCTCTAGCTGAGGGGCGATCTCCCCCTCCTCGCGTATGCTGTCCAATTTCGTTCTCATCTTAGTCAGCTCAGTGTGCAACTCCTCTTGGTCCCGTGAGTGCTGCTTGCGGGTAGCAAGAAGCTCTTCCCGAAGGGACTCGTTTTCCTTCTCCAAGGTTGCCACCTTGGCTTCGAGGGCGGCAACTTTGCGGGTAACTCCGTTCAGTGCAGAATCTCCTTCTTTCTTCTGTTTTCCTATTAACTCTCGGAGGATATGCTCTAAGGTGGCCAGCTGTTCCTCCAACTTGGGAGCCATGGAGGGGGGAGAGAGAGAGAGAGAGAGAGAGAGAGAGAGAGAGAGAGAGAGAGAGAGAGAGAGAGAGAGAGAGAGAGAGAGAGAGAGAGAGAGAGAGAGAGAGAGAGAGAGAGAGAGAGAGAGAGAGAGAGAGAGAGAGAGAGAGAGAGAGAGAGAGAGAGAGAGAGAGAGAGAGAGAGAGAGAGAGAGAGAGAGAGAGAGAGAGAGAGAGAGAGAGAAGAAAGAAAGACTTTTTAACGTCTATTAGAGGCAAAAATCGGCTTATGAGACAAAACATATACATCAGTATGATCCAATCCACTGTGATCCAAGGTGGAATGATACATTAGGTTCGGTATGTACGGTTCGCATACGGTTCAAGATCCGAACCGAACCTTGAGGTCCGGTACGTTTGGTACGTTGTTCAATAATTTCACAATTCATCAATGACCAAAATATATGAATATTCTGTGTTGCATATCCAAGAATCCAGTTATTGGAACACTCTTATCAACATTAAACAATGAATTATGACAAAAAAAGAGTCTAGCCATCCTCAAATCAAGGGAAAAAATATGAAAATGTTGCATAAATATAAAAATACATTGAATACGTATGGTATGGTTCTGTACGTATCGTACGTACAATACGTATGGAAAACTGTACGGTTCGAGTTTTGATCCTACCTTGATGTGAGCCAAAAGGAAAATAAAGTGTGAGTACAAAAATTAGGTATAAAAGGAGTGGATAATAACTGCATCAAGGGTGTGGGGTGCTATGGGTATGCACTCTATATGCTCAATGGGTGTGATACAAATATGATATGCATAGGGAGGGGAGGCTTGATGGTATCACAACCCTCTAAATGCCTGGAGTGGGTGTAGGATATAATGCATCAGTGGGTGAGGCATCATGACGATCCTCAAAATGCTCTGAACGTCCAAATCGACAGGGGTGCGCTGCTGACGTCTCCGTATCTCCATGTCATGGCGTGTGTGAATCGCCTGAATCTCTCTCTGGCGTGGACGGGCTCTCTGGAGTGGGGGTCTTGGTCGTCGAAGCTGTCGTCTAAGCTCCTCTGCTCTGCGTAATGTGACACCCCGCATCGAGCTGGGTCTTCGAGTGGGTGTGGGTCTGAAAAAATCTGTAATATAAGTCTGAGGGGGCGACGCCAGGTGTATCTCCATCTGCTGCGGGAGAAGTGATGCACGGCGGTGGTGGAGCTCTACTAGGAAACGAGCTAGAGGGCGCTGGTCCTCTGTCCCCAATAAAGCCCTGATCTCTGTGGCCCCCCTGAAGAGCTCTGGGTATTGGTCTCTGATGTCCTCATATGCCTGGCATCTACATGTGTAGTGCTCCTCGTCCTCCACCTCTTCTCTACATATCCTGCACTCTCTCAGCTGGTGGCATGTATGTATCCATGTATCCTGGTCTCTGAATGAAACCATCCGCTGTCACAGTCAGGAAGTGCTCTGAATGAAACCATCCGCTATCCATGTTTCATTGACGTGTATCTGTAGTAGTTCTTGCCGGATGATCCTATTCCTCTCCGAACGAGAGAGCGTAATATGGGGGGAAGAGAGGTCATACTGAAAAGGGGGAAGATCGGTAATGCTTATGCCATGGTCTGCTAACCATCGGTAAGTCTGTATGGAAGGTGATATCTATGATAGTCTATATGAAAAGGGTAGTACAACAAGCATGAGAATGCATGTGGAACGACTAATTAGCTCCATCCTGTACTAGTGGGCGGGTGTAAGATGTGGTACATAGGTGGAGGTGGAGTCAAGGCTGCCCTGATGGCTGCAACGGGATCAACCATCATCTCGGATCGTCTCTCCTCCATGCAGGGCGGTCCGGTGCGTTCGGTGCGTTCAGTTCGGTGCGCGTAAAGTGCGAGGACCGAATCGTATAGGAAGGCAAGGTGCGTCGTTACAAATATATATAAATTCATAAGATATATACATATATTTTATGCATATTAAAAGCTAAAACTTATTAATAACAAATCACGATTCAGAACCATAATCCATTAATGAAGTTTGAACTATTCAACCTTGTAACTACTAACATGAATCATAAATGATAAAACACAATATAGTCAAGGCCTCAGGGAGAAAACTCAAAATTATGAACTCTAATAAATCATAAATAATAAATATGAAGTTAAAAACCCTGTATACTCTCCAGAATCCAATGTCAAAAAGTATGTATCCAAAAAGTAACATCATACATCATACATTTGACATCGATGGTCATAATACATGCATGGTAAGATAAATCATAAACATCTACCAAAAAGTCTGAATCATCATGTGTAAAGTCTTGTGTGTGACCACTAAATAGTGAACACTAAATAGTGATATCAATATGTCAGATACATCAATGATCATAGTGGTAAGGGCCAAGTGGGCATGACTCATGAGTTTATATCTACTATCTACTCTAGATCATCTACGCAAAAGGAATCATCCGATGATGAAAGAGAAATATCGTCTCTAGGAATGACATTCCCTTCATCATCATACTCTGGATCCACAATGGGAACCATCTTTGCAAAGCCATGATCCTCTGGTGCATCCTCGGCAATGTCCTCGAGCTTCTCCTCCGACACCATGGGCTGGCCTCTACGTCGAGGACGCATCTTGCGTCTCCTAGTATAAACCGGTGCCACACTCGTGGATGGACCCTGCTCCTGAGGTGGATCACCTTGACGCCTAGCAGTAGCACGGGATCGCGCTCTCGTAACCCTCCGATTAGTGCTCTCAAGCTCTGCATGAAGCATCATGTAAATCTGATCCTGCTCATCATCAATGGATGCTTCTATGCTTTCCTCTGATGTGAAAGCACTCTCAAAATCAATATGTGAAGTCTTAAAAATAAAAACACAAGAAATGCTAAGAATATTATAATTTATCACATACGAATAAGCTAGCAAATATTTTCAGAAATTATAATCATCAATATTGTTACTTGCCTCGGACCTTTAAGAGTTTGTAATGTACGTAAAAGTCGTAAATTGGCCTTACAAAAGACCACACAATGCAACTGCTCCATACTCAAACAATTACGGAGCTTGGTGTGCACTAAGGAGAATGCACTCCAATTCCTCTCACATGGGCTAGAAGAACAATCCTACAATTATCATTGATCATTAAACTTTATAATTCATGAATATTGAATTATAACTATGTAACAAATCACAAATGATAAACCAAATTTCAATATAGGATATACCTGTGACAAGACCCTGAGCGCGTATGGTGCAATGATAAGGTGACCATAACCGCAATGATTCCACCACTCAAGAGGTCGAGATGTGACATCTTGCCTCAATGAGGTGGATCTAGCATAGGTAATACCAACATTGCTCATATAGGCTGAAAACTCACTATCAAATGCCACCTGCTGATCAGGACTCATAATGTGCTCCATCTATAAGTCCTTCATATGTCGCATGTGTGGTTGCGACCATAAACATGGACCCTTAAAGTAAGGTTGTAAAAGCGTTGTAAAAATATGAATCGGTCTCGATAAAAACTACCATCGGGACTCCACTAGCTCCATCACATCAGGATGTCTACATTAAAAAATTATAAAAATAAAAAACCATTATACAATCATCAATGTAATCACAAATAAATTATAAATAACCAATGTAGTCACAAATAATTAATAATTAAGAATTCAAATATACTCAGAAGTCGATAGCATGGTCAAGGATGAAATAGCCTCCCGCATCCGTGTATACATATGATATAAAAGGCCAAGTGTGGATCCCTCCATATCAGCAAATCATAGTACTATATGAATCGGTCGCGAAGGTTTACTGTCAATCCCCTCTGTGTACAGAACTCATCTAGGACATCTAGGTGGCGCTGTTATCCCTCGGGTGACTTTGAAATCAATACAATGTCATCAGCATATAATAAAATGTGGACATGTTACCTGCGAGGTCTGCACCCTCTCCTCCAACCCGGAGGATGTAGTCCTCAATCTCATCGATATAGAGACCAAATAGAGTGGGGGAGAGTGGACAACCTTGATTAACACCGATGGTGCTAGCAATGGTCTCAGACATACCTCTTGGACACTGTAGGCTCCCAGTCACCTGATCATAGAGTGCATAGATGGCCCAAATCATCCCTGATGGTACTCCCAAGCTTGTAGGCGTCGGAAGAGCCTCTCTCGTGGCACTGTATCGAAAGCTTTGCGGAAGTCCACAAAGAAGCCATATAATCTCTTCTTTTGCACCCTTGCCCCATCAATGAGGAAGCACAAAATGAAGATGTGATCAATAGTGGAGAAAGCTCGTCGAAAACGTGCTTGGCCTTCAGGGTTGCCCCAGTTTGCGTGCCGGATGATCTGGTTCGTTTTTGTCATTCGGTTCGGTTCGCCCAGGTAAAGTTCGTTCGTTTCGTTTTGGTCAGTTAATGAGTACTCAAGAGGTTCATTTTTTCGAATTTTGTGCCCTTCTTGTTGCGAGCATAAGCGCCCGAGCTGTTTGCCCTGCCTGACCGTGTGCTTGAGAGTCCTCAGTCCACTGTCCAGCCATCTGCCTTGCCCAAGCATCCACTTGACCTGCGCAACGCATCCACTTGACCCTCTTGAGTCAGCCGGTGTTCAAACTTCCGAGCATCTTCCCTTGAGGCTTGTTGAATGTTTGAAGCTCTGCCCTCACTAGTGACTACGCAGCCCATACTCCAAGCTCCAAGCTTCTCAGCAACCATTTGAGCTCTCAACTTGCCCCTCAATCTTTAGTGTCCACTATCATATACATTTTGCATAGAGTTGTTCTTTTTGAGCTTTTGAGCGTAAAAAATCCAACCCACAATCGGTATCATTTGAAGCTTGAGTCATTTGGATCCTTTGAATATCCATCTTCAAGCCTCTTAGCCATCATGCCTCGTGCCATGTCCAATGTTTGGGATGCACACACGGTTACCCATATGCTTTGGCTAGTGGTTCAAGTGCATCCGGGTCTGGTAGACAAAGATGGACATGCAAGTATTGTGGTAAGAGTTTTTCCACTATTACGATGCACCTTATAAGTCATGTATCTGGTGTAGGAGGAGGAGGCATCTCTACATGTGAGAAGGTGCCTCTTGAAATAGCAGAGGCTATGAAAAATGAGCATCTTCTTGCTCAACAAGGAAAGGAAGCACATCGTCGTGAGATGGAAGCCACATATGTTGGGCTCATGGATGATGTGGATCTTTCTCGTAGTCAAGCATCACAGAGGGCTAATACAATCTCTCAACGAGATGAAGAGGATGTGTCCACATCCCCTTCTTCTCATCCTCCTGCTACACAGAGACCTAGGCAAGGGAGCTTACATTCTTCTATGTTGTCCTCTGCTTTGCAAAAGCAACGATAAAAAGTATCTGAAATAGAGATTGAACGATGCATTCTTCAATGAAGCTTGTCCTTCAATGTAGTGAGGACACATGCTTGGAGAAGAATGGTGAAAGCAATAGCCGAGGTAGGTTCTTGTGATGATTGGCATGGGCTGGAATATAATAGACTTCGTGGACCCATATTAGATGAAGAGATGGATCGTATAGAAGTACAAGTAGAGCCAATTAGATTGGGGTGGAAGACCTATGGTTGCTCAATTATATCCGATGGACGGAGTGACACTAGGAGATGCCACATCATCAATATATTGGTATCTAGTTTTCTTGGCACATATTTCCTACAAGCCATTGATGCTAGTCGTGCAGGGGTTCTCATCACTGAGGGCTTTATTTTTGAGCACATAATGACCGCTATCCTTGAGATTGGGGCTGAGCATGTGGTACAAGTTATCACAAACAATGCCTCCAATTGCAAAAGGATGGGGAAATGGTAGAGAAAGAGTTTCCTAGTATTGTCTTGACTCCATGCGCTGCACACTGCCTTGATCTTCTTTTTGAAGCCATAGGCAAATTGTCTTGGCTTGCACCGTTAGTGATTGATGCAAAAAGGATTGTGACTTTTATATGCGAAAACCTTCATGCACTCGCTATTTTCCGTTGTCATAGTTCAGTGGATATGATTCGTCCTGCAGACACCCGCTTGGCATATATATACATGGTTTTTCAAAGACTCCAGGTAGTTAGTGATGCTTTGCGCATATCTGCGATTGATCGTTGATGAGTTTCCATGCATACAACAAACATTGTGCTTGCACGTTATGTGCAACGCAAAGTGTTGGATGACGTCTTTTTGGCTGATATTTGTGGCCATAGTACCAATGTTGAGATGCATATACATTATGCTATGTATTGTGGACAAAGAAGGATCTACTCTCAGTCTTGTATACCACATGTACACGAAGATGCGAGAGGCTATCTCTTCATTGACGACATTGTCACTTGACAGGTATGTTTTATACGTTTCATTGAAGTTTGCACTTTCCTTTGTACATTAAGTGATAAATTTGAATGTTTAAATTTTATAGGAAGCATGATATCATAAACTTGGTGGATGCACGATGGAGAACACTATGTCGTCCTATCCATGGATTTTCAGCCCTCTTGTATACCTTTCACAAGCGACCTACATTATGGGCGTAGAGGAGTTTTTGATTGATGAAGGATCAGTACATGGAGCACATCTTGACACCATATGAGCAACTCACATTCGATAGGTTAGTTTACTGGCTACATGAGCAATGTTGGTATTGCTTATGGGAGGACTACCTCGCTTTGTAAGGAGGTGAACATGCGGCCTCTTGAGTGGTGGCAACATTATGGTTATGGCCATCCTACCATTGCACCTATGGCATTGCGAGTTCTCTCACAAGTAAAAGATTGATCATTGTAATAGTATTCAATGTCTCTTTTTTTGCTAATTTTGATGCTATATTTATTATTGATCATACTACGTAGGACGCTTCTTCGAGTGCATGTGAGCGTAATTGGAGCTCATATTCCCTTGTGCACACCAAACTATTTTCATAGTTTGAGTGTCGCACAATTAGAGCGCATTGTCTTTTGCAAGGCAAACCTACGTCTTGTACAAGTCTTGAAGAAGTTGGATGGTGCAAAGCAGGTAAATTAATTTATAATTTTAACATCCAATTCTTGTCACTAGAAAGTGTAAAGTTGCTACATCGAGAGCTCGAGAGCATTGATAGGAGAGTGACTTGGGCTCGCTTATGTGTTCTATCAAAGCATTGATAGGAGAGTGACTAGGGCTCGCTTATGTGCTCACTTATTGATGTGCCATCTACGAGCTCTATGGTTGGCTTCCGATGGAAGTTACGCCCATGACGCAGAGGAGCTTCACTTGTGGCAGATGATGACATCGGAGAGGCAGATGTTAAAGCATTGGATATGGTTCCTAGGGAGCCTGAGTATGATGAAGAAGGAAATCTTATTAGTACCGGAGACATTCCCTCATCATCTTCATCATGAAAGGATTTAGATGAGTAGTAGCTCCTAGCATATAGCCATTCATATGTCTGATGATTGACCATATGACATTGATGTATCATGATTCATGTGACATACTCGGATGATATGTTTTTTATTTGTTATTTATTTGGGACTCATGGATGATAGATCTTTCAGGCTTAGTTCTTGGCACTACATAGTTGAGTCTTGACATTATGTCAGAATCCAGTTTTGACTTGTTTTTCATTATGTATTCCATTTCTCTTGAGATGTAATGGAGATTGGCACCTCTTGCTTTGTTCATTTCGTAGCATCATCTTTTAAGTTTTCTTTATTCTAAATTGTTTGGTTTCAAATTACATTGAACCTAAAATATAGGTTGACTACATCTGGTTAATACTACGCCAACTATAGATGAATTTACATTGCTTCTAATTTAAAAGGTTTATATGGATCCACTGTTTGTAGAATCGGGGCTGAAGCTAATGCAAATTTAAAATCTTGAAAACTCTTTGCTTGTTCTTCTTTCGAATTCAACTTCTGGTGTTTCCAATTCAGATTTTATATCGGTCAAGGGTAATGCAATTTCGGCATGCCCAACTAGGAACTTCCTATAATATATTGTGAGTCTGGGAAATCTCTATAGTTCTCAAATAGTCTTGGGCTCATGTCATTCAAGAATCACGTAGACATTCTTATGGTCAACTTGGATTCCCTCTGCGGATATAATATGACCTAAATACAATACTTCTGGGGTAAAGAAATCACATTTAGATTCTTTACCCTAAAGTTTACTATCTATGAGAAGTTCAAAGGTTTTTTTTGAAGTGTTCCAAGTGAGACTCATAATTTTTATTGAAGATTAGAATATCATCGAGGAAATCTATAACAAATTTCTCGAGGTACGGCGTCTATACTTGATTCATTAAAGTCATAAACATTCTCGATGCATTAGTTAACCTGAATGATATCACAAAAATTCATAGTAACCATATTTTGTTTTGAAGGGTGTTTTGGGTGTATCATCTTCTTTAATTATTATCTGATGATAGCCCTGATGCAAATCAATATTTGAAAAGACTTTAGTTCCCTTTAAGTTGTCGAAGAAATCTTCCGTAAGTGGCATAGGGAACTTATTCCTTCTTGTCAGATTATTTGGGGTTCTATATTCTACACATGCCCTCCATCTTTCTTTTGGATAAGGATGGGTGCATAGTATAAAAAATTCGTGATTTCTTGCCCCAAATAAAATTCATTTAATTCGTTTGCAAATTAGACGAATTCGTTGGGTACGAATTTTATAAATTTTTTTGATGCAAATTTTTTGAACAGATTTCTAAGTTGCATGAGAATTAAGAGGTAGAAAAACTAGATGGATGGAACAACTTCAAGAGGTTGATTATGAACTCAGATATAGAAAAGGAAAGTTCAATGTAGTTGAAGACGTCTTGCGTCGGATGCCTATGTTGAACAATTTGAGTTTTGTACAAGTTCAAAGTGAATTTATTTATACTCTGAAAGGTAGTTACAAAGATGATCCAAGCGATAGTCAAGCATGGATAGCAATTGAGGAAGCACAAACAAATGAAAAAAGTACTTCTGAAGGAAAGTCTAAATAATATTACCTCAAAGACATATATTTGCATAATAAAGGTAAGGTTTGTGTCCCAAGTAAATTAGACATAAAAATCAAGTAATTTCTAGATGTCACGATGCCCCAAGTTCAGGATATCGAGGTATTCAGGTATTTTGGAACTTGTGAACTAGTTAAACGACATTTCTATTGCCCTAGTATACATCAGGATGTACAAACATAGGTATCTAAATGCCATAAATGTCGAATGAATAAGCTTGAAAGATTGAAATTGAAGGATTGTTGCATCAACCCACATTGAGAAAGACTATGATTTAGCCTCAGTTATTGTAGATTGGTTGGCTAAGTTAGCTCAATTTATACCAATCAAGACTACTTATAAGACTCCCGAATTCGCAGAAATATTTGTAAAAATCAACTTTACAGAATCTATGGTCTTCCAATAGACATAGTCTCCAATAGGGATGCTAGATTTACAAGTCACTTTTGGGAGGCACTCCTCAGTGGATTTGAAACTAAATTAAGCTTGAGTAGAGCTATCATCCTCATACGGATGGACAGATTGAAAAAATCAATGAAATTTTGGGAGACGTGTTAAGAGCTTTGGCCACTTCCAAACAATTGATTGAGAAGATTATCTTCCTTTAGCTGAATTTGCCTACAATAGTGGCACAAACTAATGAACTGAATTTTGTGCATTCATATTGATGTATGGGTTCGAGCTTAGGTCTTCATATGGAGTGGGACTTCAAAATAAAAGAGTTCAAGCAGCTCAAGAATTCTTTCAAGAAATGAATTTTAAGTTCAAGTTAGGAGATCAAGTTTATCTTCGAGTTCTAGATAGGTCGGAAAAGTTGAAGACTCGAAAATGCGCAAAGTTGTCGCCAAGATATTGAGGTCCTTTTCCAATGATTAAAAAAGTTGGGATGTGGGCATATGAATTACAACTTCCAGAAGAAACTTGGATTCATGTAGTATTCCATGTCTGTCAACCTAGAAAAAGTATGATAGATTTAGATAATCTGGTTGGACACTAGATAATAGTCCCACTTATAGTAAGTGAAATAGTTCCAAATGAACCTGAAAGGATATTTCACACCCTTCAGGAACGTACAAGAAGTCATTTGTACAAAGAGTGCTTAGTAAAATGGAAGGATGGAATTTGGGAAAATTCCACTTGGGGAAAAGATTCCACAATCCAACAAAGATTCCTACTTTCCAATTTTAAGTTGGTAATCGAATGAATGAATGACTAAAATAATTCATGCTCTTCTAGGTTAGAACATGAGGCTCGGGGGAATGCCTATAGAGATATATTTAGTTATATTTTCGAGCACAAAAGTCTTTCTTAAGGGAGAAAGAATGTTATAAAGTAAGTCTATGATGGGAGTGTCCGGCGGGTTCACTTGAGGGAGAAAGAATGTTATAAAGAATTCGGACACCATTTGGTCACTTGTATGTTTTGCGAAAGATCTGGAGACTAGAATTAAGCAAAGATTCATATGCTCTTTACGACTTAGTGGTTAGGTCTTAAGGGGGGCCAAGGAGGAGGTCTTGGGTTCAAGTCTTGCAAGGTGCAAGGTTTTGCCCAAAAGATCTATGAGCCATAGCATTGTGGACTGTTGTTTCTAAGCGAAAGCGTTCGAGTTGAAAGGTGGTGGAAAATCAATCCACAAAAGGATGGTGTGGATTGCTTATGAAAAGAGTGGTTCTCAACTAAAGTCACTTTTCTAAAGGCTGGTTCTCAAGTAAAGTTACTCTTTTAAAGTGTGGCTTAGAATCAAAGAGATTGAGTCTTGAATAGCTATATAGTCAATGCTTGGTGGGAGGACAGCAGACATTCATTTGTTGGCTAAGTAGAGACTCTGTTGCAGTGTTGTACTAAGGAATGGCTCTTCAACACAATAGTCACTCACTCATTCATGCAATTGTTTGGCTGCACACCTGGTTTTACCCTCGTACATACAGAACCAACTAGAAAGGCCTTTAATTTTGACGTTTTTAGGATCATTCCACGCACACACATGTCATCAGAGCAGAGTTTATGACACATAGCATCTGCTACAATACTCTTTTGCCTCGATCTGCATTCGCGCGTACACACACAGAGCAGCCTGTTGTTCAATCCTCCCAGCCATCGCCCGAGCGTCATCTTTTCACGTGAGAGTCTCTCGACCCATAACCTCCTTACTCTTCTACTACTATATGGTGTATAATCCCATATCGTGCCATGTGGCATCCATCTCAAAGTAGATTCACACCCAATAGAAGTATCATGTGACATTTCCTTCCCCTTTAAAACATTTTCGTCCTCGAAAATGTAAATGAAATGTCCATAATAGTAGAAGAAAGTGCTCGGACTCCCCTGAACCCCATGTACTCTATGTACATGGTCATCTCTGTGTGTTGTTTCCCCATATCCTTCCCCTTAAGAAGTCTCATGTGAAATCATCTCAAAGGTGGGAAACCGTCTGAGTGGTGCCTACTATCTCGCATATACACTTCATCTCCATACTATCACTCCCATAACATACTACATCATCCAAATGACCTAAGTCCATATGATGTATCCTCTATGGAGTAATAATATGAAAAGAAAGTGTAAAGTGCCAAACTTATAAGCTTGACCGTATCATAGTGGAGATAATAAACCATAAAATCCTCTGAAGTATAGAACAAAGTCCCATAACAAGTGACTCCAAACCCATCTAAGACTAAATGATAGATTGCCTTCATACCACTCTAGGTCTTCCTAACCTTGAGTGTAATCACAAGTAGTAGTTTTGTCTAAACTACCTTGTGAACTATGCAAATCCATCATCTAACTCACAGTGGTAAAATGCAATCTCTACATTTCACCAACCAAGAAGTATGTGGTTTGTCATCCTTTACCATTGGACTACGTTCTATTGGAAGAGCATCTATTGGCACTAGTGCAAACTTTAATATTTCTCTTCCCTGTAGCTTGCCATATGAATGCAAAAAGCATTCCCTTTGAAATTCAGATAATCCCTAAGTACCCATCCTCCTAACTGATGTTTACTCATCATACTCATGATGTAACACCAACTAAGAGTTTGGTACCATAATAAGTTAGATATATCCCTATCTCCTGGAAACTCAAAAGAGAAGTATCATCAATCTACTCCCAGTCTAACTAATGTCAATAACTAGATCATCTGATCTAGTCAAAGACCATCACTGGAGTAACATAATGGCTCCTCTCTAGAGTCTCCATATGAGACTCAATCTAACAATCATGATTAACTGATCTCCCTCTTGCCTTTGATAGAAGAGTGCCACTCCTATCTAGACAACCTAAAAGTGAGAAAGTGAAACTCTCTCCATGTCTTTCTCTTTATTCAATCTCTTCTAAGGAAAAGAGCTCTAGCAGTGGAACCTATTCCACTTTCCCTTTCCCTTTGAAAGAGATTCTGTTGAATCGGTTAGCTCTACTTATCCATGACTGAGAACATGCAGATAAGTTCTCCATGTTTTTCCTTCCAAAATAGTGGAGAATCATACTCCCACATGAAGGAACTTATATTGACAAGTAGAGTAAACAAATTCCTTTTGAAATATAAACTAAGAGATGTTTTCAAAACACCTCTTCTATCTAAAGGAAAACATACTCTGTTCTTCTCCTATGAAGAAATCATGTTTTCCTTTCCTTCTTTCTCTCTCAAAGAATAGGAGCTGCAGTGAGAGTACTGAACTAAATTAAGATCCCTCATGGATCTCTGAGCTGATTCCCACTTTCTCCTTACCTTAAAAGAGAAACTCATGAATTTATTTAGTCGTCTCTTCCATAACTAATGCATAATCCCTCATCACATATTCCTATGAAGATGGAGAACAGATCTCCGCTAACTAATGAAGGTGTATGTAGTGAAGAGTGGAGAAAATAAATTCCTAATAAGGGCCAAAGCCCTCTACTAAAATGGTCAGCAATGATGTGACATGATACCGTAAACATATGTGTATCCATAGTGAAGAACTGTCTCTGCTAACCATACTCTGTGCATGGATCTATACGATCCAATCAACTAATGGAATTATCCTTCCTGAAAGCACAACATGAGTATGTGATATCCATGGTGATAAAATCACCTACCACATTCTCTACTGGAAGAATAAATCTTCCCATACTGTGAAAGATAACTCCCAATCTTAAGGAGATGTCTACTAAGAGCTCTCCTCTGATTTAGTGAGACATGACGCCATGAATGATGAGTCCTTTTCTTCCTGGCCATAGAAGAAGAGTGCTCAAAGGGAAGTCGTTTCCACCGTCCCATACCAGTGAAAACTTCTTCCAATTCACGGTGTCATAACTACACTAAACCGAATATCTATTCCATATAATGGAATATATAGGTGGACTCCAATGAATCCCATATACTAAAATCATATCAGTGGACTGAAATGAGTCCCATGTCCTCAAACTAGTTAGTTTGGTTCTAGTCAATGTATGACAATGGATATCCCTTTCTGTTCCAAACCAACTTGTTCCTAGGTACCAAGACTAAGCCTAGGTACCTCTCTGTAGATCCCAAGATACCTATGTATGTATTGGGTACCCCAACTGTTCCTGACTAAGGGATCTATGCTCTATACCATAGAGCTAGTGCCATACCTATGGCCTTCCTAACCATCACTCGAATCACATAAGCATCCGTCGATGCTATCTCATGAAACCCATCTCTGTGATCCCATCTTATTGGTTTCCTTAGTAGTGTAGCAGAGATGCTTCACTACTCGCTCAAGTGATGTGCAAGAGTGAAACTAGTCACTCTTTGGGTATTTTTAATAATACCACAAAGTCTCCTATACATCATGTGAGACTCTTGTGAAGATAAATAAATCTTCACTAACTTGGAGATTATCAAAAATGCATCTCCCGTGCCTGAATGCAACTTCCTAAAACCTATAGGATTGCTTGTGCACATTACTAATGGTGAAGGTGTAGCTTCTTCCGTTAGCAATCCTATGGTCTAAATCCATAAGGATTATGTGTAGGGATCCTGTTACTACTGAAGTTGCCTTATATATAATACTCTGATGGTCCTAAGTCCATCAAATACATGCTTATAAGCATGCCTAAAACTTATTGATGTTTGCAGAAAGGGCATGCTACGATGCCATAACATTCCTACCTAAAGGCAAGTGCGTATATAACGCCATGCGGTAGGAAAAATTTCGACAGCATTTCCCCAGGAAATGAAATCCCCAAAAAATTTAAACCATAACTCAGTGGCACTCAGGCCACCCAAAAACATAGGGCTTGACAGGCCCATGGCATGCACGCCATAAACTTATATATGGATTCCATGACCTGCAAAAACACAAAAGTATTTGCTAGCAACCATTCCCGGTGTTGCATAGCCATATGGTTTCTGTAATCTTCTTTCCTGCAAACAATCAAAAAGTATACTTCCTGCATGTTGATCCATACCTTTAAGAGCTTAAACAATGATCAACACTTGATGTATGCAATCCCATTCATGCATGTAGTTACAGACATGCCATAACATAAATAAAATGCTAGAAAGCATAAAATATACATCCCTAAGTAGTCTGATTTTGGAATTGCATGCATCCAATCGCTCTCGACAAGCTTCGAGACCTCTGCACCTTCCTCCTCAGGTCCTAACATACACTTTGAAGTGTCCGAAAATATCGGAGCACTCCCCAAAACCTAAAGCATGGTCAGGTGATTACAAAAATAATGCAAATTAGTCAAAAAATGCCTTAGTAATCCTTCTTTAGACCTGCAAAACCCACTTTAGGACCTGCAAATGTTCATAAACTGAAAAATAAAGCATGTGCAAATAGGTCGAAGTGAAATTACTCAAATCGCCTTCCCGGTTTGAAAGATATGGCTCCCGGAAGGTAGTCACCCAAAACTGTTCAGACTTTGCAGACCTGTTCAGACCTGCAAAAACTTTTACTTTCCAAATTTTTTTCTCATAAACTAAAAATAGACCTTGTGCTCTTCGAAACGAGCCGTAGCACGTCCAATTTGGAGTTTCCTAGCCCAAGATATGGCCATTCCAAGTGGGACATGTCAACTAGTGGACTGTTGGAGGGGCTGGAAAAAGTGTGAAAATGTGATTTTTGGGGTGCCTAAAAGCATTCTTCCATCAAGCAAATGCTAAAATTCTCTCCATAATCTCAGAGAGTGGTGTATGAAGATGCTTAGGCCTAGTTTCACCTTTCCAAATCCTCCCTTCGTGCATGCTAATTCACTCCCCAAAAGAGGCCTAAATCAAGATTTTGCTTTTATGCAAAAACTTAAATGGGAGCTCTTAGCAAGCTTCTAATCCACTCTAAATGTGGATTTCTCTTGGATTATATACAATAATCCATGGGAAGCCTCTAAATGATCTTTTTCTTACTCCAAGAAGTGGAGTTTGGCAAAAGATTAATTTCTGAAATTTTCCAAAAAGTGCGGGAAGGGGGTCTTTGAGGAAGTAAAATTCCTCCTTAACTTATCATTTTGATGAATCTAATGATTCGCCTAAGAAGTCCATACACCATACTCTCAGTATACATACCTTTCCCTATCCATCCATAGGTATCGCACCTATTTTTCCCTCTTCCAAAAAGGGAATTTCTCAGATTTAGGTGCTGAAATTTTTGTCAAACTGTGATGGAAGGGAGTTTTGTGGAGCTTCAAACTCCCATCAAACTGAGGTATCTTTTGGGTTTTTTGATCTTGCATAGAAGTCAATATGCTAGACTATAGGTGTGCATGGTTTTTTCCATAAAACTATGAAAAATACCTCCTCTTTATGCCTTCCCAAAATGGCTATTTATCCAAAATAGCTCCTGAAATTTATGTGAAAATCATAAAAATAGAGTATCTTAGAGATACTCTAAACTTGGCCTTCTTGTATTTGGAGGGAATCTTTGATCCTAGATGAGAATATATATATACCTCATACTCTCCGTACATGTGATTTCCCTCCCGGGTCTTGGCCTCCTAACAATTCATGGTGCTTCTCGAAAATGCAAACCTCTCAAAATTGAAATAATAATACCTGTGATTTAACATGAAGCTCCATGCCTGTAAATTTGAAATCAAGACCTTGGACAAGTCCTGGAAATGAGGTCATAACTCTTTGCTAAATTGCATTTGATTTCTCCTTGTTGCCTTGATAATCGTCTTATCCCTCTCACATCCGTGTGGGCAATTGATGTGCGAACATCAACGATGCAAGTTGACTCGTTTCTCAACCACTTCTCTAATATCGATGGTTCGATATGATTGACGATTTCAAGGAGCATGCTGATGTATCTTCAATGGCTTGGTGGCACCTTCAATGGAAGTGGCACTTTTCTATGACTGCACTCATGGATAGTGCTGCAAGTGTGCTTTTGGACGTCAAGGGTTCAAGCCCCGTGCGCGACCATTCTTTCTCTTTATCCCCTTTTGGCATGATCTGGAAGTTTGGGAACTCTCTGCTATCTTGAACGTCACGGGATCAAACCCACACGCCATCTGCAATCAATTTCTTCACTTTGAAAATGATCTTTTGCCTCCTCCTGCACGCTACTTTATGTGTATTTAACGTGTTTTCTGAACGTCGAAGATACTTGCTATAGTGGGCAGAGCTGATCTCTCCACGCCAAAGGTCGCTAGTTCAATTCCTGTCTGCAACACGCGTGAAAGCAGCGCAGCGCCTTCGATTGGCTTGGATCGTGGGCTCTGATACCAATGCTACAATACTCTTTTGCCTCGATCTGCATTCGCGCGTACACACACAGAGCAGCCTGTTGTTCAATCCTCCCAGCCATCGCCCGAGCGTCATCTTTTCACGTGAGAGTCTCTCGACCCATAACCTCCTTACTCTTCTACTACTATATGGTGTATAATCCCATATCGTGCCATGTGGCATCCATCTCAAAGTAGATTCACACCCAATAGAAGTATCATGTGACAGCATCAGAGCAGAATTTGTGATACGCCTCAAACTTGTTGAGGTTTTCTTTTAGACAGTTTGTTTTGTTATGAGGATACATGACTTACCACCCAAGATTATCTTGCAGAGCTGTTTAGGCATTTAAAAACTCATACGGGGATTGTGTTATTGGTTCATGGCAGCTGGCCCCTTGAAGATCTATCTCCCCCCTTCCCAAGCGGGTGGCTCACCGGAAAAGAAGCACTACCAAAAACATGGAAGGAACACGAAAGAAGAAAAATACTGCTGTTCTTTCTTTTTCTCCTCCTCTCTTTCTCATCGTGGGATGCAAGAGACACACCACCAGGAAAAAATACGCCACGACCAAAAAAAAAAGGGATGGGGACACTAAACAAGAATAATGCTGCTGTTATTACTTTCTCTCCTCTCTTTGTCATTGATTTCTTAATAAGATGCTTTTTGATAGATTTTGTTGTTAATAGGAGCTGCTAGTTTTTGAAGCAGTTTACTTATTTTTAAGATGCAAAGAACAGGAAAATTTAGAAAGAAAGGGCACTATAGACAAGCTGCTGCCGGAGCTGGGAGCTTTGAAGGTTTACTCAGAGCTGTCTAAATTGTAGTTTGTATGCATGAAGTCATAGGAAATAGTGTCATTTGAAAATCCTGTCCTGTGGTTTCAGGAATCTGTCCGTTGCACTGAAGAAAAGTACAATAAAAAAATGAAGCAATTAGAGCAGGTCTATTATCCTTATGATTACAGCCATATTCCTGTAAAATCAAAAAACATTTTGAGCTTCAGCTTTCTTGGTATTGTAAGCGTTTCAGGAGTCTACCAAGCTGGAAAATTTACAAAAAGAGAAGGAAGCATTAGCATGTTTAAAAGCAGTCCTGGAGGCTGAAAACAAACAAGTAATTCAAAAATAAGTTCTAGCTTTTTCTATGTATGGAATATTGAAAGCTACTAACTGATGGCTTTATGAAAAGCACAGCTTCGAGAGATCAAGCAAGCAGCTGAAGATAGGTGCTCTATGCTTCATTCTGAGTTGCAAGCTACACGGGCTTTGGCAGAACAAGTAAGGACGTATTATTTGGGGCCAGAGCCATGTAGTTCATATTCTAATAACCAGGGAGTCCATGTCTTATAGTATGCAGCGGAAACAGCATGTCTAAAGGAAAAGGCAGATCAAACAGGAAAGCATGTTTCTGATCTGCAAAATTTGATTAAGAAGGTCTGATATTCTTGTGCTCAAACCCCGTGTTCATCTGCTTAGCCATTAATGTCAAATTTGATAAGTTTGACACAAAATAATGCAAAAGTAGCATAGAGTTGAAGAAAGTTGAATTCTAAGTCAAAATGAAAATTTCAGGTGACATGGTCGGGTTGAACCCAAAGCCAGAAACTAGGGATCCTTTTCGGAAATCTCAAAAATTTAGAGGTTTCTGAATTTTAGTGGAGTTTGCAAATATTAAGAGGAGGTTCCTAAATTTCAGGGGAGGTTATTGCAGAAGGTTTCCAAAAAATAGAAGAGGTGGATAATTATTTTTGGGGCTGCTATATTAGGAAGTTTATATTGGCTTGTTTTGCATCATTTTTCAGTGCATTGCAGTTATTGTACTCAGATCTCAGTAGGAGCCCAAAGAATATCATTCTCCTTTTCCTTCTCCATATTCAAGCACAATAGGCATGGAAATGGCAGCACAATAGGGTCTTTCTAAGCCCACCCACTCAAGGAATCGACACCAGCCCACGGGAGAGATGCTTCTCTTCCAGAAGACACCTACATGCATGAGCTACGTGTGGGAGGTTCTTCCTCCCCACCTCTAATGCACTATGGACATCTCTCATTGCAAGGATGATCCAATACCTCGTATGGATGCACCATTTGTGGTTGTATGTACCTCCTGGATCTTAATTCCCACTGTAGGTTGGAAGAATATCTTGTACTCAGTGGAATTTGTGGTTGGGGTATCAGGCACGGTTTATGGCATGAAGAAGATGCAAAAGCAAGAGGGCACACTACAACAATTGGGTGTGCGATGTGTGCAGGAGGATCGCTGGATGCGCATTCACATGTTTATGGAACATATTCATGTGATTATGAGGATCCATCAGATGCTATGGATGCGTCGACCAGTGTGGTTTCCAGATGGTGCACTTGACTTAGGTGGTTAGCCAAGCCCATTGGCCATGTTTGTAGACCATTGTTTGTTTGTTCAAGGGTTTCCTAACAATCCAATGAGACCATTGGTTGGGGAATATCTTCTCATTGTCTAATCTAGCTATATAGTCAAGGAAACTTTTGTGGACTGAATTTGCATGTGGTGGCTTGCCAGTGATAGAGGCCCAAGGCTGACTAGGTCAATGGATGTTCTATGATGCATATACCTTGCAGCAGAACTTAGTATTACAGTTTATGGTTTTTGAAATATTAAAAAGTCTAAGATGGATAGACTCTGTAAGGAGTTTCCTATGATCCATTGCTGACAACTCCATGGATGGTGATAGTAGAATTGTTTCCAAGAATCCATCAAGAACAGACCCTTGATTGGTTGCACTTAAGGGCTCCAGGAGAAAAGACTTTTACCCAGGCATGTAATTCCAAATGACCTTCAAAAATGTGTGTGCTATGTCAATGAAATTCCTGAATATTGATTGCCATGCATGATAGAACCTGTACATGATTGTAAACGAGGTAAAGGCTAACACACCAAGCCCTCCATAGTATCTAGCCAAAGTAGTCAGCTCCCATGAGGTCGGAACATTGGATCAATGGTTGTCTCTGACATAAGAAAGGTATGATGGCTAAAATGAGAAGAGAATGCATATTCCATTTGAGAAGAAGCATGTGTGGACTGAAGATGGAGTGTACTGGAGTTCACTGCAGGCCATGCTCAGCACGATCGTGCAAGGTGCCTAGTCAGGATGCTTACCATACAGGATATAGAGAAGATTTGTCAGCAACTGATATGGGGCATCCTATGATCCTTTTTCTTTACGACTATTTATGTGCTTGTACTTTTCTGTGTATTGATACAGGCATCTGATAACAGTAGATTATATTTCTGCATCAAATGGCTAGTGCTCTTCCCGTTCTTGTAGATGATATGCTTTTATTTTATCACCTACTTGGTGCTTTCACTTTATATTCTTCTTTTCTCATCCCCAGGGATTGTAATAGACCCACTATAGTATGACTACCTACTCTCGTAGATCATTTGGCCTTGTTTAAGGTGTTTTACCTAAGAATCAGATCTTTCATGCTGCCTTATTGGATTCCCATTGGGAGGCAATTAGGATGAACTCCACATGGACTCCCATCACCAGCCTTGTAGAGTAAGGCGGAGACAGCATGGCACAAAGTTGCCATTGGTTAATGCGAGACTCCAAACTTCTGAGTCCAAGAATATTGAGATGTGTAGAAAGCATGATGATTCATACTCTCGATCATCAGCTCTCATGTCAAACCAGAGGCTCATAGATCAGTTATTGACTTGAGTCAGTATCTTACATGAGCTGGGATAACTGCCATAAAGGCAGAACCTCAGAGGGCTTTTCATTACTGGATTTATCAACCACCTGCTTTGATTTCTCTCCCTCCCTCTATGCTGGAATTGCGAAGTCTAAGTGCTGGTGCAAATAGTGGCATGTCAATTTGTATTGCAGCTCTCGTTTTTGAAAAGTCAGTTTCCACTAGTGTGTACTCTATAGATGGTTCGTTAAAGATATTGAAAAGACCATTATTATGCAAATGAATGGCGTAAGATGAGATACTAATAACTTTAATGATCATAATAAACCTCATGAGAAATCTTGCATCTGCATTCTGACATGGGCTAGTTCTTAGATATGTTCTTTTGCAGCAGACTTCATCTGAGTAGACATCTTTTCCATATGAATCCAGAATGCTCGTATTGTTCTTATTAGTAAGAAACTAATGCATGACCAAATTTTAATCAAAGCAATATTCTTATTTCACCAAAAACATTTTCAGGTAGAGGAGAAATATGATCTGCAAATGGAACAAAATGCAAGAAAATCGTAAGCCCTACTTTTTCCTCATTTATCATTCTCAAAGTATACTATAATTGTTGTTGTATCAGCTTGATCCCACAGGTCAGATTTTGGCTCCATCTAATACTGATGAAACCTCTCTCTCTCTCTCTCTCTCTCTCTCTCTCTCTCTCTCTCTCTTCCCCCCCCCCCCCCCCCTTTTTCCCTCCCTCCCTCCCTCCCCCCCCTTTTTTTTTCCCCCTCCAGCCCTCTCCTATTCTGATGGGCCAGTTCAGACACCAAGTAGATATTCGTATATGCTTTTTCCCCTCCACCATGAAAAAATTATGTGTTTATATGTGTATGTGTTTGCACATGTGTGCAAAGTTTGATTGTGTTTTTTTAGATAATTGTCTTTCCTTTATCTTATTATATAAAAATTTATCATGAATCATTTGGCGTTTTGAAAATTATAATGCATCCTCTAATTTCTCTCTCTCTCAATCTCTCTCTCTCTCTCTATGTAATGCCTACTGGCTTTCACATTGCTGTAGCACTTTTACTATACTTTCAAACATTTATCTAAGCTTATGAGGATTTTACAAAGCTCTATAATGTTTTTTGTCAAGCTCATTAATGGGAAGAATAAAGGAAGAAGTTGTACTGGTTTATAAATCCACAAACAACATTGGCCTAGTGGGATATTTTCAAAATAAAGGCCATAATTGCGGGACTGCTTTTGCTTAACATTGAGTTTGTCTAATTTTCAAACGTTAAGGAACAACTAAATGTCTTAGTACATGGTCCATATTTGTGGAAAATTGTACACTATGGACCTTGGTTGTAGGTTACACACACACACACACACACACACACACACACACACACACACACACACACACACACACACACACACACACACACACACACACACACGTGCGAGCGCGCGCACACACAGACGCACGCACGCGCGCGCACACACACACACACACACACACACACACACACACACATGCACGCGCGCACCCACACCCACCCACCCCCCCCCCCCCACCCCCCCCCCCCCCCCCCCCCCCCCCCCCACCCCCCCCCCCCCCCCCCCCCCCCCCCCCCCCACCCCCCCCAACCATAGTTGAAAAAAAACGCGTTTTTTTTCAAAAATAAAAAACGTTTAGGACGTCCGGACGTTCCGGACGTCCTAATACGTTTTTTTGCAAGTTTTTTTTTTCGATTTTTTTTTTGGGGGGCGTTTTGGGCAGATATACAGCTCGCAAGCTGTGCTTCAGCCATTAGGGTCCTCATGAGTTATTGCTCAAGCTTCTCTATCTATTGAGTCTTGCCTTCTCCTCTTTGCACACACTCTTGCCATCTAGACTCTCTTTCCCTTTTTGCTTTCAAGTTTCACCATGGGTAGAGCTCCTCATGTCATCCGTAATCATGTATACGTTCATGATTCATGTATACATTCATGATTCATGTTCTGCTCTTTTATGTAATGGATTTCTATGATCACTATCCCATGTTATGAATAATGGGTCATTATTGAATTTAAATAATTTAGTGTTTAATAATTAATTTAACTTTAACATGTTAATGATCATGCTTGTGAATCGTTATGTATCGAGCAAGTCTCGACTCTCAGGATGTGACTCGCAACATGTTACGTCTTCTATAAGGTACTGGATTAAGTTTTTTATGTGTTTTTAGCACCAGATATGTAAATGAATATAAGATATGCATTATTCATGGATTATTTTAAAAAAAATAACAATAATGTTGCGACAAAATATAATACTCCTTTTTTATTTCTATTTTTTTAGTACCCTACGTACTAAACGTTTTAAAACCCGTTTTTAAAACTCTTTTTTAAAACTCACTTTGTACTATGCCCCCAACACAACACACACACACACACACACACACACACACACACACACTTTTTTTTGGGGGAAAATCTCTTTTTATTCAGTTAGAAAAATAATGTGCAGGAGTGTGAGAAGGGAAAAAACTCTTTCCCCCCCCCCCCCCATATGACGTAACTACGAACGTCACTATCTCCATATCTACAAACATCACCTAATTCTAGGTATACAAATACCGCACAGAAACATTGACTCCATTCATACAAGTCTATCCACTGAAGAAATCAGACACTCTCCAAGAAGGAGGCGAATGGCATTCTGTCCTCATCAGTCATAACATCTATATCAAGACGCAATATGAGCTTGCAGAAGGTCCATGAGAAGTTTGGGATGCACTTTGTCGCCTCAGCCAAACAAGAAGGTGCTTCTGATTTTAGAAGGTCGCATATCCCATATAGGAAATAGAAAGAGGTTACTCCACCATCTCTGAATGTGAGAGCACTTCCAGAATACATGACGCATGCTCGACGCATGCTTTCTTCATAAGAAGCACAATGGGGACATCGAACACCTTGCAACCCATGTCTGGAGAGAAAAGCCCCCAGAGTGAAATGAACCACGAAAATCCTCCACATGAATATTTTGATCCTGAAGGTGAGAGAAGAATCCGAGATGACCGAAAATCTGGCATGCCACCACGAGGGGGTTTTCTCAAGCTTCCAATGCAAATTGCATTGAAGGGCAATATCGTCAGAAGGCAAAAGCGAAAAATTGCTTTACCAATCCACCTTTTGGTATGCTTTGCCAATAGCCAATCAGGCCATGGATTAGAAGAATCAATGGAGAGGGGAACTTGATATTGCTGCAGAAAGAGGGCTATTTGAATCCCTTTGGATCGATAAGTTGATCCCACTACCTAGGTTCTGCGAATGACTGGAAAAAAAAAGAATTTCCCACTTAGAGTCATAGCACTTTGCAATAGAATCAATCCCCTTGTTGTTGAAGTACCGTGCTCCCGCCTCCAAAGAGAAGGCCAAGGGTGAATTTGTTAAAAATGACCAGTAAGGTGACAACGAAGAGAAAGAGTTTCCAACATAACATTGCCCTCCATTCCATTTCAACCTAGATCCAACTTGCATGAAACTTTGAAGCAAAATATTCAGCGTGTGCGACGAAGAGCGCACCGGGGCATGAGAGAAGAACTTGTTCCATACATCCAGATTCCAATTTCCTATATAATGTACCACTGTTTTCTCCATAAGTTGCCAGAAAATTTTAGTCCATAAAGGTTTGAAAGAGGAGGTAATACACATAATAAAAGCTAACTGTCGCGCCATATGTGAGACAAAAGATGTAAAATTCCAAGGCCCCCCCCCCCTAGCTTTGGTTGACAAACATATTCCCACGCTGAGACCACCAATGCATGACTATGTTTTTTATTCCACAAGAAGTCTTTTATCAAACGATTGAAAACTTGAAGATGGCACTTCTTCCAATCCAGGAATAGCAAATAATACATAAGATAAGGTTGCAAAAAATCTTGCACTATCCTTATTCTGACATGTAATGGCCATTCCGAGGATATCCACAACTCCATTTTAGCTTTGACTTTACATAATACCCAATGAATTTTATCCTTGGTGGGAACATTTATACCCAATGGATACCCAGATGTCAGAAAACAGTGCTTGTATCAACTTTAGGGCCATACCAAGGAAGGGATTGAAAGTGTCGTGCATAAATATTGATAAGTGCCGATTTCCCCATATTAGTGCGAAGAGAAGAGGACTCCAAAAACAGAGCAGCAAGCAAGAATGTTCTGAACATTTTCTGCATCCGCTTTAGCAAAAATAAAGGTGTCATCTGCAAGCCGGACTGCAACATGAGGACTCGCAAACATTGAAACACCATGAATATGATACGAGTTCATTTTAGAGTCCAACAAATAAAACAGTGGAGTGGAAGCTAATGCATAAAAGAGAGGACTCAATGGACATCCTTGATGCACAAAGCGTTCTATGAAGAAGGGTGCAGAAAAGCCTTCTATTAATCTTCACGTGATACACTATCTTGATGCAAGACATAAACCAAACGACAAAACTTAAGCCCAAAACCTAATTTCCTAAGAACTTCCGCAATAAAATCCCAGCATATACGTCGTACGATCAAAAGCTTTCTCAAAGTCAATTGGCATACCGACCACTTCCTGATTTGAGAAAGCTGCATGCTCCATCATCGTTTGAGTGAAAAAAATATTATCATAAATCGATCTTTTATGAATGAATCCATTATGAGAGGGATGAACCACATTATGGATAATCAATTTAAGCCCGAGAGCAAAGATTTTAGCAAATATTTTATAGATAATATTCATCATTGTAATGGGTCTCCAATCCCCAATCTTTTTAGGAACATCCACCTTGGGAATAAATTTAATTTTTTCCTGTTTGAACGAGAAAGGCATCTTTTGGCTACTCCATATATCATTGCATACTTCCGGAATTAAAAACTTTAGAGAGGGCCATAACATCATGACAAACTCCTTGGTGAGACCATCCAACCATGATGCTTTTCCATTCTTAAGAGAGTAAAGAGCCATGAGAGCTTCTTCTTCGGTTATAGACTTCTCACATTTATCAGCCATTCATGAATCAATGATTTGTGGCGTATAAGCAAAGGATTCCTGAATTGCCTAGAACCAGGCATCAGAAGTTGAATATGAGGCAGCAAACAACTTTCCAAAGTGTTCTGTGCAGGCACGAGCTATAGAATTCCCATCACGAAGGATTTGCCCATCAAAATGAAGAAAGAAATGGTACTTTTAGCATGTTTAGCATGCAGGAATTCAAAAAAACATTTTGAATCAGCCTGGAGGTTATTTACTTCCATACACCTGGCTCGAACTTTAGAAGACTGATTTGCATTGTTCTCTATTAAGTGCAAACATCTGTAAACATCACACAACTGAGCATGATCCCTCTCCGAGAGCATGATCCCTCTCTTCTCTCTACAAACATTGAGCTTTATTGGGGTAATAGGGGCGGCACGATGCTTCTCCTTCTCCACCACCACCACCTCCTTTCCTTTATTGACAACACCTTGGGCCGTCAAAGGCCTAGAAGTATCTATATTACGAGTAGCAGGAAAATTCCTTTGCCTTCTAAATATTTGATTTTCAGGAACTAGAATTTTGCTTCCGGGACAAGTGGGAATAAAACTAACTCCTTCCGACTTAAGCGTAGGGCAATTTTTGGAATAATGCCCTAAATTACCACAATGAAAGCATGAGCCAGCCATATTCCCCCATTTCAAATAAATTACAATTCTTCCCACATTAGGTACATTGATACCAAGTGTTTTAGGAAAGGGTCCGGAAGTAGTCCAGAGAACACAAATCCTATTCTTATTTGGTGCAGAGATGGACGGAGTATATAACAATTTACCCAAGACTTTGGCCACATACCCGATGCTATTCCACAAGGATGGAAGACCCACCAGTTCCACCCAAATAGGGCATTTGTCAAGGAGTTCTTCCTTCATTGCCTTCACCGGCTTTTAGGAGAGAAACAAGGTAGTTATGACAGGCGCTGGACTGAGGTGTGTTTGCAGTCAGCAGAGATAGAGAGTGAGATCCTAGGTTTACGTGGGCAGCAGGAGAGAGAGAGAGTATTCGACGCTTTCAGATAGGTGTGTACAATCATATGTACACAAAAGAATAAAGAATGTTTTATATGTACTATGAATTTGTACAACTTACAAGTTATACATGTGTATGGGAAGTGTAGTTAAAGGGAATAAAGGGACTTTACCCCCAACAACCTCCCACGTAAAGGCCATGAACAAACCTTTAACCGACTCCCACAATTTTAAATGGAGTGCTCATGTTGAGCTTTTGCAAGGCTTTTTGTGAGAGCATATGCAGGGTCATCATGTGTTTTGATCTTAGTCAGTGTAACTAGACCATCATCCAAAACCTCTCTAATAAAATGGTACCGTACATCAATATGTTTGGTACGTGCATGAAACATGGCATTCTTAGCCAAGCATATGGCACTCTGGCTATCACATCCAAGTGTAGGTGTTTTTGTGGGCAGACCAAAGTCCTTGACCAAGCGACTAAGCCAAATACCTTCTTTGGAAGCTTCAGTAGCTGAAATATATTCAGCTTCAGTGGTAGAGAGTGCTACTACCTTTTGCAATCTAGAGCACCTTAAGAGACTGCCCCACCATTTAATGTAAAAATATATACATTGGTTGACTTGCGAGTATCCAAATCCCCTGCCATGTCTGCATCACAATATCCCTGTAGATCTAATGTACCCTTTCCATAGCAGATACATTTTCTTTGTGTACCTTTAAGGTATCGAAAAATGCATTTCACTGCCTCCGAATGTGCTTTGCCAGGATTTGACATAAACCTGCTCACTACTCCCACTGCATAAGCAATGTCAGGTCTAGTGGCAACCATAGCATATATGAGTGATCCACAAGCTGATGCATAAGGAACACCTTTCATAGAGCTAGATGCCTGGTCTCCTTCTGGGCAGTCTGCTTTACTAAGCTTCAGGTGTGGTGGTAATGGAACACCTAGAGGCATAGCATTTGCAATTGAGAAACAATCAAGAACTTTGCTAATGTATTTTTCTTGTGAAAGAAAAAGGAGTTTCTGTTTTCTATCTCTCAACACATGCATGCCCAAAATGTGTTCAGCTCCTCCTAAGTCCTTCATAGAAAATGTTGAACTCAGCTGTTTTTTTACTGCATTAACCTGGCTCTTATGCTGACCGGCAATAAGCATATCATCAACATAAAGCACAAGAACAATAAGGCTTTGATCATCAGCCCTTTTTGTATATAAACGGTGATCTGCATCACTTCTTCTAAAACCATGTGTAAGCATAAAGGCATCGAATTTCTTGTACCACTGTCTTGGAGCCTGTTTTAAGCCATACAAGCTTCTTTTAAGTTTACACACTAAATGCTCCTTTCCTGGTATAATAAAGCCCTCTGGCTGTTTCATATACAGCTCTTCTTCTAGATCACCATGAAGAAATGCAGTTCTAACATCCATCTGATCAAGTTCAAGATCCATAGATGCTACAACAGCAAACAATACTCGAAGAGTGGTCATTTTGACAACAGGTGAAAAAACTTCCTGAAAGTCAATTCCTTCTTTTTGAGTATAGCCCTTTGCTACAAGTCTGGCCTTGTATTTGGGTTTACCATCCACACGCTTGACTTTATAGACCCATTTATTTGGAATAGCTTTTCTATCTTTAGGCAATGAAACTAAGTCCCAAGTATCATTTTGATACAGTGACTTCATTTCTTCCTGCATAGCTGACTCCCACTTCTCCTTTAATTTACATGATAATGCTTCTTTATATGTGAGAGGCTCACCTTCATTTGTGAGTAAAATGCAATCTAAGGAGGGATCAAACTTTTGTATAGGTCTTCTAACTCGTGTAGATCTTCTAACCCAATGATCTGTCATATCAGGCAATAGATCGACATCCAAAGGAATGTTAATGACCTCATTATTTGCCTGTCGAATTACATTTTCAGGTTGCTGTAATTGATGTTCAGCTTGCTGATGCTGTTGTCCAAACTGATTTTCAGCATCCATTTGCTGTCCAATTTCATCTGGCTCTATAATGACATGCTGATTATTATAACCAGCATCAAGTGGAGCTGAATTTTCAGTGGCTGCTGGCTGTTTATTTGGCTGATGATGCTCAAATTTAACTTTCTTTTTACCTGATTCACTGGATGTGGCATTTCTCAGGAGTTTTGTTTCATTAAATACCACATCTCGGCTGCGAAGCACCTTATTCATGCTTGGGACCCAAACTCTATAACCCATTTCACCATCATCTCCATAACCCATGAAGATGCCTTTGAGTGATTTCATATCAAGTTTGTTTCTAACATCAACAGGTACATGTACATAGCATTCGCAGCCAAAAACTCTTAAGTGATCAAATGAAGCCGGTTTGCCAGACCAAACCTCTTCACGGATGCCACTTTTAAGTGCACGATGTGGAGATCGGTTGCAAATATGCACCGCGGTTTTAAGTGCCTCTCCCCAAAACAGTTGTGGGAGATTAGCTGTGGACAGCATGCACCGAATCTTCTCACATAAAGTGCAATTCATTCGTTCAGCCACGCCATTGGACGATGGATTATAAGGGGCTGTGAGTTCCCGTTTAATTCCATTTTCATCACAAAAATTATTGAATTCTCTAGATACATACTCTCCCCCATTGTCTGTTCTTATGCATTTCAGTTTTAAACCTTTTTGGGTGCTAACAAAAGCATAAAATCTTTTAAATGCATCTACTGCTTCACTTTTATGTCTAAGCAATTAAACCCACAGTTTTCTGGAAAAATCATCAATAAAAGTCACAAAATAATGAAACCCACTATGAGTTTTTATTGGCATAGTCCAGACATCTGAATGAACTAAGTCTAAAATAGATGCTTTCCTAGAAGCTCCATGAGAGTATGAGCTCTTTACATGTTTACCAAAGACGCAATCATCACAGAAGTCGAGCTTTGAGTTTTTTACATCAATTCTTCCAAGCAAAGAGAGTGCATCTAAACCCTTTTGGCTCATATGTCCAAGGCACTTATGCCATAACTCCATGTGTGACTGCACTTCTGCTACTGCAACAAACTTTCTAGGAAGTGCCTTGCAATGTAGATAATACAAGGTTCCCTTTTTAGTGCCTCTAATGACGAGCATGGACCCTTTCTGTATTTTCCATGTACCACCACCAAAGGTAGTGGAGAAACCGTTGCTG
>CM035417.1:45433185-45438185 GCA_020310875.1 Ceratopteris richardii | reverse complement strand
GCGAGGACCGAATGGTATAGGAAGGTAAGGTCCGTATGGTGCATTGTTACAAATATATATAAATTCATAAGAATCTAATATATAGTATATACATATATTTTGTGCATATTAAAAGCTAAAACTTACAAATAACAAATATAGATTAAAACCATAATCCATTAATGAAGTTTGAACTATTCAACCCTGTAACTACTAACATGAATCATAAATTATAAAACACAATATAGTCAAGGCCTAGGGAGAAAACTCAAAATTTATGAGCTCTGATCAGTGATAAATCATAAATGATAAATATGAAGTCAAAAACCTTGTATACTGTCCAGAATCCAATGTAAAAGAGTATGAATCCAAAAAGTAACATGATACATCATACATGTGACATCAATGATCATAATACATGCATGGTAAGATAAATCATAAACATCTACCAAAAAGTCTGAATCATCATGTGTAATGTCATGTGTGACCACTGAACGGTGAACACTAAAGAGGGATATCAATATGTCAGATACATCAATGATCATAGTGGTAAGTGCCAAGTGGGCATGACTCATGAGTCTATATCTACTATCTACTCTAGATCATATGTGCCAAAGGACTCATGTGATGATGAAAGAGAAATGTCGTCTCTAGGAATGACATTCCCTTCATCATCATACTCTGGATCCACAATGGGAACCATCTCTGCAAAGCCATGATCCTCTGGTGCATCCTCGGTAATGTCCTCGAGCACTGCATGTGACACCATGGGCTGGCCTCTACGTCGAGGACGCATCTTGCGTCTCTTAGTATAAACCAGTGCCACACTCGTAGATGGACCATGCTCCTCATGTCGATCACCTTGACGCCTAGCAATAGCAGGGGATCGTGCTCTTGTAACCCTCCGATCAGTGGTCTCAAGCTTTGCATGAAGCATCCTGTAAATCTGATCGTGCTCATCATCAATGGATGCTTCTATGCTTTCCTCTGATGTGAAAGCACTCTCAAAATCAATAGGTGAAGTCTGAAAAAAAAACACAAGAAATTTTAAGAATATTATAAGTTATCACATAAGAATAAGCTAGCAAATATTCTCAAAAATTATAATCATCAATATTGTTACCTTCCTCGGACCTTTAAGAGTTCGTAATGCACGTAGAAGTCATAAATTGGCCTTACAAAAGACCACATGATGCAATTGCTCCACTTTCAAACAATTACAGAGCTTGGTGGGCACTAAGGAGAATGCACTCCAATTCTTCTCACATGGGCTAGAACAATCCTACAATTATCATTGATCATTAAACTTTATAATTCATGAATATTGAATTATAATTATGTAACAAATCACAAATGATAAACCAAATTTCAATATAGGATATACATGTGAGAAGACCCTGAGCGCGTATGGTGCAATGATAAGGTGACCATAACCGTTGAACAAAGCAATGTTCTTGGTGTCTTGGAGTCCAAATGTGAACAACCTACCTGACTTCTCTTCCTTTGATATCATCTTGAAACCATGATATGGATCCTCTACATAGGCTTCATGCTTACTGAATCTTACGTGCATCCCTTTCTCCACAATTTGACATAGACTGAAAGGATTCTTTGTGATGATTTGCGCATAAAGAACTCTGCTTAGTAGGTTTATATTACCACTAGAGGCCTTCACATTTCCTATCTTCTGAATTGGACATCTTGTCTCATCACATGTTTGGACCTCATGCTTGTTTTTTGGATCTTCCAAGTCTGAGAGTAGCGCTACATTTTTCTGCCATTTGGTTTGAGCATCTAGAATTTATGTAGAATGATATAAAAGGCCAAGTGTGGATCCCTCCATATCAGCAAATCGTAGTACTATGTGAATCGGTCGCAAGACAGGCACAATACGCTCTATCTCTCCCCAAAACTACATGTCAAAAATCTTGAGCTGCACATAATTTGCTACCTCTGTGTGTCCTCGTGCCATGTTCCACCATCGAGGGTCTATAACTGTCATGCGTAATGCATCCATGCATACATGTAGTCTAGAAAAGACATGGTAGACATAGCCAAATTGGGTCTTTGATGGACAAATCAAATCTTTCTTACTATAAGCCCGAAAAATAGCTAATGCTTGGTGATTTTTACGTATGAAAGAAATCACCTTTTTTGCATTACTGAATACTGGAGATAGCCACCGGAGCTTCCCTATATCCTCAATCAATAAATCTAAACAATGTGCAGCACATGGACTCCACACAATGCTAGGAAACTCGGCTTCTATCAACTCTTCCATTCTCTTACAGTTTGAGGCATTATCAGTGATAACCTGTACTACATTTTGCACACCAATTTCTTCAATAGCACTTCTAATGTGCTCAAATATAAACTCTCCAGTGATGCGTGTGCCTGCATGACTACAATCAATGGCCCTAAGAAAAAAGTACATTAACAACAAGAGACCATTATGTTTATGATATGGCGACGTCGAATGTCACTTCATCCATCGGATAGAATGGAGCAACCATATGCCTGCCATCCCAGCTAATGGACTCTAGAAGTTTCTTGATTCTCTCTTTCTCTTCTATGAGCATAGAGATCCGCAACGGCTTGTAATCAACCCCATGCCAGTCATCAGAAGAGCCTACTTGAGCTATTGCTTTTACCATTCCTTTCCATGCATCTGTGCGAACAACATTGAAAGGAATGTTGCACTCAAGTATGCAATGCTCTATCTCTATGTTAGGTACTCTTTTGCGTTGTTTTTGCAATCCTGTAGATATGCAAGAGGATTGAATAGAGGACTGTGATGCTTTGAATCTTTGAGATGATTGTCCTTCCAATGGAATAGACTCATCATTATCATCACGTTGAGAAGAGGTCCGACTTCTCAATATGCTAGCACTAAGTCCTGTATCCTCAACTTCTTTTAGGATATCCTCGGATGCTGCAATGAATTCACCATGACGAGCTACTTAAGCATCTTGAGCAAGCTTATGCTCTTTGCACACAATTTCTGCAACATCTTGTGGGACTTGTGTACACCTAGCAATACCCAAGTCTCCTAGTCCAAATACATGTCGGATAAGACGTGTAGTTGTGGTAGGAAAGGACTTACCACAATACTTACACATCCATCTCCTTGTACCAGAACCAGATCCGGTACTATTCACCAATTCATTATTGGTGGTATGGATGCTCCATAGAGGTGAAATAAGTGCACAAATGCTACGAACAATAGTCATTTGGCATGTAGGAGCGAAGGTCTGATCAAAATCAATGCCTCTTTCTTGAGCATAACCCTTTACAACAAGCCTAACCTTATACGTGTCAACTGTTCCATCAGGCTTACACTCTAGCTTGTATACCCACTTAGTGCCAATGACCTTGTTGCGAGGAGGCAAGTCATATAAAGACGAGGTACCATTTTCCATATTAGGATTACATTATGATTGCATAGCAGCCATCCAATTTTCTGAATTTTGTACTTCATAAAACGACTCTGTTTTGGGTGTAGAGGCCTTTGCAACAACCATTCGAGTCTCTTTCTTTTTGCCTCTTTTGCAGCCAGTTTTGGACAACTCTTTATGACATGATTATTTCCTGTACAGTATTTGCAAAACAATTTCTACTTTTTTGTTTTCTTCTCGTCTTTGTCATCCTTCTTTGATTGTGCAGAATTAGCAGATTTTTGCTTACTATTAGATGAGCTCCATTTACCTTTGCGCTTTTGACTAGCCACGAAAGCTTGATCTACAACACGCATAATGAACTTGTTCTGCCTAGGTTGATGTTCCTGCAATAGAACGGAGATTAACTCCTCAAATGTTAAGGCATTTGGATTGCCTTTCATCATTAATCGAAGAGTAGAAGCAAAACTCTGATATGAATCAGGAAGATGAATTGGAAGAGTCTGCACAAATGAACTGTCATGCAAGACTTCATCAGAAGATCAACTCCTCCTTCAAATCTTTGATCTTTGTCAAAAAAACTATCCATGGAATCTCCTTCATTCATATGCTCACCCTCCAACTATTTTCGGAGGTAAATAACACGAGCCTCATTCCTTGCCAGGTATAAAGTGGTAAGTGTATCCCAAGCATCCTGTGTTGTTCTGCAGGAGCAAATGTGAGGAATAATGGCACATTTGACAGACAAGGGTATCAATGCATGTGCTTGAGCATCTGTGCCATCCCAACAAAGTTGCTCTACAGTAGTTGCAACAGGAACCGCAGAAAGAATAGGAACCTGAAGAATATCACCATCTTCAACGCTATCTGCATCACCTTCAGTAGCTACATTTGCAGGTGTAATAGGATGTTTTTCAACACCCTATGCAACCAATACATGACACATCATATAAGCCCATAATGGGTAATTGGTACCATCCAACTTATCCTCAATAGCCAACATACCTCATACATCACTTCTTTCAGCCATGGCCACTGATTAAAATACCTTGATGCAGAAAAATGACTCTATCCCAAAAAGTTGAACAAAACTACCATGTCGGTTTCTGCTAAACCTATAGCAGAATTTGACAATTTGACGTGCTTATATTGGTGAACTGAAACCTGTATATTTCTGTCGCACAAAAAGACAAAATTGCTTGCAAAGGCTCTACGATAGTGAGTTCGGAGGTCGAAACGAGCTCAAATCATGATTTCGTCACCACATAGCGAACTTGTTTTGGACTCGTAATTGCCCTGACTATGCTCCAAATTTCGTGCCATTTTAGGACTGTGACGAGACGGGTGTCGATGACGCCCTAGATGAAGCAAAGACCTGCTCTAATACCAATTGTTTATGTTTAAGGTCTGCAGAAGCACGCAAACAGCACAGGGAAGCACAAGGAAGAAAAAGAAGAAGCTTGGAGCACAAAACACAATATTGAATGTATTACCAAGAGAATGTACAAAGAAAAGTTATATACATATATATACACACACACATATATATGTATATATAATATATATATATATATATATATATATATATATATATATATATATATATATATATATATTATAGATATA
>CM035417.1:45422167-45423185 GCA_020310875.1 Ceratopteris richardii | reverse complement strand
TATATTGTGGAAAATCTCCCTTTATTGAATTTGTAAATCAATGTACAAGTGGCCAAGGAGGGAAAAAGATCTCCTTCCGCCCCCCCCCCTCCCTCCCCCCCCCCCCCGTCCCTGATATGATGTAACTAGAAACAACCTAATGAACAAGCATGCCCTAATGCACTATCTCCATACATACAGGTGTATGCAAGTTTCCCGCAAGTACATTAACCCCAGAGTCACAAGTGTGTCCAATGAAGGAGTCAAACAGTCTCCAAGAAGGAAGCGAACACTCTTCTGTCCTCATCAGGCATGACGTCAATTTCACGGCACAATGTAAGCTTGCATAAAGTCCATGAAAAGCTTGTGACATAGCTTTTGATTTGAAATAGTTTTTTTTTTTTTCTAAACATCCTGATATTCCAAAGGAGTAGTGAGATGCATCTCTTTCTAACCAAGTCCAGAACTTTGTCTCCTTCCAAGCAGGAAGAACGTGCTTCCGATTTTAGAGGGTCGCATATCGCAGATAGGAAACAAGAGAAGTTTATTCCACCATCTTTGAGTGAACGAGGAGGTCCAGAAAACATGACGCATGCTCTCGTCATAAGAAGCGCAATGGGGACAGTGAACACCTCGAAACCCTTGTCTGGAGAGAAAAGCTCCCAAAGTGAAATGACCTCTGAAAATCCTCCACATGAATATTTTGATCCGGAATGTGAGAGAAGATTCCCAAAGAAGGGAAAATCTGGCATGCCACCATGAGGGGGCTTTTTCAAGTTTCCAACGCGCATTACATTGAAGAGTAATATCATCGGAAGGAAGAAGCGAAGGATACAAGGTATTCCCTTTACCAATCCACCATCTAGTATTCTTCACCAATAGCCAATCACGCCATGGATCAGAGAAATCAATGGAGAGAGGAACTTGATATTCTTGCAGAAAGAGGGCAGTTTGAATCCATTTGGATCGATAGGCCGATCCCAGTGCATAGGTTCTGCGAATAGCTGGAAAAGATAAAATTTCCGACTTGGAATCATAA
>CM035417.1:44707167-44714667 GCA_020310875.1 Ceratopteris richardii | reverse complement strand
AAACATAAAAGAACAAAAGACTAGAAAGAAGCTATAAATAAAGAGTGAAAAAGAAAGGGGAGGGGGGGAGGGGGGGGAAGAAAAAAGAAAAAAAAGAAGGAAAAAAAAAATCCCACAAAATACCTTATCATTAACCCATACAGTGTTCCCCTTTTCTATTGAATTTACTAATGATTAATTTGAACACATGAAAAGAAGAACCATAAATGAACTTGTTACGAAGTAAGAAAGTCCTTACCTTCTTTGAAACTTTCTTGAATAAATACCCTTTTTGAACAAGCAAAGAGATTAGTTGACAACACTGAATTACAAATGAAGACAAGCTTGAACATAGACGAGAAAATCTAAACAATTGAGAGCAAATAACGCCGTACTTTGCTAAATGAGAAATATTTGAATCAAACATGAGGCATACGTATCATGTTAATGCTAGCAAATTCTGGTTCTAATCTTTTATCATAAATGTCTACTTCCAAACCAAAAGGAGACTGAAATATTTTTAGATCTAGAAAAGCAAAAGAATCACCATGTGAAGTACAATTCAGCTCACAAAAAGTTTTGGGATAAATACCACCACCAAAAGCATCATTGTCTAAATACATAAAATCTTGAAAAGAACTAAAATCAGGAACAAACAGATCATCTACAAAGCGTCTAATATTAGAAAGTTTGTGTATAATGGTAGGACAGGTATTAGCTAAAACAAGCCTTTCCATAAATTCAAATTCATAAGTAAAAAGATAAAATTAGCAAGAAAGACAGCACAATTTGTACCCATAGGAATTCCAATACATTGTTTGAATAAAGTATCACCAACTGAAATATACAAGTTTTCTAAAAGAAAATCTAACCAAAGAAGAATGTCGGTTTCATCTACTATTCTAGTGTAACGTTTCTTTTTACTATCTATATCTAAAGACTTGGATTTCAACCATAAATAATCAAAATGTAATGCAGATTTTTCTACGAAAAGAGCCTTACATCTATCTTTGGTGAATTTAAAAGAGAAAACTTTCCAAACTAAAGAAGAAATCCTATGTTTTAAATCATTCAAATCTAGCTTTGTATACAAAGTGGTGAAGTCAAAAGTTTGAAGCCCCAAAGGAACAGATTTTTCTTCTATAGTTCTTGAAGAGTTGAGAGGCTTGATTACAAGACCACCACCTAGAGAATTATATAAGATCCAACTAGAGGAAGCTTGCACATCTGCATCTTTGAGTAATTCCTTTCAAATATCATGAATAGTAGGTAAAATGGCTTTAAAACAATTGCTTAATCATTTGGAAACATCCGTGAGAGAAGTATTACAAGACGCAGCTATAAATCTCGGTTTGATAGGGTTCTTATGGAATTTCCAAACTGTATATAAAAATGGTAAATTTTGATACAATTTGAAACCATAAGATTTACAAAAATCTTGATGACTTGAAATAACTTCTCCAAAAGAAACATTGCAAAATTGATATGTAGAGGACAGAGTTTCTTTCATAAGACACTCTACATAAAACTTTTTACAAGTAAAAACAAAATTATTTGGACATTTATCCACATAAGAAATCACAAAGTTTCTATGAAAATTTTTTAGTGAAGTCAAATCACTTATAGATAAGCTATCTAATGAAGAGGAATTCCTACCTAAAGCTATATCAACCTTCATAGAAACTTTCTTCATTACTACTAATTTCCAATGTGTAAAAATTCCACGAATACCTAAAGATTCTTCAAATTTTACAATGAAATTATCAATGCCCTTTTCTATATCTTTAAGGATGCAAGCATCCTTAGAGGTATGAAGTCTATATTTTGTTCCTCTAGAAAAAAGTTTTTTCAAGCTACTAGTAGGAAGAATAGAACAATCCGCAGAAACTATATGACCCAAATCCTTGTTTACAAAAGAAGAAAGGGAACCATTATTGCAACAACAAGATCTTCTAGAAATCGACAATCTATCTTGCTCTTTCATATTTCTTCCTATATCATTGTAATTGAAAGCTTTTTGACCCAAAGTTTTCAAATATTTGTATGTAACCAAAGGATGGACCCAAAGCTTTCTAACATAAGAAGGAAGAGATTCTATCACTTCTTTTGATTTCAAAATAGAGTTCAAACCAACTTTATCCATTTCTGGAGAAGTAAAGATAGTAATTAGTAAAACTCTTCTTGAAATCAAAGGATTATGAGAAACACAAGAGGATTTTAGAAATTGGAGAATTCGAAGTTGAAAACTATGGGATTTTCTAAGACTCAAATCCTCATGAGAAAATTTTTCCAAGATATATAGAAGTTTAAAGAGGACTCTTTTGTTATACTTTTCAAAGATTTTGAAAGAAAAAGACCCCTCTTGCATAATTCTATCCAAGAGAATTAATCTTCTTTTAAAATCACTAAACTTAAGAGATTGATCATCCAAATAGCTAAACAAATGTTCGTTAGAAGATGATGATGGGAAATCCTCATCAAAAGAGTCTAACCTATAGCATGAACTAAGGAACCTATGGGGAGAGGAAACAGAAACATTAATATTACGATGTGGAACCCAAATTTCTGTATGTCGAGAAGATTGGATGGTTGAGGAAAGTTTTGGGTATCTACGCCATAACATAGGAGTTTTCTTATTGATAGATCTACTCTTACGAAGGCTAGATTTTCCTTCTAAATTGAAGCCTTTAGGAAAGAAGGTATGTAAAGTTCGCATCCAAAATAACTCCCTAGGCAAAGCTGCTCTGTAAAACTCTTTAGAGTTTCTAAAATCACCTTCTATGTGTTCTATAGGAAAACAACGAAACGATTCAAAACCGTATTTTGCTATGGATGCATAAAGAGGTTTTACTTTTTCAATTAAATTTCTTTTGGAATGAATTTTCCTAGCTTCTCTAACATGCTCTTGAAAACGAATAAATGCAGTCCTAAAAGTTTGACCAACATATAAAAATGAACTATCGTAAATATTATAGATCACATAAATGACTTGTGAACAATGAATTGGACTTAATGGATTATCTTCATGCAAATGCTTTTTTCTTAAACGCCTTAAACGAAGAAGAGCTTTTATTGAATTATTAGTGTAATGAGTATTAACTAAGGCCGTTTTGAAAGAAGACCAATGAATATGACCATTATCTAAGAAATGCAAAGATTTAAATTAGTTCTAGCCAAGAATTTGAACCTTTCTCTTCCACTACTATAAAAACGATAAGGAACAAGATTTGAAGAAGAGGTTGAAGCACGTACCTGGTCAAAATTGGAACTCGAAGTCGCTGAATAAGTATTATGAGAAATGTGTATAGTCAGGTCAAAAAATCAGATCAACGCCCACCTGTAGGCCAAAGATCCTAGGTTAGAGGAAGTGCTAACCACACTCCCCATTTGTGTAGCTGTGTAGCAGGGATGCTGCCAAGCAGTGGGGCCCTTAAATAAGGCTTCTTGTTACACTTGAGAGATCAAGGACGAAAGGTGCAGTCAAGTGCCCGTGATCCTTTGTTAGAATCATTACTTAACTTCCTCTGCCACAAGAAATTGTTCATGAAACTACACAAAGAACCCTTGGTCTAAAAGACCCACTTTTTCTTTTGTGAATCAAAAAATAAAAAATAAATAAAGCAAACCTACCAAATAAAAGGGAAAAAAAGGGAAGAGAGAGAAGGGAAAAAAAAGAGAGAGAGAGAGAGAGGACTTAAGAACAAAATAATCAAATAATAAAATACCTCACAACAACATACATATATAAACACAACACTCATAGAAAACACACAATCCAAAAAGTACAAAAGATATAAACAAAATAAAAGATTCCCAAATTAAGAAAAAATAAACCAAATTAAAATAAAAAATTATAATAATATAAAACTAAATTTATTATTATTATTATTTATATATATATATATATATATATATATATATATATATATATATATATATATATATATATATATATATATATATATATATATATATATATATATATATATATTAATAATTATAATTATTTATAATAAATAAATTATAAAAATTAAAAAATTTTTTAAATATATATAAATATATATATAATTATTATTATTCAAAAAATTTAAAAAAATATAATAAAATAAATAAATAAATAAATAATAAAAAATACAAAAATAAACCCACACACATACATTCATGCACACACTCCAATACATACATACATATACACACCCATGACCACACATACACAAACGGACATTTTGACAATCACAAACTCATACATCCAAACATTAAAGTATGAAGAGATTAGCTGTCAGGGTATGCACACCCTAAAGAGATATTTCCAATAAGCACAAACAGCTGGTCACAACTGGGACGAAAATCAAAAGATTTGCATGTCCGCTATGTGACTATAATATATATACCTTCGTAAGTTCAGAGTTATCTAAACTTACGAACTCAGGATAGAGAACACAAACACATACACATTGGAAAAAATAACAAACAAAAGCAAGAGACTTAAAACCAATATAAGACATGAAAAATACAACCAAGAAAGAAAACCAATACAAAAAGAGATGCACACACACTCGCAAGAACACGAACACACACACACACACACAAAGAAAACAAAAAATAAATAAATGATAAAAATAAAATAAAAAAATTATAATAAAAGAATAAATAGTTAAATAATAAAAAATAATAATAAATTAAAAAAGAAATAAATAAAAATAAAAAATATAAATATATAAAAATAGAAATTAAATTTAAAAAAATAAATAAAAATAATAATTCCATAAATAAATAAATAAATAAATATATATATATATATATATATATATATATATATATATATATATATATATATATATATATATATATATATATATATATATATATATATATATATATAAGCAAATTAAACAAAAACAAAACAAAACAAAAATTGCATCGTCAACTTCTATGTCTGTCCTAAACAAGAAGTATCAGCATTAAACTTTATCATGCTTGGACAAATAGCTATGACATCCCTACTCATGTCATCAGTGCCCTAGAGTAGGTGCAGACTTTAATAAAGAGTCTTTCCAAATCAAGATCTCTAACAAAGTCAACGAACTGAGTTTCTATCACTTCCGAAAGTGAAGGGCAAACTAAGCCATGATAAAGTCTTGCACAAAGAACAAACAAATAATAAGTAGAAAGGAATTAGAATTATAAAAATTAAAATTAAAATTAATAAATATATAGATAAATAAATAAATAAATAAATGAATAATAAATAAATAAAAATAAAAATAAATAATAAATAAATATATATATATATAATAATAAAAAATATAAAGAAATAGCTAAAATAATAATAAAAGTAGTAATAATAATAATAATAAACATAAAAGAACAAAAGACTAGAAAGAAGTTATAACTTAAAGAGTGAAAAAGAAAAGGGGAGGGGGGAGGGGGGGAAAGAAAAAAGAAAAAAAAGAAAGGGGGGTGGGGGGAGGGAACCCACAAAATACCTTATCATTAACCCATACAGTGTTCCCCTTTTCTATTGAATTTACTAATGATTAATTTGAACACATGAAAAGAAGAAGAACCATAAATGAACATGTTACGAAGTAAGATTGTCCTTACCTTCTTTGAAACTTCCTTGAATAAATACCCTTTTTGAACAAGCAAAGAGATTAGTTGACAACACTAAATTACAAATGAAGACAAGCTTGAACATAGACGAGAAAATCTAAACAATTGAGAGCAAATAACGCCGTACTTTGCTAAATGAGAAATATTTGAATCAATATGAGGCAAACGTATCATGTTAATGCTAGCAAATTCTGGTTCTAATCTTTTATCATAAATGTCTACTTCCAAAACAAAAGGAGAGAAATATTTTTAGATCTAGAAAAGCACAAGAATCACCATGTGAAGTACAATTCCGCTCACAAAAAGTTTTGGGATAAATACCACCACCAAAAGCATCATTGTCTAAATACATAAAATCTTTAAAAGAACTAAAATTAGGAACAAACAGATCATCTACAAAGCGTCTAATATTAGAAAGTTTGTGTATAATGATAGGACAGGTATTAGCTAAAACAAGCCTTTCCATAAATTCAAATTCATAAGTAAAAAGATAAAAATTGGCAAGAAAGAAAGCACAATTTGTACCCATAGGAATTCCAATACATTGTTTGAATAAAGTATCACCAACTGAAACATACAAGTTTTCTAAAAGAAAATCTAACCAAAGAAGAATGTCGGTTTCCTCTACTATTCTAGTGTAACGTTTCTTTTTACTATCTATATCTAAAGACTTGGAATCAAAATGTAATGAAGATTTTTCTACCAAAAGAGCCTTACATCTATCTTTGGTGAATTTAAAAGAGAAAACTTTCCTAACTAAAGAAGAAATCCTATGTTTTAAATCATTCAAATCTAACTTTGTATACAAAGTGGTGAAGTCAAAAGTTTGAAGCCCCAAAGGAACAGATTTTTCTTCTATAGTTCTTGAAGAGTTTAGAGACTTTATTACAGGAACAACACCTAGAGAATTATCTAAGATCCAACTAGAGGAAGTTGGCACATCTTCATCTTTGAGTAAGTCCTTCAAAATATCATGAATAGTAGGTAAAATGGCTTTAAAACAATTGCTTAACCATTTGGAAACATCCGTGAGAGAAGTATTACAAGACGCAGCTATAAATCTCGATTTGATAGGGTTCTTATGGAATTTCTAAACTGTATATAAAAATGGTAAATTTTGATACAATTTGAAACCATAAGATTTACAAAAATCTTGATGACTTGAAATAACTTCTCCAGAAGAAACATTGCAAAATTGATATGTAGAGGACTGAGTTTCTTTCATAAGATACTCTACATGAAACTTTTTACAAGTAAAAACAAAATTATTTGGACATTTATCCACATAAGAAATCACAAAGTTTCTATGAAAATTTTTTAGTGAAGTCAAATCACTTACAAATAAGCTATCTAATGAAGGGGAATTCCTACCTAAAGCTATATCAACCTTCATAGAAACTTTCTTCATTACTACTGATTTCCAATGTGTAAAAATTCCACGAATACCTAAAGATTCTTCAAATTTTAGAATGAAATTATCAATGCCCTTTTCTATATCTTTAAGGATGCAAGCATCCTTAGAGGTATGACGTCTATATTTTGTTCCTCTAGAAAAAAGTTCTTTCAAGCTACTAGTAGGAAGAATAGCACAATCCGCAGAAACTATATGACCCAAATCCTTGTTTACAAAAGAGGAAAAGGAACCATTATTGCAACAACAAGATCTTCTAGAAATCGACAATCTATCTTGCTCTTTCATATTTCTTCCTATATCATTGTAATTGAAAGCTTTTTGATCCAAAGTTTTCAAGTATTTGTATGTAACCAAAGGATGGACCCAAAGCTTTCTAACATAAGAAGGAAGAGATTCTATCACTTCTTTTGATTTCAAAATAGAGTTCAAACCAACTTTATCCATTTCTAGAGAAGTAAAGATAGTAATTAGTAAAACTCTTCTTGAAATCAAAG
>CM035417.1:44637167-44702167 GCA_020310875.1 Ceratopteris richardii | reverse complement strand
TTCAAACTTTTCCCGTGGAAGAGCTTTGGTGAATATGTCTGCCACATTATCTTGTGTAGGCACATACACCAAATCAATATCTCCTACATGAAAGCGCTCTCTCACATAGTGATAATGCACCTCAATATGTTTGGTCCGTGCATGAAACATTGGGTTTTGTGCAACAGCCAGTGCACTTTGACTATCAATGAGAATATGCGTAGCTTCATCAATCTCCATGCAAAGATCCACGCATCTCAACCATATACACTCCACTGTAGCTATGAAAACTGCCTTGTACTCAGCTTCACAACTCGATGTTTCCACTGTAGGTTGCTTCTTACTCAACCAAGATATGCATGAGTCTTCAAGGAAAAAGCAATTACCACTAGTGGACACGCGAGTATCATAACAACCAACACAATCACTATCTGTAAAAGCATGCAAGCATGGCTGAATATCTCTTCCATAAAAAAGATCTAAGCTCAAAGTGCCTTTGAGATATCTAAAGACACGTTATACTACTTTCCAATGCTTAGTGCCAGGGCTATGCAAGAATCGACTGAACTGGGAAACTGCATACTGTATATCCTGCCTTGTGTTGCATGCATATATAAGACATCCCACAGGTTGCTGATAAAGAGAAGTGTGAAATGCATCACTGGAATCCTCCACTGAGAACCTGAATCCTGTCTGAACTGGTGTGGAAACTGGTTTGCAATCCTCAAAGTCAAAACGCTGAAGTAGTTTTTTAATATACTTTGCTTGATGCATAACAATTCCCCCCTCAACGGATACAAACTAGATGCCAGGATAGTAGCTCAAAAGACCAAGATAAGTGACATCAAAAGTATGCTGCAAATCGGCCATAAGAATGTCAAGTTTTGCATTACATGACCAAGTCAAGAGTATGTCATCGACATAAAGAACAAGCACTATAAGATCAGCCCCATTTTTGCATACATAGAGTTTTCTTTCAATAGGACTACATGTGAAGCCAAGAGCAATCAAGTGCTTATGGATTTTTATATACCATGCATGATGCCCGTGGAGCTTGCTTGAGACCATACAAAGCTTTATGCAAGCGACATACCATATACTCTTTCCCTTGCATAGCAAATCCAGGAGGTTGCTTCACATAAACCTCTTCTTGCAAATCACCATTCAAGAAAGCTGTTTTTATGTCCAACCGATGCACTTTCCAATCTCGATGGGCAGCCAATGCAACCACGGTATGAATGGTAGTCATGCATGAAGTAGGTGCAAAAGTGTCCTCATAGTCAATGCCATATTGTTTCCCATATCCTTTGGCAACCACTCTAACTATGAAGCGATCAATGCTACCATCAGACTTTCTCTTAATCTTGTAAACCCACTTTGTACCAATGGCATTCTTTCCTCGGCACTTCACATAACTCCCAAGTACCATTCCTATGTATGGAATCCATTTCTCATTGCATAGCACTCATCCAATGTGGACCATCACATTCATCTTCAAAAGTAAGTGGCTCTTCATTACATGCTGTAGCAATAAGAGAATAATCCATAAAATTACTTGATGCATGGTGAGAGCTTGATCTTGTTCTACCAAGTAAAGGTGCACTCAATTTGTTGTCCTGCAAAGTTTGTTTCAGCCACTTTGGCATACTTTGTGCACTCTTGATAGACATGCGTTCATTATGTAATACATCATCAACATTTATATCATGCGTGGGCCATCAACATTTATATCATGGTGAGAGCTTGATCTTGTTCTACCAAGTAAAGGTGCACTCAATTTGTTGTCCTTCAAAGTTTGTTTCAGCCACTTTGGCATACTTTGTGCACTCTTGATAGACATGCGTTCATTATGTAATACATCATCAACATTTATATCATGCGTGGGCTGAATTTCATGCTCATTTTCAGCCATATTTTGAAGCAAATGTTCAGCAATATGTGGCTAGAAATTTTCAACAGTTTTGACAATTTTTGGCTGAAATTTTTCAGCCATGTTTCGCTGCAAATTCTCTGCATTTTCAGCCCTATTTGGCTGGAATTTTTCAGCCCTTTGAACATCAGTTGGCTCATCTAGATGGCCATAGTCAAAGGCACTATTTTGGAACAAAGGCATGAGTGTATCGAACACATCTTGTGAGCTATCTGTTGACTGTTTTTTGCATTCAAGTAGAGGGAAAACTGAATTTTCAACAAATACCACATCTCGACTCATAAAAATTGTGTTCGTCAATGGATGATACAAACGATATCCCTTACTTTCAGCACTATAACCAACAAATATACATTTCTTTGCCTTGTCATCTAGTTTGTGACATTGTTGTGATGGCGGAAGAGCATATGTCAAACAACCAAACACACGCATGTGACTAACCATGGGCTATGTCCATTCCAAGTCTCATAAGGAGTGATGACTCTCAATGCTTTTGTAGGGCAGCGATTCAACACATAATTTGCACACATGACCTTTTCCATCCAAAAATTATCAAGAAGATGCTTTCCTTTAACCATACATCTTTCCATTTCAAGTGTTCTATTTTTAACCTAGGCAACACCATTTTGCTGAGGTGTATATGGCACCGTACATTAGTGTGAAATATCTCTTTCACGAAGAAAAGCATTAAACTCATTTGACATGTATTCACCATCATGATCCATGCGTAGAGTCAATACCTCATTCTTTGCTTTCATAGGATACACCCATGTATGGCGAGTAGCATCATCAATGAAGGTAACAAAATACACATGCTTCCCAAACGATGGAATCTTGATGGACCACATACATCATTATGAACAAGCTGCAATTTTCTTGTAGTGTGTGTAATTTGAGGCAGCCCTCTTGTATGTATCCATGCGATACAAACCATTACATAATGTACCGGACATCACAATAATATCACCATTGCTGAAATCATGAACCATACACTTATCATCAACAAAGTGTACATGAAATCAAGCTTTGGCAATCAACGAGACTGAAATTAAGTTCTTTATACCGGGTACATGCAATGCATTTTTCAAGAGAATCACACCTTCATTTGCAGCCGTAAGCTCAATTTCTCCTACTCCAACGATAAGATAAGACGCATTGTTTGCACACACCACATGTCCTCCTTTGGGTGCATCTTTCAAAGAGGCAAAAAATCTTTTGCATGATGTTATGTGCTTTGAAGCACCACTATCAAAGAACCAATCCGAATCAGGCTCACTCACAACCATACATTTAGAATGCAAAGATGCACCATAATGACATGTAACAACACATGCCCAAAAATCTTGAGCCATGTTAGCTTCATCATTCTTTGCATTTGCTTAATTTTCAACAATAGACATGCCGGATTCCTTCTTTTTTTCATTGTGTTTAGCAAGCTTTCTACACTCATCAATAGTATGACAAGCCTTTCGGCAATATTTGCATCTCTTCTTCTTTTGCAAATCAGCATCATTAGAGGAATGAGTGGAAGAGGAAGATTGAGGCTTTGTTTTGATGAACCCAAAGCTGAACAATACTTGCTTTTCCCCTTTTGTGAGATAGCAAGTGCTTGTGTTCCCTCAATCAAACCACTCCTATTCACTCTAGATTGCTCTTCTTGCAAAAGAAGAGACATAACCTCAGCAAATGCATACATATTAGGATTCCCTTTTGCAACCAAACGAAGTGTAGTAGCAAAGCTTTGAAAAGATTCTGATAATCCTTTCAACAATGTAGAAATGAGTGATGCATCCGGAATAATCTCATCTATGTTTGCCAATTGCTCTTTCAAGTCCTTGATGCATGTCATATACACATCCACTGACTCATTTCCAGCCATACATACATTCGCAAGTTGCTTCCTCAAGTATGCAACACTTGCTTCATTACGCACGGCATACAAAGAAGAAAGAGTTTCCCATGCTTGTCTTGATGTAGAACATGACCGAATGTGTGGAACTATGTGATGCTTCATAGAAAGCACAATCAATGCATGAGCTTGCGCATCTTTTTCATCCCATCTAAGCTGCTCCTATGTAGGTGGAGAAGGAGAAACCACTGTACTCGAAGAAGAAGCTCCATCTGTGATGGTAGATTGTGACTGTAACTCCACCTACCCATGATGTAAACCCTTATGCATGTTTAGGAATGCCACATGTCTCTAGGCCCCTAGGATGCCATATGTCCTGACACCATGGATGTCATATGTTCATAGAACCAAAATCATATGGATGCCACATGTCCATGATACACCAAGGAATGTCATGTGTCCCAATAATTGGATGCCATATGTCCAATCTATGTCTAAGAATCCCATATGTTTTTAGATCCAAAAAGAAAAACCTATAACTAACTAATGTAATATGTCACTAGTTCCCCACATTAATACAAAAAGGTCATCACATGGGGGACATGGAAGGGATGTCCATGCTCCACCCTTTTGTCCAAAGCATCTTTCATTCTCATGCAAGCACACAAATCCCACTTACAAAAAGATTTGCCATCTACTCTACATAAGGGGGGGCTCACTTCACCTCACACAAGCCCATTCACCTAGCTCATTGCTAAGGGTCTCCACACTCGTCATAGAGTCATCATGCTCATAGAGCATTCTATGTCAGTTGTTTCCATTTGTTTTAATCATCATGTTTCCATTTGTTTTAATCATCATGTTTTCATACCTTTTGTTCCATCCTCCATAGTTTAATTAATGTCTGATTTATAATAGATTAGGAATTGGTTTCTTCATTTCAACATACTTAAGTGCAAGACATTCCAGAACAGTGACTAGTGGAACTAATGAGAACAACAACAATGATGGTAATAATAAATCAAAAAAACAACAGAGCCAATCAAGAACCTTGAAAATGGGAGAATTTCAACAGAAACAATCAAACATATAAAAGCAAATATAAAAATACAGAGTACATCACTGAGGATTTTGAGAGTAGAAAAACCATAAAATGAAGTCAAAAAGCAGCATATATTTGATGGATTTCTGATTAGGTTTGAAGTCATGCATACCGGGCAACATCCTGAACTTCAAAGTCCGGAAAATGGATAACCAAGAAAGCAAGTAGATAACTGAGAGGACGGAATGCCCTGGAACTGTAGTGATGCACCATAATTGTTCTGCATATCAACAGCACTTGACTGCCACGAACCCATAAGCTTAACTTATCAGCTTCCACAGATGTAGCTTGATATCTGACATATGCATCAAGAAGATCCACAATTCCCCCTGGGGGTATGCTCCCATTCTCTGCAATACGTTCCAAAATTGGAAAATATGCAGGCAAATGCTTGTCAGGGGAAATCTGACACAGCAGTTTATCATTAAATATCTGAAGCAACCGCTCTCCTAGTGTCTTGTGATTTTCACATAGGAGAAGCCTGTCCACAAGCATCAACAGACCAGGAACCAACCTCTGGAACTGCAAAGCAAGAGAAATGAGAGATTCCTGTATTCAAGAAGAACAAACAAGGAACCAACGATTAAGGTATGAATTCACAGGCTCGATTGCACTACCCATAAACCTGTAAATATTAAGTCACCTCCAACGTCTTGAAAAATGCACAATCAAAACGGTTTTCATGCTTTGGGCTAGATGGAAAGGACATTGCATCCACTGTTAAGAACCTGTGCAGCATCCGAAACATAAGCCTAGCTTCTGAACTCCATGATGGTAACCATCGGAAGGAAGAGAAGCAAACAGTTCCATCCTTGAATAGTCTACTTGCAAACTCTTCTCCACGAACAAGTTGCATGTCAGATGCTTCACGTGGCCGTTGTGCGTCTAACTTCGCCGCTGAGGATTGCACATAAGCTGCACAGTGTGCCAAAACGTCTAGCTTCAAGGCTTTAAGAGAAAGTGGATCATATATCAGAGGATACATGCTTGAGGCAATTGTCTCCAAGCGCAATTTACTATCTTTACTCAAAAGAAGACTCTCTAGACCAAGCACCCAATGAACAGCGAGCAATCTAATCACTAACGGTTGCTGTGAATCATTGCAGAGAACATTGAGGCGTTTGAAGATGGCACCACCTTCACCTTTGAAGGAGTCCGAGAAACGGAAGTAGATCATTAACACAGCATGCAATAAAAGCGGACTATATGTGTGGATGAAGCTATAAAGCTGAAGCTTCAGAATTGAACCTTGGAGCTCTAAAGCTGTCGCAATGTCAATGAAGCTTGAGGCGAAGTCTAAGATAGCACTAGACATGAGAAGCTGTGGACGTTCCAATAATGAGCCAACAACTCTTCTGAACTCCTTCAGAACGCCAGAAGTAAGCTCTTTCGAAGGCACGGAAAGAACCTCTTCTCCAGGATCAGATGTGACGAGGAAAGAGGGTACAGAAAATGGAGTCAATGGAACTGATGTCGAGAGAAAGGAATTTCCTGCTGCCCCAGATCTGGATCCCGGAGTCGTGTACATATGGCATGCAAGATTGTGAAGGATTGTTGTGAGGAGAAGAGTATAATTTTGTGCCACATGAGTCCTTTCGCTCTGGAAGAGGAACAGGATATGACCAGCACACGCGTGAAGAAGGCAAGGATATGCCTTCTCCAGTTCGCGGAGACATTCACACGCAGTGCCCCGTGCCTGCCTGTCTAATCCGTGATTGGGCCTATTGATGACACCGAGAAGAACCTCGACAAGCACCTGAAGATGTTGAAGAGCTTTGTGTAAGCCATCGAGAACAATCATCGCCACAGTGGCTGTCGTCATAATTTGTTCTTTGAGGAGGCTCGTCGTAGTAAGGCCTTCAAGCGAGCCCTCAAGTACAGTTCGAAGGGCCTCAACGACGCTCCCAAGGCCTTCCTCTGCATCTTCATCACCAATAAGGTCGTGGATGTTTTCTTCAATAAAAGCAAGCAACTGCGGCTTGAACGGGTAGTCCTTCTTGGCCACAATGTACAGGGCTTGCTCAAGGATAGCAAGACCAGGATACTGAGACAGCCACTTGACGCGATTGCGACCTTTGAAGTCGTAAAATATCTGCTCCCAGTCTTGCAACGAGAGTTGCCATCCCCCCGTCTTGTCCATACCGTTGCCAGAAGGATCTAGACCGGTGCTCCTTCTCTGAGTGAAGCTCCTTCATCCGCACAGCAATAGCCAGTCACGTTGCGTTCCTCCATGACACTCCTCCTACAATCTCAACTAGTTCCCTGCTCGTAACAATTATGCGTCTGCGAAAGTGCTTAAGGCTTTCTGCACGTTCAACTATTTTTGGTTTGATTAGCAGCGAAAATTCACTCTTAATAGAGGATTTGCAAATGTGCAGAGGGAGACTAACATGGAGTTTAGAGAGACTTCCGATTAGTTTTCTAATTGTTTGTGTTCTTATTAACCCAAATCCTTCTCATATGAGAATCCTCTTAGTCTAGCCTTAAGGTCATCCCTACCAAGTTCCTACCTTTAGCAAGCCTTTGAGCTCTATTCATTCTTAGTAGGTATTAAATTCTTCTCATATCTTAATCCTCTTCACGTAGCCTTAGGACCATCCCTATCGAGTTTCTACCCTTAGCAACCCTTCAAGCTTTGTTCATTCTTAGGAGGTTCTAGACGTTCTACCTTACTTGTGTAAGATAGAGGAGGTATGTTACATGGTTGCCCTTGAGGTGACACCTTGATCGTTATAAGGGGTGTGTGAACCCACTCTTAAGAGTTAATACATGTGTGCTCTCACATGCCCACTCTTAAGAGTTAATACATGTGTGCTCTCACATGAGTGCCACATGGCACCCATGTGAGATGCCATGAGATAGCTTACATGATGGAAAAAGAGAGACTATTGTATGATATGACTACGTGGTTGGGAGGAGATCTAGACATCTATCGTTGTGCAATCATTTTAGCATAGTCGACATCTGTTTCATCTTGGGATGCCATCTTTGCAAAAGTGAGGGGCATCATCAAGAAGCACCATGATAGTTGGTATTGAAGCAGGTTCAAACCATGCACGAATGGCCTCAGAGAGCCCAGATTCATACCACACACCCATGCACACATGAAAGACTAAGGCACCACCCAATGGCCACATAAGAGAGCTTCTCCCTTCCTGCATCTCCTCCTCTTAGATGATGGAGGAAACACTTGAAGCTTTACTTAGACAATTCGACGAGCTCAAGGAACAAACCCATAGAATAGAGATGGTTGTCATGGACAAAGGAAACCATCATGAACCTCAAACTCCATGTGACCTTCTATATCTCATGATTGATTCAGAATTTGGAGAAACTAATACTTCCATTGTGTCTGAAACATGCAAAACCCTACGATTGACTATCTACTTACTTGATTATGATATCTAGAGATCATGCTTCAAAGTGATGACATCATCTATAACATCATCAATTCATAACTTTCATTGATGAACCGCCCTTGAAAACCTGTATACGGAGGGGTTGGCCACATACATACTTAGTCTTGCCAATTCCAGGCTTTGGAGCTCAAGGAGTCGCGATCTCTAAGTAAGTACTTTTCAAGTTCTAGTTCCAGTTCTAGTCTTGTGCATCATTCTAGTCTTGTCTAGTCTAGTTTCTTGGACATCCTGTTGTGTCTTGTTGTAATATCATAGTACGAAATCCTTTCTAGTTACTCCTTGTATCTAGTTCATCTACTTGAAGGGAGTTCTCGTAACCCAGAGATCTTGCTTCATACCTACAGTCCCAGGTTGTGGGATCTTCTGTGTCATCTCTAATTGAGTTATCTATACCTATCAATCCTAGGTTGTAGGACTTCTTGTATCAATTATATATTCTTGTATTATTTCCCTACATGGGTGATCTTGTAATCGAAAGTGTAATTATGAAATCTTGTCTAGTCTAGTCAGAGGGCATAATCTGGTGCTTCCCTGACATTTTGGCAAGACTAGCTTCTATCTAGGATCAGGCATCATGGAAAACACTCATGAACTTATTGTGGCATCACCAAAGTCTCCAACAACAAATCGAGGACCTTACTCATAAACAAACACAAGTTGAGATGAGACTCTGGTGCATATAGGTGCACCACCCCCCAAGAAATACAAGAATGAGTCAAGAATTTTCAAGCAAATCAAGGAAGTATTCAAGTAAATCAATGGCCTAGTTTATCCTTCATGAAGGAACCCAAGATTTGCATGCCAAAAAGTTTGATGGTGATCGCAAGAAGTTGTGTGGATTTCTCTAGTAAGTTAAAGTATAACTTTGTATGCAATCGGATAGATACCCTAATGAGGCATCCAAGGTCGGGTTTATCAGAACCTTGCTCTCTAATCAAGCATTATCATGGTTCATCCCAATCTTGGAGAAGAATATGGTAGTACTTTAGGACTATGAGGGGTTTCTTCAAGAACTCACTGCCACATTTGGAGATGCAGGCACGAGTCGAGTGGAAGAAACAAAAATCTGGAAACTATGTCAAGGTTATGCCTCTACCTATGGATTAGAATTTAGGAAGTTGACATGTGATCTCACTTGGCACAAATATTGTTTCATAAACCAATTTAGATGGGGTTTAAGTGATGATGTGAAGGACCTTCTGCTCACGATGCTAAAGGTTAAGACATTGAATGAATACATCACCCAAGCTATTCAATGTGATAACCACCTTTTTGAAAGGAAACAAGAAAAACAAGTAGAAGGAAGACCTCATCAATGAAAACCCTTCCAGCCTACTCCTAGAGATGAGTCTATGCCCATTTTACATGTTGACATATTTTTAGCCAAAACCAAAAACTATTTGAAGCACATAAACACTTCGGACTTTGCCTTCAATGGATATACCTATGCATGCCTAGAAAAATCATCGATGAAGGTCATGAAGTAAAGATAGTTCCCAAAAGAAGGTGTTTGCATAGGACCACAGACATCACTATGTACAAGCTGTAATTTTTTAGTAGCCCCCGAACTGAACCATCTTTTGGAAAGGAATAACGTTGCATTTTGCCCAAAATATAGCCTTCACATATATGTTTATTGGGTGCCTCAAGTTTGGGCAAAGAGGACACCATTTCAGATTTTTGCAAGCGTAGCAAACTATCAAAATTCACATGACCAAAGCATGCATGCCAAAGCTTTGCATCTTACATAGCTTGAGAATCATGTATTGCACATGCCAAATCATTTACAGATCTTTCATAGTCTATGAGCTTATACAGCCCACGACATAAAATGCAAAAGCAAAAATGACGTTACCATTTGATAAATCATGAACTGTACATCTGTCATCAACAAATTTCACATGCACTACTCATGAGAAGATGAGTCAAAACTGCAAACAGTAGTAAACACCCATTCTTCTTCCTGCACAAGATTAGCAGACTCTGTTTTTGATGTAGAGGCCTCTGCAACAACCATTCTGGCTTCTTTCTTCTTTGCCTCTTTAGCAACCAGTTTTGAACAGGTCTTGATGACATGATCATTTGCTTTATAGTATTTGGAAAATAATTTCTACTTTTCTGATTTCTTCTCATCTTTGTCTTCCTTCTTCGAATGTGCAACATTTGTAGATTTCTGCTTACACATAAAAGAGCTCCATTTACCTTTGCCCTTCTGACTAGCCAAGAAAGCTTGATCTACAACATGCATAATAGACATGTTTTGCATAGACTGGTCTTCCTACAACAGAATAGAGACTAACTCCGCAAATGATAAGGCATTTGGTTGCCTTTCATAATCAAACGAAGAGTAGAAGCAAAACTCTGATATGAGTTAGGAAGACCATTTAGAACGGTATGCACAAGTGAGCTATCTCGTATAACTTCATCAGCAGAAATCATTTGTTCTTTCAAATCCTTGATCTTTGTGAGAAAATTGTCCATATAATCACCTTCATTCATGTGTTCACTCTCCAATTGTTTTCAGAGGTAAGCAACACGAGCCTCATTCCTAGCCTGGTACAATGTGGTAAGTGTATCCCAAGCATCCTTAGCTCTTCTACAAGAGCAAATGTGAGGAATAATGGCACGTTTGACAGACAAAGCTATCAATGCATGTCCTGAGCATCTCTGCCATCCCAACAAGCACAAATTATGTGCGATTCTGAGACTGCGATCGGAGAGGTGTAGACAACACGCTAGATGAAGTGGCGACTTGTTCAGATACAAATTGTTGGAGTTAGACGTCTACGGAAGCCCGCGAACAACACAAGGAAGAAGAAGAAGCTTGGAGCACAACACACAATGCTGAATGTATTACCACTAGAATGTACAAAGATAAGTCATCCGTTAGGGCAATAGGTGTATATACAAGCGGGGGGGGGGGAAAAACCTCCTAAAGAGGGAAAAAGTGCCCCAACGGTCCTAGAGTGTTCACACACATCACCACCTAAATATATCAACACATAAATTGTTCGAAATGTTGTATTCCATTGGTCTCCTTTTTTTATCCTAACAAGATTGTAAGCCCCCTCAAAGGTCAATCTTCGTAAAGAAATTTTCTTTTCCGAGGCATTCCCAGAGCTCTGATGTAAGTGGTAGAGGGTATCTGTTCTTTATTGTGACTTCATTCAACCCAAGATAGTCTACACACATTCAAAGAGTCCCATCCTTCTTCTTTACAAATAGGATAGGGGCTCCTGCAAGAGACTTAGAGTGTCTGATAAACCCCTTGGCTAGATTCTCATCAATATTCTTACATAATTCTTTAACTTCCTCTAGGCATAGTCTATGGATTGGTCCGAAGGGTGATTGTGCTCCCTCGTAAAGTCATTTTATATGTCGGGTTATTCTGGATATCATGATGAGTCATTTTATTCTTTTTCCAATCAATGTGTGGATTATGTTTCTTTAGCCACGACAATCCAATGATAACTAGATTTACTGGACTCGATGTTATGTTGAAACATATATGGGAATCATTTTCACCAAGGCATACTCTTAATGCTTTGTTTTCAATGGTAATGTTTCCAGTTGCTAGAGGTCGTCCATCTACTACTTCAGTTACTATTGGTTTGTTCTTCTGAAGTACTAGAATTCTATGTTTCTTAACCAATCCTTCATTGATGAAACATGAGGAGGCTCTTGAATCTACTAGGGTTGTAAGGGAAAGGTTCTTCGTAGGCATGATTAACTTGACAAGGGCAACACATGTTTCTATGGGTGTAGCTGGAATTATGAGACCCTTTCTTATATCATGGTTTGGCTGTATGGTCTCATTTACAAATTGACTTCCTCGTTTCCCTGATCTATAAGGATGGCTACGACTGTGGATTTTGTTCTCTTGTTGGGACAATTAATTGCAATATGGTCAGGGTTTCCATAATAGAGGCATAACTTGTTATCTCTCCTTCTCTATTTTTCTTGTGGTGTTAAAGACTCAAACCTAGTTACATCCGTTCTGATCGATGGGGGGAATATATGTCTTCTGACTTCAAGGCATTTTTGGCTAAACGTGGGATAAAACATCAGTGTACAGTGCCATATACACCTCAACAAAATGGAGTTGTTGAATGAAAGAGCAAGTCACTCATGGAGATGGCGAGGTGTATGGTCAAGAGTCAGGCTTTACTACATAGTTTGTGGCTTGAGGCTGTTATGTGTGTAATAAAGTAAGTCTATGATCCAAGGGTCCGGTCGGTTTAGACAGATCTGAAATCGGACACCGTTTGGTCATCCGTGTGTCTGACCAAAGATCTCGAGTTTCGACTTACTAGGAGGTTTTGTGCTCTTGTGAACAAGTGATCCACTTAGCTTAGTGGTTAAGTCTCAAGGATGTGAAGGAGGAGGTCTTGGGTTCAATCCCCATGGGGGACATGGGAAGAGTATTTTGCCCAAAGAGATCTAGAGCCTTTTAGAAGCATCCACTTGAGTTAACTGGGACACCCTATGCACATGCAGTTACATGGCTGACACATGGATGGTTAGTATCCACCTGCCCAAGAAGGAAGTCCCCTTGGGAAGAGTATTTTGCCCAAAGAGATCTAGAGCCTTTTAGAAGCATCCACTTGAGTTAACTGGGACACCCTATGCACATGCAGTTACATGGCTGACACATGGATGGTTAGTATCCACCTGCCCAAGAAGGAAGTCCCCTGGAGAGAGCTATATATAGAGGCATTTGGTTGGGAGGAGATTCATCTCTCTAGCATGTGGTGGTCGTAATCTTTAAGTTTTTGCATTGGTATCAGAGCCTAATAGGATCCATGGTAACCTTAAGCCTAGAGATTATGTGAGATTTTACGAGATATCTTCTTCCCCGTGATTTTTGTATTCTTCATGGGGCCTCTCTCTTCGAATTCGATAGCAAAACGTACAATACGATCTGTACAGAAGATGAACTCGATATTGTGTGCAGGAGTTGAACCACAGACGTCCTACAACAAAGGACGGTGTTCTATCCGACTTCAACAGCGCGATGCCTGTCTCTTCCAATTCGATAGCAAAATGTACAATACGATATGTACAGAAGATGAAATCGTTGTTACGTGCAGTAATTGAACCACAAACGTCCTACAACTAAGGATGGTGTTCTATCCAACTTCAACAGCGCGATGCCTCTCTCTTCGAATTCAGTAGCAAAATGTACAATACGATATGTACGGAAGATGAAGTCGCTGTTGCGTGCAGGAATTGAACCACAGACATCCTATTTGTTTTTTATTTTTATTGTCCTCTGGTTCGATCTTGCCACATATCAATGACAAGGAAGGATGCAAGATGACGAGTTGATCGAGCGACGCACTTGGAGAGCTAATTAAAAAAGTTGATGGTGTTTTGATGATTGCAGAAAACAAACAATCTATCAACGACGGTGAAGCAGCTTGGATTCAAACCAACATATTAGATGGCTGGACATGATGAGTCTTATTAACTTGTTATATCTTAAGAGATTGCAAAAAGTGATTCCATCCATTGAACACGCTGTTTTAAGCCAAGATCTCAGCTAATTCAATGTTCCTTTATATTGCGAAGCTTAAGTATAGAATGCATGGAACAGGTATCGAACCATTTCAGTCTGCTGTGTTATCCAAATAGCGTACTACATTTTCGGAAGCCAGTTAAAGCTGTAAGGCTCTTCATGTGCAGAGAAGGCACATAGAAGCCACGAAAAAAAAAGAAGGCACATAGAAGCTTTTTTCTACCTGTACCCGATTGGATTCATAATTGTGCCATTAAATTGAACAAGATATCTGCTATCTGCACAACCAGCAGTTGGTTTTATTTAGTGTTTTATATTTTCTTATGATGCTATTTGACCTGCATGCCTCAGTGGCTTTTGGGGTTCAAACCTGAAACACTATCGCTCAAGGACTTCAGTCTTCACCATGTGCATGGCTATGAAGGTTGGATTTCTTTGCATGGAAATATTTTTCCCGAGCTCTTCCAACCGGATCAATGGAAGGACGTAGCTAATTGGAAGATAAGTATTTTCCAAGTTAATGATTGATTTCAATATTTGTTTTTGCTCTATGGTTTCATGTAGGATGCATTTTAATCATTGAAGTATGATAGTAAACTGCATTCTTGATAATCTTGATGCAAATTGTTGAAACCTACATGAAAGAGCATAAAAACTATTGAAATACTCATTAAGCACAAGCATGTGTATATGAAAGAATGTTTTCATGCACAATTTATATTTCTTCTTGCTTGCAAAAAGAATAGGATGCACTCAAGTCTGTGCACATGTATATTTATAACTTTTTGTAAGGTAGAAGATAGATTGTTTGTTCATGGATGATTGGATGCACACATGTCAAGCTCAAGAACTGCTTGCTTTAAATTTTGTGCATGAAAGGAGAATTCCAACAGGTGCATGCACTCACATGCATTTGCATACAAGAAACAAGCATTCACATATGCATGATTGTTTGTTAAGAAGTTGAATACTTTCAAGTTCAAAGGATACTTGATATGTTCCAAATTTGAAAAAAATAATGGAACTTTTGAAGTTTGTTTTTTGATTTCATCTTGACGAGTGATGAACCTCAAAAAGATGAATAAACTTTAGTATTACTTGAACTTTAGTGTTCAATAGTCGGATGCTAAATTCCATGAATGCATCTCTAGTCAAGATGCAAAGTTTTCAAAGAGTATGGAAACTTTATTTAGCACTTTCTTGAGGATAAGAAAAGTATTCTTGGTTTTGTTTAAGCTAATTAGAGCTTAAAGAAGAAACCCAAGTAATCTTTAGGAATCAAGATATTTTCCTAAAAGATATATCAAAGTAATTTTTAGGAATTAAGCTACTTCCTAAAGATAAGCCAACAAAGAAAATCGTCTAGTTAACTATTTTCTTGGTTTAAAAAGGAATATCTTTTGGACAAGCAATAAAGCCTTAAGTCTTCTTCTTGTTCAATAGTCAAGATTTCTTTTAGAGAGATTATTCTAGTAAAGCAAAAGATTCCAAGATGAATCATTGACTTAGTATTACTTGATTCCTTGGCAGGAATCTAAAGTTCTTGAAAGATAAAATCTCCCTAGATGTGAGACTAGAATCTTTCAAGAAAAGTTTATAAGAAGTAGTTCCAAGTAATTCCCAAAACCACAAGTATTGGTACTCAAGTCCAAATAGTGAAATAATCTAAAGGTATATCAAAGATTCTTAGCTTTGGAGTTTGAGAAGCATCAATATATGCTTGGACTGAAGTTTAGGAAAAGATCTCTAAAAACCTTGCAAGTAAGTAAAGAAGCTTTAGATAGTTCAGGAGATCTTAAAGATAAAGAGTAAGTCTTTATTCTAGTCACAAGATCAACCAGACTTGATCAAGCTTGGCCATGATTGTCCCAAGAATGTGCGATTGGAACTACTCTGTAGATTGCCCAAGTATTGGCAATAAAAAATTCCTTTTGGGATATATTCACTCAAGTTCCATTTATTCAATGAAAAAATGTGAAAAGAGTAAGCTGTTCCAAGTCTGAACAGAGTGAAGAAATTCCAAGAATGTAGTATGCAACCGTGAAGACGGTACTTAAGTCTGTGGAAGGTAAAACATAATGTTTGCCTATCCTTAAAGGGATTTTGGTACAAATCCAGAAAGCATGAGCGGATGCTTAAGACTTAGGCAGTAGAGAGATTCCTATATAAAGTCCTCGAGGCAGGTACCTAAAGCATCAATAAAGAAAGGAATCTAAAGATAAGAAGTTAAAAGCTCTTGTCACTACAAATTGGTCAAGGATAAACCAATTGAACTTGAATTTGTGAAAATTCAAGTACTTGGAATTTTGATTGGTTTTCATTTGAAAACCCTAGCAAAGAAGAATTGATATTATGTCAATAGGTTTTCAAGTTTCCAAGGCAAAGCACATGATTGTGAGACGATCATGTAAAGGAATCAAAACCTAGAATATCTAGTTAGAGGTAATGCCTGAAACTTCAAAATTTTCGTAAAGAATTGAAGCAAGAAGGTACTCTATCAAGAGATGTTTTGACTTTAGGATAAGTATCACCCACACATTAATGTGAATATCAAATAGGATGGTATGGGACACCAGATTTTATACTCAGATTGATGTAGGAAAGATGGTAGGGGACATTGGACCGTGGGATGATAATTATCTTTTAGTCCTAGTTTGGATCTTGAAGTTAAGTTTGATCCTCAAGAGAATTAAGACTTCTAAGAAGGAGTTTAACTCAAGAAGGATAAAAGTAGTATCTCAAGATACTTCTAGATAACTTCAAGATCAAGGAAACTGAAGATATGAAGTAAGTAACTTCCAAGATCTTCTTAGAATACTTCAAGCTTAAGTGTTATCGATGAGAAATATTTGATAAATTTATGAAAAAAGTTGGACTTTGATTTTGAGTTAATCTTTTCAACGAAGGATTTGATTGACTAAGTCAAGCACCAAGTTCGTAGCGTAACTTGGTGTGTACCTAAGCACCAACTTAGGGACTTGTGGAGAAAGAGACTATACCTCGATCCCCCTCAAGTACATATAGTGGGGATTCACGCTTTATTTATCAATCCAAAGAGTATCAAAACCTAGCCGAGTGTATGAAGACATGCATTCAAATGATGATCAATGCAATTGAGCTTCCTCAAAGAGTGCAAATAAGTCTAAGTCCAATCCAAACAAGCTTCAACTGTCAGCTATGGTGTCGCGATACTTGGAGCAATAGCCAACAATAAATTGAGCTTTTCTCTCAGCTTCGAAATCCGAATACAGCAAATAGTATATGCATTCCGAAGCTCTCGAGAAGACGCATCCAATGGCGGTATTTTCACTCAATTTTGACACGTCTACTTCAAATTATGAGCAAAATACTGAGTCATGGGAATGACCTTCCTACACTTCAGCACTTCCTACACTTCACACACACCTTAACCACAGCAAACAAACACTTTCATGTATAGACAACACTCCCTAACACTCTTTTCAAGCAACACACATGCATACAAGCTCACAAAGAAGGTGATACAGAGAGGAGAAGACACAAATTCGAAATTATGTGCTCTTGATTCTCACAATGGCAAAAGTCTTCACAAAGAGTCACCAATTGACTTATATACATGTGCCCTAAAAATGGTCCTTTCACACAAGAGACCGGCACTTTATTCACTAAAAGGTTAATTTCCTACTAATTTACATGGGTAAGCTACTAAACTTCTGCGGGGATGCATCTAGAGGATTCCTCTAGTGCATTTGCATCGGAAAATATATTACAAAATGATTATGATACAAAAGATAAAGTGTCCAAATCGAAAAAATTTTGGGGCCCGTCTTTTTCTCTGCCTTTTGCTCTTCTTTGCTCTGCAACACTCTCCCCCTCTTTGTCTCTGTCGTCCCTTGACAGGATTTACTTCTTGTCTGTCACTTGTTGTCCGCATGCATCTCTTGGTTAGTTCTGCGTGCTTGTTAGACTGGTGTTCAGTTTTGATGGTCCCTTCTTGATTCTTCTTTTACATCCTCTGGGCCTGATGCATTCATGTTGCCTATTCTTTTCTTTTAATTGCTCGCAGCCTGTGGAGATGGACTACCTGATATTTGTAGTCTAGTTCGTCAATAACCTCTTTAATTTTGGGTTGCTGTGTTAAGTCGGGCTGCCATGCATGCCACCAGTGGAAGGTATAAAGGTGTAGTTCTTCAACCTTCGATCTGGACCTTCAAAAGATCAAGAGGTTGAAGCACCTTCGTGTGGTTATGGAACCTCCGGATATCTTCTTGCACTTCTTCATGGATACTTCCTAGCCTTGGTCCCTCCTTCCCACCTACATGCTTTTCCTTGATGTGTGCCCCTGCGGGGCTCTGTGCAGAGATGGGTGTTGTGCCCCTGCGGGGCTTCTTGCAGAGATGTATCTTCAGATATGAACTTTTTAGTGAAGCTTCTTTCTTTGTCTTCTTCTTTTCTTCTTTTTGCTTGACTCTCCCTCAACACTGCCCCCCTCCTGAACTCTGTCGTCCCCGAGAGGCTTTTGAAGTCGAAGGGAGTATGTTCTGTACACTTTTTGCTCTGTTTCATTAAGCAGATTAGCTTCACGTATCATGAGTTGCTTCCACTATTCTGCTTTCATACCATCATGTGGTGGCTGTCTGTGGTCAGCGAAGAAGCTTAGCTCATATGCCACTAATTTGGCATTCAAGTTGGATGACATCTTAAGAAAGATTTCTGAATCAATTTCAAAAAACCCTGTAAAAAAGGCTTCTTCGAATGTTTGCATATATATACTCGGTAATAACATCAGCCTAGAATAATATGCCATTATTGTGGGTCGGCTAGGCATAACAGACAAATAAAAAATGAGGATATCTGTTCCTTGATTAATACCAATGAAATTCAAAAAGGTATAAGCCGCATGCTTGAACACCTTCAATACTGTAAGTATCATGCTTAGTATTTTATGTGTCATTTTGATTGTCAAATTGGTTACTGTTGCGTAACAATGCAACCAAAATTCAATGGTTTTTACCATATAATCTTCGGTTGGTAGATAGTTATGAGGTGGACTTGGAAGTAGCGGATAATTCAGCCACTGTTTATTGATCACACCATTCTTTTGCAGGTCCAAAAATTCTCTTGCTTCTCTGCGAAGTGGTGTTGGGCAAAATGAAGGATTTACCTGTAATAAGTATGGGGCTGCTTGCCAGTGCACCCGCAATGTAGGATTTTTTTCCAAAAAATTTCTTCTCCATACAGGCTGTGCAACTTCAAACTCTTCTTGAGTATACTTGAATGTGTCATCTTTGAAGAGCAACTGTTCGTCTGGATTTCTCTGTGTGATCTTCTTTATGTATTGCCTTGTTTTCTCTTTCAATAATCCGTACGGAATGTTGAAAGGCTTCATTATGGTATCCAAGTCTTTGCCCTTTATTTTTGCTTCCTTCATTACTTTGATTACTTCATTTTCAATATTCTCTGTCAATCGGGACACCAATAGTGCCCCTTCCTTCTGACTATTTCTGCAGTGTATGGCATGGGATGATCATCACATGGGTCCGCCATCTTCTCTTTTATTGGAGAATTATAAATCGGGGGAGATAGAGGACGTACCTCTACCTTGTCAGTAGGATTTTCTTGTATTGGCTCTACTGGTGTCTTGATTGGTACTTTCTCTTCTGCTTTAGTTTCTAATTGTACGATGTGTTCAGTCTTCTCTTTAATTTCTTGCATAGCTACCCTGAGTGCCTCTTTGGTAGCAAGTAACTCATTACCAATCTCTGCTACCTGATCCATATTTTCACTGTAACTTACTGCAAGTTTTCCATTGGCTGTATTCAGTTGCTTTTTTAGCTCATTGGTTTCTTGAACGTACCTACGTTCCCATTCTTCTCTTAAGGCTTGCTCTTGCTTCAGCAATTCTGCATGTTTCTCAATCTGATCTCTTAGTTCTTTCTGGTCAATAGTTGTAGTCTCTTGTTTTTCGATAGGTTGGTCATACAATAATGCCTTCATCAATTCTTTGTTGCGGCCGCGTAAGCTATCATTTTCTTCCATGTATACTTTCAGTTGTGTTTCGAGCAGGTTGCTGCGAGCTTTCATCCTCTCTTTGTTTGCTTCGTTGGCTTCATGTTGTCTTTGTAAGTCTGTCAGTTGTGCGTGGAGCTGATGATGCTGCTTCATCAATGTATCACATTGTGCTTTGACAGCGAGTAACTCCTTTCCTTTGGCTGAAATCTTTTGTTGGGCCTGGATGAGCTGTGCGGACAATTGCTCACTCATGATTTGAAATTGATTCCTTTCCCTCATGGCCTTGTCGTAATCCGCATCCGTTTCCATCATTTGTTGTTGTGTATCCATGGTTGTTTGTATCATTTGCTTGACTACTAGTTTTAAGTGAGTAACATCAATGTTTAACCAGGTGGTAGGGATGCTAGGTTCTTCACCAGTGGTAACATCTTTCCCTTGTGCCACATGCAACGTAGTCACCGAATATGGAGTTGTATCCTTGGCTCAGCCTCCTTGTGGTCAATCTTACCTTGAGGTGTATCATCAGGTACTTCAATCACAATTGGTTCCTTATTTTGAGGGAAACTATCTGCTTTATCCATGCATGTCTGTACTTCTTCTTTTACAGGTGGCACTGCGTCTTGAGTTGTGATTGGAGCTTCCTTGATGCTGATCTTGGACGTATCATTCAGTTGAATAACGTGCATTGGTTCAGTGGATTCTTATATGCTCTTAGCTTGTGCCTGTTGGTTGTCCGGTGTAACTTCGACTTGATTGATCTCTATCCATTCTTCATTGTGCGTTTCGGTTCTTATGTCAGTATCCAATGTGTCTTTCTCGGGGCTAGATTCTTCATTAGAGCTCGAATCTTCTAATCCCAGTTCTTTGTATCTGGCAGTTTGTTATGGAGTATGTTCTTTATCTTTTTGTTTCTTTTCTTGGCTTGCATGTTTGTAATGATGACCTTGAACATTTAAATTTTCTTGCCCCTGCATATACTGATGTGTTTCTTCCAGGGCTGCAGAGAGGTCTCTTTTCGTAATTGGTTGTTGTGTCACAGGAATCTTTGGCAAGATATGTGTTCTCTTTGATTGTGGTGTCTCTTGAGATTCTTCCTCTCTTATGAGTTTAGTCCCTCTCATGGCTTTCTTTGAACTGGTTCCCACTTCTTCAACAGAGATGACTGTTTTCTTTTTCTTTGGAACCGTTGCAGACTTTGCATAATTTGCAAGCTCTGTTGAGGTCGGCATCAAGCGTAAGCAGTCTTTCATTTCAAGAGCCTCATAAATGAGTAATGTCAATGCTGAACTTCCATTCAAGAACTTTTTCTGACCCCACTTTTTCTTTGCTTCAAATAGGCGGTCTTGAATATATGGAGTCATGTTTACTTGATTTCCCACCTGTCTCATAGCATGTGAGAGTAATTGCACAACGATCTTTTGAGGTGCTGTGTATCTATGCATACTAGGGAAATAGAAATGTTGGTGAACTAAACGAACAGAGTCTTCAATATCCATTCTGTTGATTTCCAAAAATGTTCTCTTTTTCGGATCATGACACTCATCCTTGACATTGGTGAGTCCATCTTGGTTCCATCCAAAAGCTCTGTTGATTACTTCATGAGTGAATCTAATTGTCTTCTAGGTACCAACTTTGTCAAGTACTCTTGCTTCCGGGACTGATGCCTTATTCGATGCGGACTGTAGTGTATTCATCACTTGTGTACATCTCTGGAAATTTGGCGGATAGATTGGCAGTCTTAGGAATGCATCAATTCCTGCTTGTGTCCAGACATCTGTCATGCGCGGTAATCCTTGTATGATAGTCTTGAAATCTTGTGACATGATAGGAAAGTAGTGATCCCTATCCATGATCTTGATGGTCGCCATGAAAATGAGTTCGGACACTGGTTGATCATCAAGAAACCAATGGCCTCTTGCCTTCGTTATTGATTCCAAGGGAAGAAGCTGGATCTCTTCCTCTTGCGTAGCCTCGGAATTAGAAGATGCCATCTGCACTCAATATAGAACAGTAATTAGTGGCAAGATGGTATCAAGAATCATCCTTCATTTATCCTTCATTAGATTGGCAACACTCCGCGTGAATTGTGTCGTCCCTTCCCCGTGGGTGTGAGAAAGGGAATACCTGGAATTTTTCATACTTTTATATATTTTTATGTTTTTGTCTGAAAGAAAAACAGAAAAGTTAGTTCATAGCCAAAGCGGTTATTAAATCTTGAGTGATTTTCTTAGATTATGTACAAGTGCTCTCCTATTTCCCGAGAGGGAAATGTGCTTCACTATCCTGAAATAGAAGAAAAATGTGCCGAATGCTTGGCCTTGTAATGTGGCCCTATCATGCATACTTTGGGTTCTGGTAACTCCAAATGTGTGCAACTCGAATTATTTGGTTGATGCATACAGCTTGTCTTGCCTTTCGGCATCCAAATCTGCTTTACTCTGTTGGGACAGATTGTATTCCCAACATTCCTGGTGAATGTGGTGCTTCTCATGTGGTACTTCTGCATTGTCTGCTTTTTGAATCTTGGATGATTTTTAATGCATATGTAGACTCCTGCTCTGTCCTGTAGTTGTTCATCTTTGGTTGTTTTGCTTTTAGATCATACTGATTCTCCGTATGTCTTGACTTGTCCTTCTTGATGATTGTTACTTGGGCACAAGAATTGGGGATCCATATTTGCGTTCGGGCTGGTTGAGTGGCTATCACTTTCTTCGGTATCCATACTTTCGTAACCTTTGGTGTTTCTGGGCGTCCAACATGACTTGTATTTTTATTCTGTCGTTCCTTCTGATGTTGTGAGTAGTTCTTTTGTTGAGGATACGTTGTCACTTGATCTTTTCTGATCCAAGCCTGTCTAGTGTAAGGAACGGGATATATCCTTATGTGTGCAGATTCGTAGTGGTCTTGTTGACTTATTTCTCTGGTACTTGGTTCCTCACTGAGGCTGTTTTTGGCTAGAACACTAATCATGTGATTTACTGGATTAGAAGATTGTGTGCAATTGAGATTCGTTGTGCCCTCACATGAAGTACTCGATGAAGGGGTTTCCATAGTGTGAGTGAACATACATTCAACATTGTGTTCAGTTAAGTGAGTTCTTGGTTCTATACTTTTGGCTTTGATTGGTCGTTCATCTAGCATCTTGAACACTTCACGATGTCCTATCTTGGCCGAGACGTATCCTAAGGCCAATTGAATAGTCACTTCATATTCATATATCCAATCTTGACCTAGCACGAGTTCTTCCAATAAGTCCTGATCTTGACACACTAAGAATTTTTGTTCCATTGTGTTGTTTCCGAGATGTATAGGTAAGGTAATCTCACCTATACATTTGGTAAGTTTTCCTCCTATTCCAATCAGCTCTGCCTTAGAGGGCGGTAATTCTTCCTTGAGTTTTTGGGTCAACGAAAATGTGATACAGCTTATAGCAGCTCTTGTGTCAATGAGAGCATCCACCAAGTGGTACTCTTTTGTTCTAGCACCCAAATTCAAATAGGGTTGCGTCATTTGTTGACTTAGGTTTTCAGTGGCTCTAAAATTAGCCATTGGGATGAGTTCCTCTCCTAGTCGATATCTCTCTCGCTCTCATCCACTCTTTTCTTTTCCTGATTTGTTCTAGTGCTTCTTGCCTAGCTTCTTCTCATATTCTTTCTTCCTCTATGCGCCTATTTTTACCCATTACTAATCGTGACATTATCTCTTCCGTCAATGGCTCTAGATATTTTTTCACTCGACATCCACTGATATAGTTTGGTAATACGTCTCCATCTAGGGTTGCTAAATTGATGGCTCCGCTGGTGGATATGCGCTTGATGATCAATGGGCCATATCCCCTTTTTTGCAGTTTCTTAGCATGTTGTTTCAGAGTATATAACAAAACTAAATCTCCTTCTTTCAAGTTTTTATCTTTAATATGAGCATCAAAATAGGCTTTCTGTCGCCTTTTTGTAGCATAAATTCCTGCTACCGCTTGTAATCTAGTTTCATGTAACTTTTCTATTTGCTCCAATTGAGCTGATAGTTCATGTCCAGTCCACTCATAAGATGTTGCTACTCTGAGAGTGGGTATTAAGAAATCAATTGGCAAAATAGCATTCTATCCGTACACCAAGTTAAAAGGAGTAGTTCCTATGGCCATCTTGTAGGCTACTCGGAATGCCCATAAAGCATGATGTAATTGTTTATCCCAATCCGATCTACCATTGTTCACAATTTTCGTGAGAACTGTGCACAAGATTTTGTTTGAACTTTCAGCTTGTCCATTGGCTTGTGGGTGATATGGGGCTGATTTCTTATGAATTACTAAGAATTCATTCAATAGGGCTTCTATTACTTCATTCACAAAGTGCGTGCCTCTATCGCTCACAATTTCTATCGGCAGTCCAAATCTAGTGAAAACGTGCTCAAAGAGAAACTTGGCCATAGTCCTTGCATCATTTTTCTTGGTTGCTTTGGCTTCAACCCATTTGGTAAAATAGTCGGTGGCTACAATTATGTACTCGACATGGGATCCTTTAGTTGGTGGGCTAATAGGTCCTATAAAATCTATTCCCCATTTAGTAAAGGCTCTAGCACTCATCATGGGTTTCAGCGGCATTTCATCTCTTCTAATTGGATATTTCGTTCGTTGGCAGGTATCACATCGTTGAACATATGTGGTTGCATCCTAATGTAGGGTTGGCCACCACATCCCTGCAAAAAGAATCATTTTTGTAGTTTTATCTGCAAAGAAATGTCCTCCTGCAGCTCTTATAAGTGCCATCTCTAAGACAACAAGATACTCATCTTCATGAATACACATTCGTAAATGATTGTCTCTTCCTCGCTTAAAGAGTTGTTTTCCTATGAGAGCATAGTCATTGCTTTGTTCTGTGAGCGCACGTTTCCTTACTAGAGTGGCTCCTTCTGGGTATTCTTAGGTCTTCAAGAACTTTACCAGAGGCATGCTCCATCTCGGTGCCACTGTGGAGTAGCATAAAGTAGAGTTCTCTTCTGGATTTCGTTCTTGACAATTTTGGCAGGCTGATAAATAGTTATATGTATCCCTCTGCATGGTTGGCCAATATATGCCTAATCTCTTCAATGTTTGCCATGTTCTGTTCGCATTTAAATGAGTTTTCCATTGATTTACATGTGCTTTTTGAAGCCACATTTCTTGTTCCTCCTCTTCTATGCATCTCATGAGTAATCCACTTGAGTCTTGGTGATATAGGCTTCCAACAATGATATGAAGGTTTTTAGTCTTCCATAGGTCTTGGTTTCGATTCGGTGTGATCCCATGTTTAGGTCCATATGTGAGTATAGGGATCAACTTTTCTGCCCATTGGGGACATACTTCGAGGTTAAAAAGGTAAGTGTCTGGCAGATCATCAGGTACTCCCGTGGGTGGTTCTCCATGTGTCATTCTTGATAAGTGGTCTGCTCTAATGTGGGTATTCCCTTTCTTGAAAACTACTTCAAAATCAAATTCCATCAACAATAGAAACCATCATACTAGTCGTCCTGTATTACAAGGCTTATTGACTAAGTACAGTAGGGCTTGATGATCAATGAAGAATTTGAATTTGTTTGCCAATAAGTAGTGTCAAAACTTTTTTACTGCGTACACCATCCCTAGGCCTTCTCTCTCGGTCGTGGTATAATTGCGTTCCGCTTGATTCAATTGTCTATTGGCATAGGCTATAGCGTGGTCTAATTTCCCTGTATCTGCGGGTTGAGCTAAGATGCAACCAATGGCAAACTTGGAAGCATCTACGTGAATGTGAAATGGCTTGTTCCAATTAGGTACTCGAAGGATTGGTGCTAAACTCAATCGACTCTTTAATTTGTTAAAGGCTTTTCCACATTCTTCTGTCCAATTAAATTGAGACAATAATGCATAAAGAGGTCTAGCAATTATGGCATACATATGTATAAATCTTCGGTAGTATCCACAATGTCCCATAAATGCTTGTACTTCTTTCGCAGTCTTTGGTCTCGATAAATCCAGAATCACTTTGATTTTGTCTTCATCCGTTGAGATTCCATTCTTAGAGACAATATGTCCTAATATCTTTCCTTGTCGAACCACGAAGACACACTTTTTTGGATTGAGGCATACTCTATATTGTCGACATTTGGCAAAGATCTTTCCTAGTTTAGGGATATGTTCTGATCGTATAGTTGAATAAGTGCATAAATCATCCACGTATACCTCCATACTCTTTCTCAGGAACTCCTTGAATACATGGCATATCAATCTTTGGAATGTGGTTGGGGCATTGGTTAGACCAAAAGGCGTAACCCTAAAGGCATATACTCCCCATTCAGTTGCAAAGGTTGTTTTATGTTGGTCCTCAGGAGCAATCGCTACCTGATTATACCCTGAAAAGCCGTCCAAGAAACTATAAACTTCCTTTCCTTCCACTCTTTCCAAAAGATGATCAGTGATGGTAATGGGTAACTATCTCTTATGGTGGCAGCATTTACCTTTTTCAAATTGATGCATACCCTTAGCTTACCATTCTTTTTCGGTATGACCACCAAAGGTGACACCCATTCCGTGTGTTCGATCTCATGAATGAACCCAACGTCTAACAACTTATCTATTTCCTCCTTAATTTTTGCTGAGTATACATCGTTATATGTGTATGGTCTTTGTTTGGAAGGTTTAGCTTCAGATGTCATAGGGATTCTATGGGCACATATAGAAGGATCTAATCCTTATATGTCCAGGCAAAGACATCCCTATATTCTCGAATGAGTCGTATCAACTCTTGTTCTTCTTCCATTGAGATATCTTGACCTTTATAAAAGTATGTCATTCTTCTCCTTCTTCCAAGGTTACTATAATTTTCTTGGTTTGTTCTTTGTTGTCATATGCTATTCCTGGCTGTGCTTCTCGTTTTGGCATTTGAATAGCAATTTTCCTCTCTTCTACTTCATATTTTTTGAAGTGGGCAGGCACTTCAAATTGGTCTTGAGGCTTGTTTTCTTCATCTTCTTTTGCTTTATCTAATCCAAGCTCTTCTTCCTGTGTCATTTCTTGATTTATTCCATTAGCTATGACACTTACTCCTTGATTTTCACTTTCTGTTTCCATTTGCTCTTGCTCCATTTCATCGCTCTCGTAATCCTCTTTACATTCCTTTTCGATTACTTCTCCTTCTTCAACCTCTTGAAGAACTACCACGTATAGACTAACGTCATATCCTTCCTCGTCAATGCATTCATTCATGGTTATCACTTCTTCGTTTACACACACATCGAGAGTGGCTAAAATCTCCATCCAACCATGAGGTTCGAATTCTTCATCTAGGAATATTTGAGGCATGTAAGCTGGATCTTGTACAGACCTAGCTATTCCTTGCCTTTGATGCCATCCTTTCCTTCTATCCTCTTCCTTTTCCGTAGTTTGGCATATCCATAGATGAGTGTCTTCGTTCATCCACGATTGGTTGCTTGAACTTATACTATGAATTGACTGCTCGTCTTCCTCCTTATGAATCTGATTCCATTGCAAGGGAGGAACATCTTGATATGTGTATGTGTGGAGATTTATTGTTGTCGTGGTTCCTTCATGCTGTAAGTATACTGTGTCTTTTCCCCAATCTTGCACTACCTTTAGCTGTCTCATGAAGGGTCTTCCAAGTATCATCTCATAATTGCTAGCCCTTTCAAATTGACATATCGCTAAGGTGTGCTCGAATTCAACTCCGCAAGTGGTAAAAATTACTCGTTCCAATAATCCCAATGGTCGTTCAGTATGTCCGTCTCCCATTTGTATCTTCATGCGCGTTGGTCTTAAGGCTGGTTTTTCCCATTTCTCCCAGATTACTTTAGTTGCAATTCCTACTCCAGCTCCAGAATCCAAGATGGCTTTAGTGGTGTAACCCCTATAGGTAATTGGAAAGCAAGTGTTTCCTTCATCTCCTTCACTTAAATCTCCAACCTTATCGACCAGGATTTTGACTGTGGTCACTTCATCAGGCTCTCCTTCTCTTCCGCCTTGATCTCCAATTGACTGGTTAATTTCTCCTTCAAATGTGGTTTGACCTTCAAAAGTTCTTCCAATGTCAGAGTGCAAGGGATTTTTACCTTTCTAAGGTGTTGTATGATGTCCGATGTTTGGACTGATTGGTTCTGTTCTTTTTTTCTTATTGAGGGAATGCAGTATAATACCGAATTCTGTTCGTATTCTCCTGTGTAATTTGGCAAGACCTTTTCACTATCATTCTCCTTTTCACTTTGGTCAAATGGTAATAATCCTTCTGAATTCAGCTCAGGTATTGAATGTTCTAATTCACCTCCTGCTTCTAGCTCTTCAAAGGGTGGTTCTATTCCTTCCACTTTCTTCCATCTGTCTTCTTCGACTCTTGCCCACAAGTCTTTAGGCCATTCTCCATCTACTTCGGGGATAATGGATCCTTCCCTTTTATCCTCGTAGTGATTTTCATTACGTGTCTCACTGTCTTTGGGGGTCTCAAGGTCATTAAGGATGACACACTCTTGGAATTCCTTTTCGGGAATTCGTGAATTGGGTAGTTGAAGAATAGGTTTTTCTAAGGTCTGTTGAGCTACTTCAATTAACTTTTTGCATATCTCCAACCTTTCTTTCTCTAAGTCACCTCTAGGATATTCTTTTTCGTGTTGTTCAATGGTTAGTCCTGCTCTGATTCGCGCCTGGTACGCCTGAATCCACATGGCTAACTCTTCTGGCATGGGATCTGCTAAAACTGATCCTACCTCTTCTTTTTTATACTTTCCTTTTTTATTTTCTTCTTCAAGTTTCTGTTTTTCCTTTTGATCTTGTTCATTTTATTCCTTCTCCATCTGTTGCTATAGTTTCTTTTCCTTTATCCTATCTCTACAATTCTTCCATCTCTGTGTTCGTTTACTCGTAACACTTTTCCCAGGTTCTTCCGAGTCTTCAACTCCTTGAGGTGTGGGTGTATTCACCTCTCTGTCGCTTTGGTCATTCTCCCCAGTTTTTTCTGCGGTCTCTCTAGCTTTAGCTCTTGTTATTGCTTTCAATGGCACGGTGTACTCCTTATCACTCCCTAACGACTCTACCACCTCTATCACATTAATCTGCACGTTAGAGTTAACTTTATTGGGGTTTTTGGGGCAACCTCTAAAAAGGTGTTCTTTGCCACAATCACTACAGTATCCTTCCCAAACTCGTTGTGGTGGTAGTGGGTTTGGTAGTGTACATTCTCTGATATAGTGATCACCTCCACATCTATAACATGGTCCTCTTGGTACAAGCGGTCTATTCATAGGTCGGGGGGGTATGGGTGCTCTGGGAGCAGTGTACATTAATGATACGTAATCCTCCTCATATCCGTAAGAACTATCTGGTGCTTCCATGCCATATGCGTAAGGTTCTTATGTTTGTCCATATTCTATCATGGAGCTCTCATATGCGGAATAATCTCCTTGATTATGGTCATAAGGGGGTTCGTATGATTTGTTACTAGTCAGAGGTGTGGCTGGAACTATTGCTCTCTCCGGATTCTCTTCCTGTCGAGCTACTTTCACTGAGACAACATTTAGAGGATGGGGCGGTTGTTGTCCTAACACCGCTTGTGGTTGAGCATACTGTTGATAAGCATACGGTCGTGGTACTGGTCCCTGCTGCTGATATGTGGGATATCTAAAGGCTTCTCCTCCTTGATCTCTCTAAGGGTATCCATAAGGTCTCATGAGAGGTTGTACCAATCTTGATTGCCTATTGTAAGGACAATTTTCTGTGCTGTGATTTGTGTATTTTTGTTCTATGCTGCAATATTGTAGAGGGCCCGGGACGGGTGGTCTAGTGTAAGCATAAGCAGGTGGTGGGACTACTCCCCTAGTGCACAAATGAGAGGGATGATCACCTCCACAATGCATACATCTTCTAAGCATGGGTACTCTCATTGGGTTGTTGGGGTAGTTCCTCTGTCCTTGAACGTTCAGTTTCTTTGCTACTAAGTCAGCTATTTCCTCTACATTGTTTTTAGGGTTTGATGTGCTGCTGGCGGAATCTTCACTTCTTACACTACCTTGAGGTATTTTCAAATCTTCCGCTAGGTTATCCTCTAGATCAATACATTCTTTCATACACTCTTGCAAAGTTTGAACTCTTTTCACATATACCAGTGATCTTAATGATCCATTCACTAACCCTTCCAAAAACAATGACACCATTTTGTTTTGAGTGGGTCTCTCTTCAACTGGGCATCTATCCACATACTGCTTAAATCTCCTTGCTGCCAATCTTACTGATTCCGTAGGAGCTTGCTTAAAACTACGGATCAATGAGGAGGAGTTGTTTTTAATCCCAGATTTAGTGAATTCTTCAATTAATTCTTGATAGACTTGTTCCATGTTTTGAAAAATATTAGGATCTAACGGCTGGAACCAAGCTAAAGCTGTGTCTGTCAAAGTTAGACCAATAGATTCATATTGGATCAAGAAATCTTCCACTTGTTCGGCTCTGATTACTTGCTTGAATTCAACTATATGATTGTAAGGTTCACTAGAGCCATCATAATGGTTTCTCATGCATTTAGCAACTTGAATAGGCCTTAATCTTCTTCCTGCTTCAGTGTTGATATATTTAGGTAGTGATATGTGTGAACACACTAGGACCGCCGGGGCACTTTTTTCCCCCTTTAGGAGGTTTTTTCCCCTCGGCTTGTATATACGCCTATTGCCCTAATGGGCTATTTATCTTTGTACATTCTCTAGTAATACATTCAGTATTGTGTGTTTGTGCTCCAAGCTTCTTCTTCTTCCTTGTGCTGTTCGCGTGCTTCCGCAGACATCTATCTCCAACAATTGGTATCAGAGCAGGTCGTCGCTTCATCTAGGATCCCGTCGACACTCCTCCGTTTGCAGTCTCAGATTCGCAGGAGATTTGGTGAGCATACTCAAGGTGTTTCAGAGATCAAAACTGCTTCGCTTTGTGGTGCCGAAATCGTGATCTGAGCTCGTTTTGACCTCCGAACGCACTATCGCAGTGCTTATGCAGGCTATTTTGTCTTTTTGTGCCAAAGGTATATACCAGTTTTTGTTGGCCAGTTTAAGCGTCTTGAAGTCTGCTACAGGTCTAGCAGAACTCGTCTCAACAGTTCTATTCAACTTTTTGAGATACAGTCAATTTTCTGCATCAAGGTATTTTAGTCACCGGCCATGGCTGAAAGTAGTGATGTATTCCGTATGTTGGCTGTTGAGGATAAGTTGGATGGTACCAACTACCCATTGTGGGCTTATATGATGCAACATGACTTGGTTGCAAAAGGATTGTGGAACATTGTGCAGGGTATTGAAAGACGTCCTGTTACACCTCTGACTACAGGTACTGCAAATACATGTACTGGAGCTGATGAAGATGGTGTCGAAGATGATATTCCGCAGATTCCTGTTCGTGCTGCTGTTTTTGCTGCACCTACTGCGGAGCAGATTCGCTGGGATGGCAGAGATGCCCAGGCACATGCATTGATAGCTTTGTCTGTCAAACGTGCCATTATTCCTCATATTTGCTCTTGTAGAACAGTTAAGGATGCTTGGGATACAATTACCACATCGTACCAAGCTAGGAATGAGGCTCGTGTTGCTTACCTCCGAAAACAGTTGGAGAGTGAGCACATGAATGAAGGTGATTCTATGGACAGTTTCCTAATGAAGATCAAAGACTTGAAGGAACATTTGATTTCTGCTGATGAGGTTATACCAGATAGCTCACTTGTGCAGACCGTTCTGAATGGTCTTCCTGATTCATATCAGAGTTTTGCTTCTACTCTTCGGTTGATGATGAAAGGCAATCTAGATGCCTTACCATTTGAGGAGTTAGTCTCTGTTCTGTTGCAGGAAGATCAGTCCAAGCAAAACAGGTCCATTATGCGAGTTGCAGATCAAGCTTTCCTAGCTAGTCAGAAGGGCAAAGGAAAATGGAGCTCTTCAACTAGTAAGCAAAAATCTGCTAATTCTGCATATTCGAAGAAGGAAGATAAAGATGAGAAGAAATCAGAAAAGCAAAAATTGTTTTGTAAGTACTATAAAGGGAATGATCATATCATAAAGAACTGTCCAAAACTGGCTGCTAAAGAGGCAAAGAAGAAAGGGGCTGGAATGGTTGTCGTAGAGGCCTCTACACCAAAAACATAGTCTGCAAATCTTGTGCAGGAAGAAGAATGGGCGTTTACTACTGTCTGCAGTTTTGGCCCATCTTCTCATGAGCAGTGCACGTCTGCAGTAGACTCAGATGTTTGGTATTTTGACAGTGGGGCAACCAAACATATTACTTCGCAGCGCAGTTTCTTCTCTTCACTCGAGCCTGCCCCTACAGGGAATACTATTACATGCGCCAACAACTCCTCTTATCTTGTTATGGGAGTTGGTAAGATCATTTTGACTACTACTGATGGTAGTTCTTTCACTTTGTCAGATGCTTTATTTGTGCCAGGGATCAAGAAGAATCTGTTATCAGTTTTTGCATTAGCCAAGATTGTCTTGGTTGTGAAATTTGTTGATCTGTCAAATGGCGATGTTATTATTGCTTCTGGCATTTTTATGTCGTGGGCTGTATAAGCTCATAGACTATGAAAGATCTGTGAATGATTCGGCATGTGCAGTTCATGATTCTCAGGCTATGTCAGATTCAAAGCTTTGGCATGCACGCTTTGGTCATCTCAATTTTGCTAGTTTGCTACGCCTGCAGAAATATGAAATGGTATCCTCTTTGCCCAAACTTGAGGCACCTGGAAAACATGTTTGTGAAGGTTGTATTTTGGGCAAAATGCAGCATTCCTCCTTTCCAAAAGATGGTTCAGTTCGGGCTACACAGAAATTGCAGCTTGTACATAGTGATGTCTGTGGTCCTATGCAGACACCCTCTTTTGGAAATTACCTTTACTTCGTGACTTTCATTGATGATTTTTCCAGGAATGCATGGGTATATCCACTCAAAGTAAAGTCCGAAGTGTTCATGTGCTTTAAACAATTTTTGGTATCTGTCACTATGTAAAATGGGCACCCTCTGTTCTGATCGGGGGGGGAATATATGTCTTTTGATTTTAATGCATTTCTGGCTGAACGTGGGATAAAACACCAGTGTACAGTGCCGTATACACCTCAACAGAATGGAGTTGCTGAATGAAAGAACATGTCACTCATGGAGATGGCGAGGTGCATGGTCAAGAGTCAGGCTTTACCACATAGTTTTTGGCTTGAGGCTGTCATGTGTGCAGCATATGTATTGAACAGGTGTCCCACTAGAGCGCTGCAGTCTATCACTCCATATGAGGCTTGGCATGACCGCAAGCCATCTGTTGCTCATCTGCGTGTTTTTGGTTGTTTGGCATATGCACTAGTGCCTGAACAACATCGCAGAAAATTGGATGATAAGGCAGTAAAATGTATTTTTGTTGGGTACAGTTCTGAAAGTAAAGGCTATCATCTGTATCATCCACAGACTAAATGCATTCTGGTTAGCCGTGATGTTGTCTTTGTGGAAGATGCTATTCAACCATTGCTTTCATGTACTAAGGAGACACCTGTTAGCTCTAAAGACATGTATGATACTTTGATGCCTCTTTTTACAAGTGGACAGTTAGTGCTCGTCCTAATGAGGCAACTTCTTAGCCTTTGCAGGTTTCATATGATGATGCAGATCATTCCATTTTTGATGCAGATTTACATGATGCATTTGTTGATGAGAGAGCTGATATTGAGCAGGCAAAAACCATGCCAAAATGGTTGGTGCAGACTTTGTGTAACAGTAAATTAGATGCACCTTTGTCATATCGTACTCGTTCAGGCTCTCATAGTGCCTCCTTTGCATCAGATTGCTATGCTATCGCTGCGTCTAGTCTCTGTGATGAGAATGAGCTTGTTTCTTTTGATGAAGCACATAATTCAGAAAATTGGATGGCTGCTATGCAATCTGAATATGATGCTATAATGAAGAATGGTACATGGTCTTTATGTGACTTGCCTCCTGGCAAGAAGGCCATTGGCACTAAGCAGGTATACAAGTTGAAGCGTAAACCTGATGTACAGTTGACAGGTATAAGGCTAGGCTTGTTGCAAAGGGTTATGCGCAGGAAAGAGGCATTGATTTTGATGAGACCTTTGCACCTACATGCCGTATGACTACTGTTCGGAGCATTTGTGCACTTGCAGCCCATCATGGTTGGAATGTACATCAGTTGGACATTAAAACAACATTTCTGAATGGTGACTTGCATGAAGAAGTGTATGTTTTTCAGCCTTGTGGCTTCGTGCAGAAAGGGCATGAAAACCAGGTGTGCAGGTTGAAGAAGGCATTATATGGTTTAAAGCAAGCACCACGTGCTTGGTATGAGAAGATACATGCCTATCTGGTTGCACATGGTTTTGAGAATAGTCCAACTGAAAGCACCTTATATGTTAAGCGTGCTAATGATGGGCTTCTGATCATTGTTATCTATGTTGATGACATGCTGCTCACTGGTCCTATTGAGAAGCATATTGCTGATTTCAAGGCTGATTTGCATGCCTCATTTGAGATGTCTGATTTGGGGCATTTGCATCACTATCTGGGCATTCAGTTTATGCAAGTTGATGGTGGAATGGCTTTGTGTCAAACGAAATATATTGACACATTATTGCAGCGTTTTGGCCTTGAAGACTGTAAGCCTATTGCCACTCCGATGGAGACAAGTTTATGATTGAGTCTTCATGATGCTAGAGGTGCATTTGATGCTGTTCTCTATCAGCAGGCTATTGGATGCTTGATTTACTTATGCATTACTCGGCCAGATATTCAGTTTGCTGTCTCACAGATGAGCAGGTTTATGCATTGCCCAGGAGTCACGCATTGGAAGGTGGTTAAGCGCATCTTTTGCTACTTGAGTGGTACTCGGCTACTTGGGTTGTTTTATCCCAAGGGGGGATCACTACCGCTAGATTTGCATGCTTTTTCTGACTCAGATTGGGCTGACTCAGAGTATCAAAACCTAGCCGAGTGTATGAAGACATGCATTCAAATGATGATCAATGCAATTGAGCTTCCTCAAAGAGTGCAAATAAGTCTAAGTCCAATCCAAACAAGCTTCAACTATCAGCTATGGTGTCACGATACTTGGAGCAACAGCCAACAATAAATTGAGCTTTTTTCTCAGCTCCGAACTCCGAATATAGAAAATAGCATATACGTTTCGAAGCTCTCAAGAAGACGCATCCAATGGTTGTATTTTCACTCAATTCTGACACTTCTACTTCAAGTTATGAGCAAAATACTGAGTCACGGGAATGACCTTCCTACACTTCAGCACTTCCTACACTTCACACACACCTTAACCACATCAAACAAACACTTTCATGGATAGACAACACTCCCTAACACTCTTTTCAAGCAACACACATGCATACAAGCTCACAAAGAAGGTGATACGAAGAGGAGAAGACACAAATTCGAAATTCTGTGCTCTTGATTCTCACAATGGCAGAAGTCTTCACAAAGAGTCACCAATTGACTTACATATATGTGCCCTAAAAATGGTCCTTTCACACAAGAGACCGGCACTTTATTCACTAAAAGGTTAATTTCCTACTAATTTACATGGGTAAGCTACTAAACTTCTGCGGGGATGCATCTAGAGGACTCCTCTAGTGCATTTACATCGGAAAATATATTACAAAATGATTATGATACAAAAGATAAGGTGTCCAAATCGGAAAAATTTTGGGGCCCGTCTTTTTCTCTGCCTTTTGCTCTTCTTTGCTCTGCAACACTTGGTAAATTCACTCTTTTGACTCAAAGAAATGCATATGAATCGCATTGCCAATAAGGAGTCAAAAAGACTGAATGTGACTTGTCAAGTGAAGCATTATTTGAATGCAAAACTCATCAATAGAACTTCAGTGGGTCAACACACTGATGTTAGAGACCACACTAGTATCTTGTCGTTGGATGATGTTTTTGATTTTCTTTGAGTCTTTTTTGAGAATCCAGCCTATTTCTCTTAAATATAAGAAAAAATGCTTCAATATCATGTTGAAATAGATCTTTGAGAAGTTAAAGTCCTAAGTCGTCTAGACTTTGACTCATAGCAAGTTTACGTATCTTCGAAGTTTGAAATTGGTTGAACAGAGTTTTAGTTCTTTCTTTTCCACTTTTCGAATCTTTTGGATTTGACTCAGATATGGTATCTGATTCTTTTCACAAAAGTCAAGGATTAGTCGCATACAGGTAACTAAATTAAACATCCTAGTTAGATGTTTTGTACAAGAACCTTTTCAAATTTTAAAAGTTGATAAGTCCAAGATCGACTTATTCATTTGAGTTTGCTTCAAGTTATAGCATAAATGATTTCCTAGAGTCCAATATACTATAGAATAGAGAAATTAGGAATTGCTCAACAGATTGACAATTCCCAAGAACTTTTAGCTCAAAGTCTTTGAGAAAAGAGTCCTAAGTTGGACAATTTTCATTTTTTATTTGAATTGGTCAAGTTATACTCTAGTTGACTCAAAGTAAATGGTAAATTATCCTTTATAGTTTACGTATGATGTTTTAACCCATTTGGACAAAGTAGTCCTCCAGTCGGGTGAAAAAATCAAATAACTATTGGATAAGAGTAAACCATTGAACAAACATCCAAGTTGGATGTTTGAGACAACCAAACGTTAAGTGCTCCAAATCAAACTCAAGTGAATCAAGAGTTCTCAAAGTCTTACGAGGGATAAGAATCCCACCTTCATTACTAAGTCCATGCACCAGTCATGCCCAAAAATGGACTAGTAAGTTGAATCCACCCAGTTCACATGTTTGTGCCTAGATCGCACATCGAGAAACTGTGAATTGACCAGGGATGTTTTTAGATCCACCCTTCTTATTCTTTCACCAGTTTGTACTTTGTTCAGTTCATCAAAGTGCAAAATGAGACATTGTTTTGAATCATTTGGGCAGGGATGCCACCACAGATATTAGACATGTTCTTCCAGATCTAGAACATGACCATGTTCTTTCAGTTTTAGAACATGAGGCTCGGGGGTTGCCTACAGTAAATATATAGCTCTATTTTTGAGGACAAAAATATTTTTCCAAGGGGGAAGAATGTAATAAAGTAAGTCTATGCTCCAAGGGTCCGGTTGGTTCAGACAGATCTGAAATCGGACACCGTTTGGTCATCCGTGCGTATGACCAAAGATCTCGAGTTTAGACCTACTAGGAGGTGTGAACAAGTGATCCACTTAGCTTAGTGGTTAAGTCTCAAGGATGTGAAGGAGGAGGTCTTGGGTTCAATCCCCATGGGGGACGTGGGAAGAGTATTTTTCCCAAAGGGATCTAGAGCCTTCTAGAAGCATCCACTTGAGTTAACTCGAGTTAACTGGGACACTTGGCGCACTTGCAGTTACATGGCCGACACATGGATGGTTAGTATCCACCTGCCCAAGAAGGAAGTCCCTCGGAGAGAGCTATATATAGAGGCATTTGGTTGGGTGGAGAGTCATCTCTCGCATGTGGTGGTCATATTCTTTAAGTTGTTCCGATGTGTGATGGGCTTACAATCTTGTTAGGATCAAAGAAGGAGACCAATATTTCAAACAATGTATGGGCATTTTGAATATGTAGTTGTGACATTTGGTCTCACAAATGCTCTAGTTGTCTTTCAACATATTATGAATGATATCTTTTGAGAGTATTTAGATGATTTTGTGGTAATATGTCTTGATGATATGTTGATGTTCTCCAAAAATTTGGAGGATCATGAATCTCATGTTAATATAGTCATAGAGAAACTAAGAGAAAGAGGTTTATGTGCAAAATTGGAGAAGTGCTCTTTCCATAAGGCAGAAGTGGAGTTTTTAGGGTACATTGTATCAAAGAAAGGAATCTTTATGGACCCTAAGAAGATTGAGACAATCCTTGATTGGAAACCACCTTCATGTGTTTGAGATGTACAATGTTTTCTAGGGCTTTCCAATTTTTACATGATATTCATCAGAGATTACTCCAAGATAGTGACACCTCTTATCAAGCTTACAAGAAATGCAAAATTCTTATGGACTGAAGAAGATAAAAAAATTAGTCTTTCAGACCTTGAAATAATCACTCACCAATGCTCCAATTCTAGTTCATCCTGATTCTGGCAAGCCCTTCTTCCTAGAGACAGATGCATCAGACTTCACCCTAGGAGCCATTCTATTCCAATATGGAGATTATGGACACCTACACCCAGTTGCATATCATTCAAGGAAATTTTTCACTCCATAGATTAATTATGAAATCCATGATAAAGAACTTCTTGCCATAGTGGACATGTTTGAAGCTCATAAGGTTACTATGTATAACATATCATAAAAACTTAGAGTATTTTATGACCACTTGTATCCTCAATAGAAGAAAATCTCGATGGAGTAACTTTTTATCTAGGTTTGAATTTGTCATCACATACCATCCAAGATGCCAACAATGTCAGTCGAATGTCTTGTCTAGAAGATCTTACCTTGCACCAAAGAAAAGTGAAGAGGCCTTTGCTCAACAAGAGAGTGTATTACTCAAGACTGAACATCTCCATTTAGTAGCTATCTCTTCAAGCCATCATCAAGATTCAACCTTGAATCATTTGATCCATGAGACTTTACCACAAGATGAATTGTTTTGTAATGTTAAGCAGAAAACTCAAGAAGGACTAGTTCAGGAAGCAAATAAATTTCAAGAAAAGGATGGGTTACTCTTCTACAAGAACCTATTGTATGTCCCATCAAGAAAGTCTAGGATCCAAGCACTTTAACAATGTAAGGACAATCTTGCAGCATGCCATTTTGGAGTGAATAAAACAATAGAACTCATATCAAGGGATTTTTGGTAGCCTCAAATGTGGAAGGAAGTCAAAGAATAAATCCGATCATGTGACACTTGCAATAGATCTAAGGTATTGTGATATAAACCTCATTCCTCTTGCAACCTTTACCTATTCCAAAAAGGCCATGGGCTTCATTGTCTATGGATTTCATCATAGATCTACCAAAGTCAGATAAGTATGATGCCATTCTTGTTATAGTGGATAGATTTACAAAGATGGCACACTTCATTCCAAAAACCAAGGCAATCATAGATGAAGCCACTGTTAGACTTGTTCTTAGATACATCTTTAGGCTTGTGATTGGTTTGAGCTCTTACCATTTGTAGAGTTTGTCTATAATAACAATTTTCATACACCTACCAAGCAGATTCCCTTCTTTGAAAATTATGGACAACATCCAAGGATGGATATACAACTTTCAATTCATGTCAAGAACCTAGCTGCGAGAGATAAGGCCCAATACCTCATGGATATTCACAAAAAACTAAAGGAAGAGATCCATAGAGTGCAAGAAAAATATAAGTATTATGAAGATCAACATCGTGTTCAAAATCTAGCCTACCACATTGGGGATAAAGTGTAGTTACTCATAAATAATCTATAGACTTCAAGGCCTTTTGCAAAGCTAGACCATCAGAGAGATTTTGTCCATTCACACTTTCAAGCTCCAATTACCAAGTAACATGAGAATACATCCAATTTTCCATGTGTCCATGTTGGAACCATGTCTGATTTCACCATTGAGGGGGGAGAGACCTAGTCCTTCACCACCTATCAAGATTGAGGATCATGAAGAATTCAAAGCCGAGCATGTCCTAGATTCAAGAATATCCCAAGGAAGATTGGAGTACCTCGTTCATTGAAAAGGATATGACATCAGCAATCATAGTTGGGAACCTGCAAAAAACCTTAAGAGAGCACCAATCAAGGTTCAAGAATTTCATTAAAAAATACAATGAAATCGAGACTAGAGAACATGACCACTCCTCATGGAACTCCTCACTTGAGGGCGAGGTGGTGTCATGGAGAAAGGAAACCATCCTAAACCTTGGACCCCATGTGACCTTCTATATCTCATGATTGGTCCAGAATTTGGAGAAACTAATGCTTCCATTGTGTCTAGAATATACCAAAACCCTAAGATCGATTGTCTACTTGCTTGATTCTCATATCTGGAGATCATGTTTTGAATTGATGACATCATCGATCACATCATTGTTGGAGAAACAATCACTAATTGGACATATATTTGAAAGTCAAAGCTTTAGAAGAAAACCACATGCCTATGTGAAGGGACAATTTCACACATGTATTATAATTGTAAAGTTAATTTTTAACTTTAGTCTTAGACTTTTCAAAAATCACGAGATTGAGAAAAACTATATAAGTTAGTTTGTATCAACTGACGCGATGTGGAAGAGAAGTAGTTAGAGTAAGAAAAGTTCATTTTGTATGATTGAGTATAGTCGGGCTTCTCTGATTGAGAAAGTATGTGTAAACTTCTGAGTTTGAAGAACTAAGTAAAGTTCTGTGTATGAGACTCTCTCCATCATCTCCATGCTTTGCCTACTGTGTGATGAGTTCAAAAGTTGAAGTTTTCCAAGCAACTCGATGCCTGACATCGAGTTTGTGTTGATAAGTCATTGTTTTCATTCTTTGAGTTTTACCTATTGTTAAATCTTCTTAGAAATATGAGTGTTGTGGAGCAACTCGATGCCTAGCATCAAGTTTCAAGATAAAGTTGATATCTAGCATCGACTTCCAACATAAAAGTTTTTTACTTCATGTCTGTGTTCAAGAGACTAGTTTAGGTGCTGAAAAAGTGGCCTATAACGCACTAAGTCGATGCATGGCATCGAATTATCGTTGCAAGCCGATGTTAGGCATCAAATTTTCATTTTTAGACATGCGCTCTTACTATAACAAGCAAAATTTCCAATTTTGGCAATGAGACATAGTCATCTTGTGAAGGCCATAACTTGAGTTCTAGAGATCCGTTTCTTGCAAATAATAGCTTGTTGGAAAGCTCTACTCTTCTGCTTTCATCTACCAATAGATCTTGAAAAAATAATTTCTGTTCTAAGAGAAATAAGCAAAATAGTGAAGGTATGTCATTTCAATGACTAGAAATTTCTATAGAAGCAAAGTTTTCAGTTTAAGCAATCTTTTCTCAAAGTTTGGAGAAGCATTGAGTTAATGGTGACCATAGAGGTGTTCTAGTGTCACATCAACTCATTTCTTATGATGTTTTACACATCAAGAAGTGGTATCAGAGCAGAAAGGTTCTCGAGAGCAGAAGGCATCAAAGGTACAAGAAGTTTTTAAAAAGTTTTCATTAAAGTTTGAAAGTTGGAGCATTGGAAGACGTATTTATTGGAATTTTTTATTATGTCGAAATAGTGGTTACATGAGAGCGGCTTCAAAAAGCATGCATGAAAGTAAAAGTTGGTAGCTTTTGTAGAAAGCCTTTGCTTTCAATATCAAAAATTATGATCTACAATGATCGTTAGTCTAACCCCTACTTTTATAACTGTTTCTAACAATAGAACCCTCTACGTGGTTTTATTTGCAAAATAAATAAATAATAAGTCGAATTATTGATGTCTGCCCTTTCACGCCTTTCACGTCCTCATGAACCTTCAATTTCTTATCAAAAACATCAAAATACATTAATACATTGATAAATTAACACTTCAACAATTCCTTGTTCAACACATTCCATAATTCATAACATGCACCTCATTTGAAAAACAAAACTAACCTCAATTGATAAAATAAAAATAAACATGGATGGCCAATCACATGTTCCATCACTGAACGAGAATAAACATGTTCCATGTAAAAACACATGCATGGAAATGTTCATGGAGGCATTAAATTATTAAGATTATCTAAAAGGTGCTGACATAGTATTTAAATAAGGCAATAAAAGTGTTGTGTATGTAGAAGTGTGAGGGGCACACAAGAAGCACACACGAGGAGCACAAACACAGCAAGACACACAGAGAAGACGGATGGCTGGAATAGCTCTCTTTATTGATGATGAACTTAACTGAAGTAAGAGTTGAATAATATCCCTAAGTACAAAGTACCACCACATATGAATAAATCATGTATGTGGTAACATTGGGAAAAAACCTCTAGCCAGCACTAGAGTAAAAAGTGCCCATGTATAGGGAAAAAGTTCACATCCAAGCTACAAAGGAACACATAAGTGTAAACCCACCTAGAGCAAATAATGTGAACACATACAGGGAGTGGCAGATCAACCCCCACAAGGTAATAAGCCTAAATCTTTGCAAAAAGCTTCACTCTTTTCCCATGGAAGAGCTTTGGTGAATATGTCTGCCACATTATCTTGTGTAGGCACATATACCAAATCAATATCTTCTGCATGAAGGCACTCTCACACATAGTGATAATGCATCTCAATATGTTTGGCCCGTGCATGAAACACTGGGTTTCATGCAACAACCAAAGCACTCTGACTATCAGTGAGAATATGCATAGAAGCATCAATCTCCATGCAAAGATCCATCAATAGTTGTCTCAGCCATATACACTCCACTGTAGCTGTGAAAAATGCCCTATACTAAGCTTCACAACTCGATGTTGTCAAACATTGATCCACAAGGATCGGTGCATGTGATCCACAGGGATCATTGATCTAGAGGGATCAGTCTATTTGATCCATAGGGATCAATACATGTGTGTGAGGGACAAGGGCTAGCTAGCCAAGGTCCCAAGCTCGGGCGATACCCTAAGGTACTTTGGTAGTAATGGGAACTGCTTTGGTAGTAATGGGAATAAGTGTTGCATGATGGCCACATGTTCACACTAGATTATTCTAGATCATTGCTATTTTTAGAGTACAAGAGGGTATATATGGATGGGAGGAGAGTCACACACACATCATTCAAGTCTCTTTCTAACAATTGGTATCAGAGCGCTTGGTTGCTCTCGCGCAGTTTTGAGCGTTTTTTTCTGGCTTCAGCTTCGTCGTGACGTTGCCATCATGGTTTTTGAGGAGGAGTGTTTGCATTTTCCATGGTCCGTCGCAGTAGCTTGGAGAAGATCAGGAGTCCATAGGACTGCCCCCTAACAAAAGTCCCCGACTGCCCACCCCCTGACGTAGTCCCACACGAAGAAGTTCATGCCCGCGTGTTTCAGGAGCTGCTGACCCCGTACAAGCGCGATGGATAGAGTGATCTCTTTTTGTTTTGATGGTTGGCTTCCACGTGTACACGTGAACTCTGGAGGCTACAAGATTCTCTGCGTGAGCGAAGATCTTGCCGCCATACATAGAAAAAATTGTTCAGTTTCTTTTACTAACTCTTGCTTCCTGCTCCATATATGGCGTGTTGTGCATGTAACAACCTATATGGGATATGTTTTTTCTGGTCTGCGCCTTCGTGGCTGAGAGGAGTGCTTCGCACGTTTCCAGAAGAGAGCTTGAAATTCGATGGAAGCCATAGCAAAGGGTTATTTAATTAACCAATTACCACTACATAACTCCATTAAATTGATCATATCTTGAGAAAATCTCATCCAAATTTAGCGATTTTTGTTGCTTTGTCCAAATTATTTACTTTCTACAACAGAGGATAAAAGTGGATTGTTCTTCATTGTGCATCATCAATGAAGCACTTATTGAAGACATATGCGATAGATAATGCCTTTTGGCACTGATGATTTGATTTTGTTGAATGCCTGACGCTTTTCAAAATTATTTCGGATTTTAAAGTGACGCTGTTAGGCTGCCAAAATTTTTGAAATATTAGGATGCATATGCATTGAAGTTTAGGAAACATATTAAAGTTTCTTTCTTTTGTTTTTTCTGTTAAGCAAAGGCTTTGATTAGTTCTTTTTCCGCTTGCCACTAGTATATATGATTGATTAGTGTATTAAAAAAAAAAGGGAAAAGAAAACCAAAACAATAGCTAGTTGCCTTTAGTCCTAGCATGGAACCCGAACCATCATCACCTGCTAGAACAGATACCATTATCCCATAACCTCCAATGAATCCAATTCAAGCCAAGAATAATAGAATTTCAGTCTTAGAGAGTTCTCTTTAGGATATCTTGGAACACGTGCGTGGTTCCAAGAAAGAAGAAGAGCCACTCGATTCTGATTTGCCAGAGATGGAGGTAGATTCTCCAGATGAGCATCAAACTTCAAAAGTTCCTAGAGATAGCGTCTTAGTTAAAGAAGCCAGATGGAAGCTTAAGGATCTTAAGCCGCCAAGATATCATGGCTCAACTAGTGCTAAGACTGCTGACGCGGTTGAACAGTGGCTCAACAAGTGGGAACAGTGCTTCCGCTTGTGTCATATCACTGATGATAGGCACAAGATTCAGCAAGCCACTTATGATCTTATGGACGTCGCACATAGGTGGTGGCATAAGATAGAGCAGGATAAGAAGGAGCCCACAACATGGGATCAATTTAAAATCCTATTTTATAACAATTTTTGTACCACTTGATGAAAGGTCTAGAGCACTAGACACCTGGTTCTTTATTAGTCAGAAGAATCAATTAGTACAGGAATACGCAGACAAGTATAGAGAGGTGCTTCTTAAAGTACCTGATACCATTCCAGAATTTCTTCAAGTCCACAAGTTTGTTTTGGGACTCAGAGAAACTATTCGACCTTTAGTGAGAAAGGAGCAGTGTCAGTCTTTGGCACATGCCACAGAGATGGCCTTGGTTTATGAGGACGGCCACAGAAGCACAGGTTCCAAGGGGCAGAGATCCCCATGGACTAGGGTTAGCCGACCTTTCCATACTTCGACTCCTGGTTCGGTCAGTGCACAGCTTTCTAGGGAGGCTAAGCAGGTGCACATGATCCAGACAGTTTCAGGAGGAAAGAGAAAAGTGTCTGCTCTATCTGAGAGGGCATATAACCAATCTATTCTTACCCCTGAGTAGAAAGAGAAAGCAATGAAAGAGGGTTTGTGCTATGGTTGCTTAGGGTAGCACTTGTATAAGGATTGTCCTAAAAAGAAAAAGATAGCAGCCACCATAGTTATAAATCCGACTCAGGCAGGAGGTGGGAGTGAGGATGAGTTTGGGGATTCCCCATCTCCATTATCATCTCCCATAGTGGCCATGACGATCGCTAAAAACATTCCGACTGTGCTTGATGTTGTGCTTTCACCAGTGGCACAGAAAGGATACCAGTTTCCAAATACTGAGCTTATTGTCATGTAAGGAGTCGTGGAAGGACAGCCTGTCAAGGTACTCTTTGACACAGGTTCGACTCATAATGTTATTAGTTCCCAATTAGTCAAGAGATTACGCTTAGACACGGTACAGTTAGATTATGCTTATATCGTAGAGCTAGCTGACGGGAAGGGAACTGAGACTTGGGATAGACGAGTAGTTGATCTTCCTATTCAGATCCAGTCCTATGAGGACAAATTAGACTTTGAGATAGCGAGATTAGCTCGATTCGACATTAGTTCTTAGTAAGAAGTGGCATGCGAGGAAGAAATCAGTCATTGATTTTGCTTCGCATGTGTATCAGTTTGAGCATGAGGGAAGGAGATTATTGATCCATGGCGAACAGATCTCCAAGAGACGCGATTGGTGACTGCTACCAAGTTGCTCAAAATTGATTGTAAGTATATCTATTTTCTTTATTTCATGTATTTGTCGTATGTTGAGATGGATTCATATAGTCATGGAGACTCTAGTTGGAGTGCTTCAACACTTTCAACGAAAGTGAGAACAGAATTCCAAGAGTTGTACTTGAAAGAATTACAAAAAAGGGTTGATTAGATCCAGCTATTCACCCTTTGTAGTATCAGTTCTTCTAGTGAAGAAGAGAGACAGATCTTATAGGATGTGCATCGACTATCGAGCACTCAATAAGATTGCTATCAGACACAGATATCATATGCCCATGATTAATGATCTTCTATACAATCTAGGTGGAGCCGTTCTATTTCGTAAAATAGATTTTATAAGTGGCTACCATCAGATTAGAGTAAGAGATCATGATAAGACTCAGTTAATCTAGAGAAGACTTAGTTGTTTCTTTCGAGGATAGAGTATCTATTGATTGGGTTCTGATGGATCCCAAGAAGGTTTTAGTTATCTTAGTTTGGCCTACTCCTCAGGATGAGAGGCAGCTATGGTCATTTCTAGGACTTTAAGTGGTTCATCCACAGAAAATCTTTGAGTTAAAGACAGATGCTAGTGGCATAAGCCATAGGAACAATTTTGAGCCAAGATGTTAGGCCAGTGCATGAAGAGGAGTTGTATGCAATGGTGTATGCACTTAAAGTCTAGAGACACTATCTTTATGGTGTAGACTTTAAGGTATACCCAGATCACCATAGACTTAAGTATTTTTGTAGTCAACCAGATCTTCGAGGTAGTCAAGCTCGTTGGGCTGCGCTCATGTAGGAGTTTCACATGGAAATCCTGTATAGAAGAGCAAACAGAATATAGTTTTTGATGCATTATCACGAATAATGTATCAAATGAGCTTTATAGTTTTGGAAAGCTCATTGCTTCAAGAGATATAGGAAGCACAAGTGGAAGATCCACATTCGAGCCATCAGTGATGACTCTATTATAGGAGACGAGACAATTTTAGCTGTTTCTTCCCCTAACAGAGCAAACAAGTCCATTCTGTATTCCACTTTCTCACAGGAGAATGGAATAGTTAGACGGAAAGGAAAGGTTTGCACACTAGATTCCCGGGATTTGAGAAGAAAAGTCATGCATGATAGTTATGCTGTGCCTTGTGCAGGACATCCAGATGTTGACAAGACAATACAGCTTGTTAGAAGAACATTTTGGTGGCTTGGATTAGTCCGAGAAATAAATACTTATGTTCAACAATGCTTTATGTGCCAAGTCAACAAAGCAAAAAGGGTAAAGACACCATGTCTTTTACATCCTTTACAAGTTCCAGATCATAATTGGGATAGTATATCCATGGACTTCATAGTGGGGTTACCGCAGACCTAAAGGAAGCGGGATACAATCCTAGTTGTGGTAGACAGATTGATGATCCACAGGGATCATAACTTTGGTCCGTAGGGGTCAGTTTATACCCACACAGGAGATGATAGAAACTCCACACAGGGATCTGAGTGTTAGACATTGATCCACAAGGATCAATGCATTTGCTCCACAGGGATCGATCTATTTAATCCATAGATCATTGATCCATAGGGATCAGTGCATGTGATCCACAGGGATCATTGATCCAAAGGGATTGGTCCATTTGATCCACAGGTAGCGGAGTTGTTTATCCAACATGTCTTCAGATTGCATGGGTTACTGACATTCATAGTTTCAGATAGGGATGTACGATTCACAGGATCAAGAGGGTCAACCAGTTTTTAGAGGACATATTGAGGGCATATATGTCTGAGAGATAGACAGACTGGGATAGTATTTGGCACTAGTTGCATTTCCTTTTGAGATGAACTATGGCATGAATTCCAATGCTCTCAGTACCATAAGTATGCCATAGAAATGTCCTAGTGTTTTGGAGTTCTTAGCAAACGTTCAAGTAAATTTAGAAATAGCTAAAGCCAAGATGAAGCAAGAAGCTGATAGAGCTAAAGAGCACGCTGATAGGAAAAAAATCTCCTAGATCCTTAGAGGTAGGAGACAGAGTCTTTCTTCAGGTACCAGCTAGATCTACTTCACTGTCCACAAGGAAGTGTAGTAAGTTAAAAAGCTAGGTGAAGTTGCATGCCGATTAGATCTTAATCTAGATTGCAGATTTTATCCAGTGTTTTATGTTTCTAGGGATGATAATCTAATAGAAGGTATTGTTTCTTTGCAAGAAAGTAAAAGCACAGATCATTCTCTAGACATGATACTAAATCAGAGACAGAAGTGATTCAGGAATCATGTCGTCTAGGATTATTTAGTAGCATGGAGAGGATTACCACTTACTAACTCTACTTTGGAATCAGAACCTGGTTCGCAAGTACTTTCCCTCATTGATCATTGAGGACAATGACCTTTAGAAGGGGGAGAGAGTGTCAGACATTGATCCACAAGGATCAGTGCATGTGATCCACAGGGATCATATGCATGAGTCTCCAAGGAAAGAGCAACTACCACTAGTGGACACGTGTATCATAATAACCAACCCAATCACTATCTGTAAAAGCATGCAAGCACGGCTGAATATCTCTTCCATAAAAAAGACATAAGCTCAAAGTGCCTCTGAGATATCTAAACACACATTTTACTGCTTACCAATGCTTAGTGCCAGGGGTATGCATGAATCAACTCAACTGGGAAACTGCATACTATATATCCGGCCTTGTGTTGCATGCATATGACATCCCACAACTTGCTGATAAAGAGAAGTGTCAAATGCATCACTGGAATCCTCCATTGAGAACCTGAATCCTGTCTCAACTGGTGTGGAAACTAGCTTACAATCCTCAAATTCAAAATGCTAAAGTAGTTTTTCAACATACTTTGCTTGATGCATAACAATTCCCCCCTCAACGGATACAAACTGGATGCCAAGATAGTAGCTCAAAAGACCAAGATAAGTGACATAAAAAATATGCTGCAAATCAGCCATAAGAATGTCAAGTTTTGCATTACATGACCGAGTCAAGAGTATGTCATCGACATAAAGAACAAGCACTATAAGATCATCCCCATCTTTGCGTACATAGAGTGTGCTTTCAATTGGACTATATGTGAAGCCAAGAGCAATCAAGTGCTTATGGATTTTGTCATACCATGCAGGTGGAGCTTGCTTGAGACCATACAAGGCTTTATGCAAGCGACAAACCATATGCTCTTTCCCTTTCATGGCAAATTCAGGAGGTTGCTTCACATAGACCTCTTCTTGCAAATCACCATTCAAGAAGGCTATTTTTATGTCCAGTTGATGTACTTTCCAACCTTGATGGGCAGCCAATGCAACCACGATACGAATGGTAGTCATGCATGAAGTAGGTGCAAAAGTTTCCTCATAGTCAATGCCATATTGTTGTGCATATCCTTTGGCAACCAATCTAGCTTTTTAGGGATCAATGCTACCATCATATTTTCTCTTAATCTTAAAAAACCCTCTTTGTACCAATGGTATTCTTTCCTTTTGGCAATTCAGATAACTCCCAAGTACGGTTCCTATGTATGGAATCCATTTCTAATTGCATAGCACTCATCCATTGTGGATCCTCACATGCATCTTCGAAAGAAAGTGGATCTTCATTACATGCTGTAGCAATAAGAGAATAATCCAAAAATACTTGATGCATGGCGAGAGCTTGATCTTGTTCTACCAAGTAAAGATGCACTCAATTTGCTGTCTTGCAGAGTTTGTTTCAGCCACTTTGGCATAGTTTGTGCACTCTTGATAGACATGCGTTCATTATGTAACACATCTTCAATATGTAAAATGAGCCATATTTTGATGCAAATGTTCAGCCATATGTGGCTGGAAATTTCTAGCAGTTTGGACATTTTTTGGCTATGTTTGGCTGGAAATTCTCTGCATTTTCAGCTCTATTTTGCTAGAATTTTTTAGCCCTTTGAGCCTCAGTTGGCTGGTCTACATGGCCATAGTCAACCACACCATTTTGGAACAAAGGCATGAGTGTATGGAACACATCTTGTGAGCTAATTGTTGGCTATTTTTTGCATTCAAGTAGAGGGAAAACTGAATATACATTTATTTGCCTTGTCATCTAGTTAGTGACGTTGTTGTGATGGCACACGAGCATATGCCAAACAACCAAACACATGCTTATGACTAACCATAGGCTTATGTCCATTCCAATCCTCATAAGGAGTCATGACTCTCAATGCTTTTATAGGGCAGCGATTCAACACATAGTTTGCACACATAACCACTTCCATCCAAAACTTATCGGAAATGTGCCTTCCTTTAACTATACATCGTTCCATTTCAAGAAGAGTTCTATTTTTATGCTCGGCAATACCATTTTGCTGAGTTGTATATGGCACCGTACATTGGTGTGAAATACCTCTTTCACAAAGAAATACATTAATCTCATGTGACATGTATTCACCACCATGATCCGTGCATAGAGTCAAAAGCTTTTGTGAGGAAAAATTTTCAGCCATAGCTAAAAATGCTTTGAAGGAAGAAAATACCTCATTCTTTGCTTTCATAGGATACACCCATGTATGGTGAGTAGCATCATCAATGAAGATAACAAAATATACATGCTTCCCAAAAGATGGAGTCTTGATGGGACCACATACATCACTATGAAAAAGCTACAATTTTCTTGTAATGTGTGTATGAATCTCTTTTGGAAAAGAAGCACGATGCACTTTTCCAAGAATGCAATCTTCACATGCATGCAAATGGACTCAAATGTAGGCAAAACAATAACCATGTCCTTCTTTTGCAAGTAAAGCAAACTATTGAAGTTCAAGTGACCAAAACGAGCATGCCAAAGCTCCATTTCAACCATGGAAGAAGTATGAGCAACCAAGGCATGCGAGGCAACTCTCTTGTATGTATCCATGAGATACAAACCATTACATAATGTACGAGACATCACGATAACATCACCATTGCTGAAATCATGAACCATACACTTATCATGAACAAAGTGTACATGAAGTCCAACTTTGGCAATCAACAGAACTAAAATTAGGTTCTTCTTGATATCGAGCACATACAATGCATTTTTCAAGAGAATCACACCTCCATTTGCAACCGTAAGCTCATTTTCTCCTACTCCAATGATAGGATAAGAGGAATTGTTTGCACACACCACATGTCCTCCTTTGGGTGCATCTTTCAAAGAGTGAAAAATCTTTTGCATGATGTTATGTGCTTTGAAGCACCACTATCAAAGAACAAATCCGAATCAGCCTCACTCACAACCATACATTTAGAATGCAAAGAGGCATCATAATTACATGTAACAACACATGTCCAAAAATCTTGAGCCATGTTTGCTTCTCATTCTTTACATTTGCTGAATTTTCAACAATAGACATATCAGATTCCTTCTTTTGTTCATTGCGTTTAGAAAGCTTTCTGCACTATATGATGCTTCACAATGTGTAGAACTATATGACCGAATGTGTAGAACTATATGATGCTTCACAAAAAGTGCAATCAAAGCATGAGCTTGAGCATCTTTTCCATCCCATCTAAGTTGCTCCTGTGTAGATGGAGAAGGAGAAACCACTGTACTCGAAGAAGAAGCTCCATCTATAACAGTATATTGTGAAGTAGAAGAACCTGCGGGTCTTCGATCTACATCTTCCACTATGTTCCAAAGTTGTTTAGCAACAAGAACATGCTTCATCATGTAAGACCACATTGGATAGTTGGTCCCATCAAGCTTATCTTTAGCTTGAAGCATGCTAAACAAGTCATTGCTGCCCCCCATTTCCCTAAGGAACAAGAATGTGACAAAATCTTTACTTCAACAAAAGCTAAAATGAGTGCTGAAATTTCAGCTCACCAACCATCACTCTCATGGTGATTCTGACTCCACAAATGGCTTTGAAATGGGGATAAAACCCCAGGGCACCTAGTAAAAATGTTTCTGGGCTGCTGAAATTTATTGTTCTATGCTCCGAAGTCGATTTGCACTGTTAAAAGTGTGTGCGCCCACGACGTGAAAAACCGAAACTTGAGAAGGAGCTGAACCTGCTCTGATACGACTGTGTAGAAGTGCGAGAGACACACAAGAAGCACACACAAGGAGCACAAATGCAGCAAGACACATGGAGAAGATAGATGGTTGGAATAGCTCTCTCTATTGATGATGAACTGAACTGAAGTAAGAGTTGAATAATATCCCTAAGTACAAAGTACCACCACATATGAGTAAATCATGTATGTGGTAACATGGGGAAAAAACCTCTAGCCCACACTAGAGTAAAAAGTGCCCATATATAGGGAAAAGGTTCACATCAAAGGTACTCGAGGAACACATAAGTGTAACAAAAAGAACGTATATTACTAGCTATTTGAAATGTTTTTTTTTGTTTTTAATCATTCACTATCTAGAATATGCTCGAAGTATTCTAATTTGTTCTAATTTATTCTGGGAAGGGTAACTAAATTATGCTCCTACCTACTAATTTCTATGTGTAAATGCATCCTATGTAATAAAAAAAAATTAGACTAGTGAAAAGATTGTTGTTGTTGACATGACTACTTCAAAATAATCATTTTGATAAGCAATTGGTACTCTTTCTCCACATCATGAGCAAAGGCAATAACTTCATGAAACGATGTAGGTTGGCATGAGTGAAGCTTTGCTTGAATCTCCTTCTCTAAACCATCGTCATACTTCTTCTTCATAGTATCGCTAGAAACATCTTCAAGGAGGTGGAAAAATACTAGATATTTGGAGAACCGGTCCATATAGGTTGTAAAAGTATCACTTTCCATACATGTAAACATAGCCCACAATCATCGAAGATGTAGGTTGAACTCTATGGGTAGAAAAGAACCCTTTACTTTATCTTGGAAAGCCTTCCATGTTGTTGGATGATCTCTACTGTGGCACAAGACATTCCACCAGAGTTGAGATTTTCCTACTAAATAGTTAGTGGCAAATTTGGCTTTTTCACTTTCAGCATATATTTCATCAGTACAAAAATCATCAAACTGTGACACCATGAAGGAACTAAAGGCCCATAAGCATGCGTAAAAGTAAAAGTTGGTAGCTTTTGTAGAAATCCTTTGCTTTCAATATAAAAAATTGCGATCTACAATGACCCTTATTCTAACCACTACTTTTCTAACTGTTTCTAACAATAGAAGCCTCTATGCGGGTTTATTTAGAAACTAAATAAATAATAAGTCGGATTATTGGTGTCCGCCCTTTCACACCTTTCACGCCCACACGAACCTTCAGCTTCTATATCAAAAACAACAAAACACATTAATACATTAATAAATTAACACTCCAATAATTCCTTGTCCAACACATTCCATAATTCATAACAATCCTGTTGTAATGTCGTAGTATGAGATCCTTTCTGGTTACTCCTTGTATCTATTTCATCTCCTTGAAGGGAGTTCTTGTAATCTAGAGATCTTGCTTCATACCGAGAGTCTTAGTTTGTGGGATCTTCTGTGCCATCTCTAATTGAGTTATACATACATATCAGTCCTGGGTTGTGGGACTTCTTGTACCAATTATATAGTCTTGTATTATTTCCCTACATGGGTGATCTTGTAATGGAAAGTGTAATTCCAAAATATTTTTTATTCTAGTAAGTGGACACAATCTAGTGCTCCCCTGACATTTTAGCAAGACTAGCTTCTATCCAAGACCAGGCATCATGGAGAACACTTATGAACAAATTGTGGCATCACTTCAGTGTCTTCAACAAAAAATCGAGGACCTAGCTCATAGACAGACACAAGTCGAGATGGGACATCTTGTGCATGTAGGCACACTCCTCCAAGAATTACAAGGAGTCATGAATCTTCAAGCAAATCAAGGAAGTATTCAAGTGAATCAACGACCTAGTTCATTCTTCATGAAGGAACCCAAGATTTGCGTACTAGAAAAGTTCGATAGTGATCGCATGAAGTTTCATGGATTTCTTCAGCAAGTTAAATTGTACATGCATATGCAACTTGATAGATACCTTGACTAGGCATCCAAGGTCAGGTTTATTGGAACCTTGCTCTGTGCTCAAGTATTATCATGGTTCACCCCAATCTTGGAGAAGAACATGCCAGTTCTTCCTGACTAGGATGTGTTTCTTTGACAACTCACCACCACATTTGGAGATGCAAACATGAGTCGAGTGGTAGAAGCAAAACTCCAAAAGCTACATCAAGGTAACTACTCTACCTCTACCTATACATAAGAATTCAGGTAGTTGACACTTGGCACAAATGTTATTTCATAATTCAATTTAGATGGGGTTTAAGAGATGATGTGAAGGACCCTCTACTCATGATGCCAGAGGTTAAGTGTTATACTTTATGGAATAATAAAATGTTATATGGATTTTAATGACTTGAGCTCTTTAATGTGATTGTGTTTTAGCAGGTGAAGAATCATGAGGGCATGAATGTGTGTGGACTTATTCAGATATTTTTGAAGATAGTTAAAAAAATAGTATTTTAGATATTTTTTGTGTAAAAATAGTAGATCGCTTAGACGTTTTTGTAAAAATATTAGATCGCTTAGAAAGAGACGCTTTTGTAAATGAAGCATATTTTCATAAACACATGCTTTTTGAAGCATTGCCCTCATGTATCTTCTGTTTAGGATGTAATGAGAAATACCTATAAATACACATACTCTGATAGACTCGTCCATCAAACTGTGTGCGGGGAGATTGTACCCAATCTTGTGTCTAGTCTCTCGTCTCTCTCTATTCTGTTTATGCTTTTGTGGGATTTTGTTTCTCTACCATCTATATGTACATGCGTCTCCAAGATTTGATCAATAGTGGTATCAGAGCCTGTGCGCATCTGTGGAGGTGTACATATTGGCATTCGATCATAATTCATGGCGTTCGCGTATGACTCGGCATCCATTTTGGTCATCTGGTCCAATCTAAGGTTTTGGTTCTATATAAGGCCAAGGACCTACCCATAATGTTGAGGATTTTGGTACATCACCCCTACCCAGGGTACCTATTGAGCAATAGTTGGAGCTTTTGTGGCACAAACTTCAACATGCTCAAAATGAGATAAAAGAACATGATGTTGCACTCCAACAAATTTAGAATGATGACAACAACCTAGTTAGGGTGGTGAAGGCCATTATCACCACTCAAGAGGAAGGCACATATTCCAAGATTTGTGCCAAAAATCTCCAATTTTCTCGATTTGATGGGCAAAAGGATGGCCAATTTGTTCTTTCATGGCTATCCCAATTTGATGAATTTTATTCTAAGGAATCATATTCTAAAATTGAAAAAGTGATATTTGTTACTAATTATTCAATGGGTAAGGCCCAATTATTATGGTGGAAAGTTTTGCAGCATAGCATTGACTGCCCCACCACATGGATCACATTTCAAGAAAAGATCAAGGAGTCCTTCCTTCCTCCTAGGTTCCACTTACATGCTCGTCGATCATGAACAAATTTTGGATGGAAAGAAGGAGATTTAGTGTCTACATACACTAAACGCTTTGGGCAATGACTACTTCTTATTCGTTCGCTTGAAACAATTCCAAAAGGTACCTTACAAGAGAAGTATGAAGATGGTTTGGAGATGGGAATCCAAGCCAAGCTCAACACACTGCGTCCCATGACCCTCTATGAAGCGATTTCTTTTGCATATGATGTTGAGAAGGAGTGTCAGTCCATCACTAAGTCTATTCGTTTACAACAAAACACGTCAACGAAAACAACAAATCAAGCCTAATTTTCCTTTCAAGTATCCTTTCACTATTAGCACCCTCCTACTTTTCAATGCCCTCCTCAATCCAATTTTTTACTAGTCCACAAGACAACCCCCTTACACCCTACCAAACCTCCAACCCTTCAAACTATGATGATGGATGCTCAACAGAAGAGGCCCCATATCACTTGTTGGCAGTGTGGTAAGTTTGGTCATAGTAAAGCTAAATATAGGTTGCGAACTAACGATATGAAACCTATCGGAGCTCAAGGACATAACATGGATGTGGTTCATGAGGACACTCAATCTGATTGGACCAAAGAAGCATTGGAAAAGGATCTAAGTACTTTGGGTAACAAAAATTCTATTCATTCTTTACTTTGCATGCAAGGAACTACTAATGGTAAAGTTATTAATATTTTACATCATGATGGTAGTTCACATGCTTTTATTTCTTATACACTAGTGCAAGATCTCCAATTACATCCACTTACTTCTATGTATAAAGTTAAGGCTGCATTTCAAAGAAATAGATATAATGTTACAAGTAAAGTGCATAACGTTCATATTTGTATAGGTTCATATGTAGATGAATGCACATTTTTAATTGCTTCTTTGCAATCCTATGATGTTATACTTGGTATGCCTTTTCATCATCATTATAATACATGCAATGATTATGATACACACACAATTAGTTTTAAGTTTAACAATCAAGATATTTCTTTGTGTGTAATGCATGACTTCCAACCATTTCCATTAATTAGTCGTACTCAAGTAAAATGTGCATTTAGGGTAGGCTAAAATTCGTCAACAACATAGTTGATTATACACATACACTTCCTAATGCACATAAATCATTTATGGATTCCTATCAAGATTGCTTTATGGCTGACTTTCCTTCTAAACTACCACCTTCTAGGGGATCTCTTGACCATAGTATCGACTTAATTACTGGTAGTTCTCCTCCCCATAAAGCACCTTATAGACATGGACCTTTACATAAAAAAGAAATAGTTAATCAAGTTAAGGATCTTACTCCACAAAGGACTTATAAGACCTAGTTCTTCTCCCTTTGGAGCACCTGTTCGCTTAGTGGAGAAGAAGAACAAGACTTATAGGATGTGCATTGATTATAGAGCACTCAATAAGATCATAATTAAAAATAGATATCCTATTCCTAGAATAGATGATTTGCTAGATAAACTTCATGGAGCACATGTCTTTAGAAAAATTGATCTTAAATCTGGGTATCATCAGATACACATGACACAAAATGATATTTATAAGACTCCTTTTAGAACTTAAACTGATCACTTTGAATTCGTGGTAATGCCTTTTGGACTAACCAATGCACCTGTTACATTTGCACGTATGATGAATAACATTTTTCTTGATTACCAAGCTTTTGTTCTTGTTTTCTTTGATGATATACTTGTCTATAGTGAGAACGACAATGACCATGACAATCATTTAGCAAGAGTCTTTAATTTGTTATGCAAAAACAACTTTATGCCAATCCTCAGAAGAGTTCTTTCTTCTAAAAGGAATTAGAGTATTTAGGATATATTTTTTCTTGTCTAGGCATTCATGTAGATCCAAAGAAAATTAAAGTAATTGAAGAATGGCTTGTACCTCAATCTGTGAATGATGTATGGTCTTTTCTAGGGTTATCTAGTTTTTATAGAAAGTTTGTAAAATGTTTTTCTTATTTCATACTTCCACTCATATTATTATTGAAGAAAAATTAAAAAAAAATTGCATGGAGAGTAGCACAACAACAATCTTTTGAAAAACTTAATCATGCACTTTCTCATGCACCTGTTTTTTTGCCCAACCTTTCCATGTAGTTACAGATGCTAGTGCTTTAGGTATAAGTGTTGTATTAATGCAAAATGATCATCCCATTGCATTTTGAAGTAAGAGACTTAAACCTTCTAAAAAAATTATAGTACATATGATATAGAACTTTTGGTTGTTGTGCATGGTTTAAAAATTTGGAAACATTACCTTATGGGTTCTGAAGTTCTAATCAAAACAGACCAACAGGCTATTAAGCACTTATTAAATCAACCATTGATTTCTTAAAGACACATTAAATGGCCTTCATCCATACAAAATTTCTAGCCTTTAATTCAATATCAACTTAGGAAAGCTAATGTTGTAGCTGATGCCCTTAGTCATTTCCCATCCCCACAAACAAATATTGTTTCCATCAATAATATTTTTGCTATTCACATTCATTCATTTCATGACATGATTCCTACGTATGCATCTGATTTGTAATTTTCACAAGCATGGACTACTTTCAATAATGCTACTGTTGATATTTTTAGGTAGTGATGTGTGTGAACACACGAGGAACGTCAAAGCACTTTTTTCCCTCTTTAGGAGGTTTTTTCCCCCGATTGGTATATATGCCTGTAGCCCTAACGAGTTACTCATCTTTGTACATTCTAGTGGTAATACATTCATTATTGTGTGTTGTGCTCCAAGCTTCTTCTTCTTCCTTGTGTTGTTCGCATGCTTTCGTAGATGTCTAAATCCAACAATTGGTATCAGAGCAGGTCGTCGCTTCATCTAGGGCATCGTTGACATCCCTCCGATCACAGTCTCAGTATCGCACGAAATTTGGTGAGCATACTCAGGCTGATTAGGAGATCAAAACATGGCACAAAAAGATGAGTAGCCTACACAAGCAGTGTCTCAAAGTCTGCTACAGGTCTAGCGAAACTCGTTAGGGTAGTTCTGTTCAACTTTTTTAGATACAATCATTTTTTGCATCAGTGCATTTTAGTTAGTGGCCATGGCTGAAGGCAATGATGTATTCTGTATGTTGGCTGTTGAGGATAAGTTGGATGGTACCAACTACCCATTGTGGGCTTATATGATGCGACATGTATTGGTTGCAAAAGGATTGTGGAACATTGTACAGAGTGTTGAAAAACATCCTATTGCACCTGCAAATATAGGTATTGAAGCTGAAGAAGATGGCGTTGAAGATGCTAATATTCTTCACATTCCTATTCGTGCTACGATTTCTGCTGCACTTATTGCAGAGCAAATTCATTGGGATGGCAGAAATGCTCAGGCACATGCATTGATAGCCTTGTCTGTCAAATGTGCCATTATTCCTCACATTCACTCTTGAAGAATAGCTAAGGATGCTTGGAATACACTTACCACATTGTACCAAGCTAGGAATGAGGCTCGTGTTGCTTACCTCTGAAAACAATTACAGATTGAGCATATGAATGAAGGTGATTCTATGGACAATTTTTTGATGAAGACCAAGGATTTGAAGGAAGTTGATTTCTGCTATGAAGTTATTCCAGATAGCTCACTTGTGCTGACTATTCTGAATGGTCTTCCTTACTCATATCTGAGTTTTGCTTCTACTCTTCAGTTGATGATGAAAGGCAATCCAAATGCCTTGTCATTTGAAGAGTTAGTTTTTGTTCTATTGCAGGAAGATTAGTCTAGGCAGAGCATGTCCATTATGCGTGTCGCAGATCAAGCTTTCCTGGCTAGTTAGAAGGGCAAAGGAAAATGGAGCTCTTCTACTAGTAAGCAGAAATCTCCAAATGCTGCACATTCAAAGAAGGAAGACAAAGATGAGAAGAAATAAAAAAAGCAGAAATTGTTTTGCAAATATTGTAAAGCAAGTGATCATGTCATTAAGAGATGTCCAAAAATGGCTGCTAAAGATTCAAAGAAGAAAGAGGCCGGAATGGTTGTTGAAAAGGCCTCTACATCAAAAACAGAGTCTAGTAATCTTGTGCAGAATGAAGAATGGGCGTTTACTACTGTTTGCAGTTTTGACCCATCTTCTCATGAGCAGTGTATGTCTGTAGTAGAATCAGATGTTTGGTATTTTGATAGTGGGGCAGCCAAACATATTACCTCACAATGCAGTTTCTTCACTTCACTCGAGCCTGCCCCTACAGGGAATACTGTCACATGTGCTAGCAACTCCTCTTATCCTGTCATGGGAGTTGGTAAGATCATTCTAACTACTGCTAATGGTAGTTCTTTTACATTGTCAGATGCTTTATTTGTGCCAGGGATCAAGAAGAATCTATTATCACTTTCGGCCTTAGCCAAGATTGGTTTGGTTGTGAAATTTGTTGATGACAGATGTACAGTTCATGATCTATAAAATGGTGATATGATTATTGCTTCTGGCATTTTATGTCGTGGGCTATATAAGCTCATAGACTATGAAAGATTTATGAATGATTTGGCATGTGAAAAACATGATTCTCAGGCTATGTCAAATGCAAAGATTTGGCATGCACACTTTGGTCATCTGAATTTTGCTAGTTTACTACGCTTGCAAAAATCTGAAATGGTGTCCTCTTTGCCCAAACTTGAGGCACTCGGAAAACATGTCTGTGAAGGTTGTATTTTGGGAAAAATGCAGTGTTCCTCCTTTCCAAAAGATGGTTCAGTTCGGGCTACTAAGAAATTGTAGCTTGTACATAGTGATGTCTGTGGTCCTATACAGACACCTTCTTTTGGAAACTATCTTTACTTCATGACTTTCATAGATGATTTTTCCAGGCATGCATGGGTATATCTACTCAAAGCAAAGTCTGAAGTGTTCATGTGCTTCAAAAAAATTTCGGTTTTGGCTGAAAATTTGTCAGCATATAAAATGGGCACCCTCCATTCCGATTGAGGGGGGAATATATGTCTTCTGACTTTAATGCATTTCTAGCTGAAGGTGGGATAAAACATTAGTGTATACTGCCCTATACACCTCAGTAGAATGGAGTTGATGAACAGAAGAACAAGTCACTCATGGAAATGGTGAGGTGTATGGTCAAAAGTCAGGCTTTACCACATAGTTTTGGGCTTGAGGCTATTATGTGTGCAACATATGTACTTAACAGGTGTCCCACTAAAGCGCTGCAGTCTATCACTCCATATGAGGCTTGGCACAGTTACAAGCCATCTGTTGCTCATCTGCATGTTTTTGGTTGTCTGGCATATGCATTAGTGCCTGAACAACATCACATAAAATTGGATGATAAAGTAGAAAAATGTATTTTTGTTGGGTACAGTTCAGAAAGCAAAGGCTATCATCTATATCATCTAGAGACTAAATTCATTTTGGTTAGTCATGATGTTGTTTTTGTGGAAGATGCTTTTCAGCCTTTACTTTCATGTACGACAGAGACATCTGTTGGCTCCAAAGATATGTATGATACTTTGCTGCCTCTTTTTACAGGTGGACAGTCTAGTGCTGGTCCTAATGAGGCAACTTCTCAACCATTACAGGTTTCATGTGATGATGCAGATCATTTGATTTCTAATGCAGGTTTACACGATGCTCTTGTTGATGAGAGAGCTAATATTGAGCAGGCAAAAACTATGCCAAAATGGCTAGTGAAGACTTTGTGTGATAGAAAATTAGATGCACCTCTATCATACCGTACTTGTTCGGGTTCTCATAGTGCCTCTTTTGCATTAGATTGCTATGCTATGGCTGCATCTAGTCTCTGTGATGAAACTGAACCTGTTTCGTTTGATGAAGCACAAAATTTTGAACATTGGATGGATGCAATGCAATCTGAATATGATGCTATCATGAAAAATGGTACCTGGTCTTCATGTGACTTGCCTCCTGGCAAGAAGGCCACTGGCACTAAGTGGGTATACAAGCTAAAGCATAAACTTGATGGAACCGTTGACAGGTATAAGGCTAGGCTTGTTGCAGAGGGTTATGCACAGGAAAGAGGCATTGATTTTGATGAAACCTTTGCTCCTAATTATCGAATGACTACTGTTTGTAGCATTTGTGCACTTGTAGAACATAATGGTTGGAATGTATATCAGTTGGACATTAAAACAACATTTCTGAATGGTGACTTGCATGAAGAAGTGTATGTTTTGTGCAGAAATGGCATGAAAACCAGGTGTGTATGTTAAAGAAGGCATTATATGGTTTAAAGAAAGCAAGACGTGCTTGGTATGAAAATATACATGCTTATCTCATTGCACATGGTTTTGAGAACAATCCAACTAAAGCACCTTATATGTTAAGCATGCTAATGATGTGCTTCTGATCATTGTGGGGTATGTTGATGACATGCTTCTCACTGGTCCTCATGAGAAGCATATTGTTGATTTCAAGGTTGATTTACATGCCTCATTTGAGATGTTTGATTTGGGGCATTTGCATCATTATTTGGGCATTCAGTTTATGCACATTGATGGTGGAATGGCTTTGTGTCAAACGAAATATATTGACACATTATTGCAGCATTTTGGCCTTGAAGGCTGTAAACCTAATGCCAGTCCTATGGAGACAGGATTGCAATGAGTCTTCATGATGTTGGAGATGCATTTGATGTTGTTCTCTATCAGGAGGTTGTTGGATGCTTGATTTACTTATGCATTACTCGGCCAAATATTCTATTTGGTATCTCATAGATTAGCAAGTTTATGCATTGCCCAAGTGTCAAGCATTGACAGGCGGTTAAGCGCATCTTTCTCTACTTGAGTGGTACCCGACTACTTGGGTTGTTTTATCCAAAGGGGGGATCACTATCGCCATATTTGCATGCTTTTTCTGACTCTGACTGGGCTGGTTGCTATGACACTCGTGTTTCCATTAGTGGTTTTTGCTTCATGCTTGGTAGCTCATGCATATCTTGGCTGAGCAAGAAGCAGCCTATTGTGGCCACTTCTAGTTGTGAGGCTGAGTATAGAGTAGCTTTCACAATGACTATTGAGTGTGTGTGGCTCAGACACCTTATGGCTAATTTGCATGTTGGTCAGTGTTATGCCACCACCATCTTCACTGACAATCAGAGTGCATTGTCAATTGCGAGGAACCCTGTGTTCCATGCTCACACTAAGCACATTGAGGTGCATTATGATTATGTGAGGGAGAGGTTCTCTGCTGGAGAGATCAGCTTGCCATATGTGCCCATGCAGGAGAACATTGCAAACCTTTTCACAAAGGCTTTGCCTAGGGAGAAGTTTGAAGCTTTCCGCAAAGCTTTGGCCTTACTTCCTTTTGTGGATTGATTCCCATAGCTTGGCACTTCCTTATACATGAGTGCCAACTCCTTGTTCACCACATCACTCCCAGGGGGGATTTGTTGATATATTTAAGTAGTGATGTGTGTGAACAAACTAGGACCGTCAGGGCACTTTTTTCCCTCTTTAGGAGGTTTTTTTCCCCCGGCTTGTATATATGCCTATAGCCCTAATGGGTTACTCATATTTGTACATTCTAGTGGTAGTACATTCAGTATTGTGTGTTGTGCTCCAAGCGCCGTCTTCTTCCTTGTGCTGTTCGCGTGCTTTTGTAGACGTCTAACTCCAACAGTTACACCATCTAATGAGGAATACTACACTTTTCATAATGGATTCTTGTATTTGCAACATAATTTATGCATCACACAAGTTTTCAAAGAATTTGTTATGAAAGAGATGCATGAACCACCCTATATGGGTCATAAGGGTATAGAAAGTACTATTTCTATGTGTAAATAATTTTTCTTTTGGCCGAATATGGAAAAGGATATTGCACAGTATGTTTCCCATTGCATTATGTGTCAACGTGTGAAACAACATCATGGTAAAGCATTTGGATTATGAATGCCACTTCTCATACCTAATGGACCATGGGAACAAAATTTTATGTATTTTATTACCCCTCTTTCTACAACCTCATCTCGTAATGATATGATTTGGAAAATTGTTGATAGATTTAGTAAACAAGCGTATTTCATTCCCTGTAGAAAGACTCTTTCTACACCTCAAGTCGTTAAGTTATTTATTAAATGTATTTTTCCACATCATGGTTTTCCAAAAGTTATTATTTCATATCGAGATTTTCGTTTTGGTAATCAATTTTGGGTTGCATTATTTCAAAATTTAGGTTCCATGACTTTAGCTCTACATTTCATCTTGAAAGTAATGGGCAAAGTGAATAGTTTCTCTCTAATAATTTGATTTTTATTGCAACCTTGAATGTTCACTAATATGTGGGCTTTTGGATAGCATATTAGAATCAAATGATTGATTCTTTATGTAAAATAGAGGATTCTAGCATTGTTGCTTCTTTCAAGCAACTATCATGTGTTAGTTCAAAAGATACGAATGTTATAGATAGCAAACTTGGCTATGTAGGAACCATTGTTGGTATCTATGAAATACTGTTTCGTATGTTCAGATAGGTAATTTTTTTTTAATGTTTTATGATATAGTTTATTATTTTTTTAAGCACATAATTATGAATCTTTGTTTTTTTATATTTTGATAGGTTATTTTGAAGGTTGATTGGTTTCAAGCTGAGCATAAAGGTACTAATTCCACATTGAGAAGGGAATTATCTAGGTTTTAGGCAATTGATTCTTCGAAAATAATGTGATTAACTAGAGAACCATATATTCTTCCTAGGCATATTGAACAAGCATTTTTTTATAAAAACCCTGATGCTCATCCTTGGTGGAAAGTAATTCATGTTCAACCTAGAGGTCGGTCATTGTTTGAACAGTTTATTGTTACAAAGATTGAAGAAATTCATGTTGATGATTCATCATCATATATTGATATATAGGCATCTCAAAGAGAAATTAGAATCATTGTACATAACAATGATAATAATCTACTTGATGAAGACGATAATACTCTACATGCTAATTCTATTGACGATGAAGACGAACTACCAAAAATCGATACTAGTTCATCAATAGATATGATAACATAGATTTAACAATAGAAGAAATAATAGAAATCAATAAGGATAATGAAGATGAGACTATATTGATGTCTTACCAAAATGATGATAATAATGAAAACACATGAGTAGATTAGATAGTAGATCCTACTCTAGTTATCAATCGTCAACGTGAATTATTTGAATGGGTATCAAACAATAGGTTCTCCTTTATTCAACTAGATTATAGTTGAATGGGTATCAAACAATAGGTTCTCCTTTATTCAATAGGATTCTTTTAAGTTAGAACATGGAGCTCGGGGGTATGCCTAAAGTTTTGTATATAGATTTATTTTCGAGGATAAAATTTCTCTCATGTATGTATGCATATGTGTGTGTATTCATGTGTGCTATATGTATACATGTGTTAGTATGCACATATGTGTGTTTCATGTGTATGTATGTGTGTGCATGTGCGTGATATATGTATGCATGTGTTAGTATGCACACGTGTATGTATGCATGTGCATTTGCGTGATATATGCAAGCGTGTTTATAATTGTGTATGCATGTATATATATACATGTGTGCATGTAGGCATGTATGTGTGATGTGTATGTGTGTTGTACATATATGAATGTGTATATACATGATGTGTATGTATCTTTACATGTATTGTGGTCCTTCTTGATTCGAGTAGCTATATATAGAGGGATAAGGTTGGAAGGAGAGTCATCTCTCTAGTAGGTGGTGGGAGGAGGGTGAGATGCAATGTGTATATATACTTCAACCATGTGGAAAATGTATACGAGTACGGAAGTACAAAAAAATATGGTTGAAAATACCATATGTGCGTGTGTGTATTTATATAGGTGTGTGCAAGGTTGGCTCTTGACCCATCAAGAACCCCCTTTCCCGACTTTACTTACTTGTACCTGACTACCACATCACATAAGGTTTCTTGACTGTGTTTTTTTTTTTCAAGGCTCATGTCAATTTACTGTATTCTATGTGTTATTTACTAGACTCACTTTAGCATCACTTACATGACGGGTTTTTGATGAGAAAATTAAAATTTTGGAGGCTCTTCGATCAGCATCTACACATATCTGATTGAAGAGATCTTCAACATTCACAATTGCATTGCGCTTATGAACTGAAACAATCACTTGCAGAATTGTTGTTTTGTCTAATCTCTATCTTATTGTCTCTCTCGCTCTCTCTGTTTCTCTCTTTCTACCTCTTTCTCTCTTTGAATTATCTCTCTCTCTCTCTCTCTCTTTATTGTAGGTTATTCAAGAAGCTAACCAATCAAAAAATATGGCTAACTATTGTAAGTACAATCTCCATTCTTTGTATATCATTTGAATTGTGTTATTTTCAGTTAGCATACTCACACTTAT
>CM035417.1:44397167-44634667 GCA_020310875.1 Ceratopteris richardii | reverse complement strand
ATAAGAAGAAGACTCTCCAACCTAGTAAACATAAGGGAGAAAGCTCTTGGGAGACTCCCCTCAAGAAAGACCTCAAACCAGCAACCTTCACAAGGGATAATCGAAAAAGAAATAAGGATGAAATCTAAAATTTTTTGCAAATGTGGAATGATTTGCATCATCTGAAGGGAACCCCACCTGAGTAATTTGTACTTGAAGTGAGTCTCTCACTTGGTCTGCAAGCTTATAAGTGGTTGATGAGTCTCAAGGAGGTGAACACCATCCCTACTCAGGACTCAATTTGAAACTCTTTTCTTGAAGGAGTTTCTTCTTGAGAATGGAGAGGAATTGGGATGAGTGGAGCAGGATTACTCACAAGGATAGACCCTTACTAGTCTAATTATCCCACTATAGAGAGATTATCTTGAAAATCAAGTGGCTTGATGATTTCCAAAAAATAGGGGGTTTGTGAGAGGATTAGACAAGGATGTAAAGAGAGAAGTAAGGAGGGATACACCTAAAACATTTGAGGAGGCAATCAAGTACGCATATGAGGACCATAATCGACCTCAATACATTCCTATGAAGATGGATCAGTTCCTCAAATCTATTAGTACCACAAAGTTTAAGAAAAAGATACTAATGGGGAAAAAACAAATTACATAGAGAAACAAAGTGGCCAAAACTACCCATTAAACAATATGAAAGGGCCAAGAGAAAACATGTGCTTTAGGTGCTTGTCTCCTAATCATGCACAATGGAACTATCCAATTCATAAGGGGGGAGATAAGAAAGGAGGACCAAGGACTAGTACAACCCCTGACAAGGGCAAAAAGGAGGTCCAACTTATGCAGATATTTCGAATACATGGAAGCTCTAGCTGCAAGGAGGTGGAAGTGATGCATGAGGACATAGAGCATACATGTTGTTTGACTCAGTCATCATGGTCACTGTAGTTTGGACTGCATGACTTGATTAAGCTTCATGGTAGTGTTTAGGGGACCAAGGTGAGAGTCATGAAAGATGAATTCACCACACATAATTTCATAAACTATGCTCTGGTTAAAAAAGTTAAGATTCCCCAACAACCCAACACACATAAATACATTGTATGTATGATACAAGGTGATAATAAGAGGATATGAGACACTATGGTGTCCAATTCAAAATTCTAGATATAAGGATACGCATATCATGTGGACTTCCAAATTATGAACATGGAGAGGAGAAACTTTGTATTAGGTAGAGATTGGTTTTGGGGGTTGAAAGACACACTTAAATGTAGCTATCAAAACAACACTCTTGAATTTGAAAAGAATGGTTTGCTGCTTCTTTTCACAGGTGGACAGTCTAGTGTTAGTCCTAATGAGGCAACTCTCAGCCTTTACATGTTTCATGTGATGATGCAGATCATTCTATTTTTGATGCAGATTTACATGATGCACTTGTTGATGAGAGACCTAATATTGAGGAGGCAAAAACTATGCCAAAATGGCTCATCTAGACTTTGTGTGACAGCAAATTAATGCACCTCTATCATATCATACTTGTTCATGCTCTCATAGTGCCTCTTTTGCATCAGATTGCTATGCTACGGCTGTCTCTAGTCTCTTCGATGAGAATGAGCTTGTTTCGTTTGATGAAGCACAAAATTCAAAAAATTGGATGGCTGTTATGCAATCTGAATATGATTCTATAATGAAGGTACCTCGTCTTTGCGTGATTTGCCTCTTGGAAAGAAGGCCATTGGCACTAAGTGGGTATACAAGCTGAAGCGTAAGCCTGGTGAAGCAGTTGACAGGTACAAGGCTAGGCTTGCTGCGAAGGGTTATGCTCAGGAAAGAGGAATTGATTTTGAAGAGACCTTGCTCTGACATGCCAAATGACGAATGTTTGTAGCATCTGTGCACTTGCAGCTCATCATGATGGGAATGTACATCAGTTGGACATTAAAACTGCATTTTTGAATGGTAATTTGCATGAATAAGTGTATGTTTTTCAGTCCTATGGCTTTGTTAAGAGAAAGGGCATGAAAACTAGGTGTGCATGTTAAAGAAGGCATTATATGGTTTAAAGCGCACCACATGCTTGGTATGAAAAGATACATGCATACCTGATTGCACATGGTTTTGAGAACAACTCAACTGAAAGCACCTTATATGTTAAGCTTGCAAATGATGCGCTTCTGATCATTGTTGTGCATGTCGATGACATGCTGATCACTAGTCCTCATGAGAAGGATATTGCTGATTTTAAGGCTGATTTGCATGCCTCATTTTAGATGTTTGATTTGGGGCATTTGCATCATTATTTGGGCATTCAGTTTATGCAAGTTGATGGAAGAATAGCTTTGTGTCAAATGAAATATATTGACACATTATTGCAGTTTTTTGGCCATGAAGACTATAAACCTATTGCCACTCCTATGGAGACAGGTTTATGATTGATTCTTCATGATGCTGGAGATGCATTTGATGTTGTTCTCTATCAGCAGGCTGTTGGATGCTTGATTTACTTATGCATTACTCGACCAGATATTCAGTTTGTTGTCTCACATATGAGCAGGTTTATGCATTGCCTAGGTGTCAAGCATTGGTAGGTGGTTATGCGCATCTTTTGCTACTTGAGTGGTACCCGTCTACTTGGATTGTTTTATCCCAAGGGGGGATCGCTACCACCATATTTACATGCTTTTTTTGTGACTCTGAATGGGCTGGTTGCTATGATACTCATGTGTCCACTAGTGGTGTTTGCTTCATGCTTGGTAGCTCATGCATATCTTGGTTGAGTAAGAAGTAGCCTATTGTGGCCACTTCCAGTTGTGACGCTGAGTACAGGGCAGCTTTCATAGTGATTGTTGAGTGTGTGTGGCTCAGATGCCTTATGGATGATTTGGGCGTTGGTCAGTCTTCTACCACCACCATCTTCACTGACAGTCAAAGCGCATTGGCAGTTGCAAAGAACCTTGTGTTCCATGCTCACACTAAGCACATTGAGGTGCATTATCATTATGTTAGGGAGAGGTTCTCTGCTGGAGAGATCAGCTTGGCATATGTGCCCATGCAGGAGAACATTGCAGACCTTTTCACGGAGGCTCTACCTAGGGAGAAGTTTGAAGCTTTCCACAAAGCTTTGGGCTTACTTCCTTTTGTGGATTGATTCTACATAGCTTGGCACTTCCTTATACATGAGTGCCTGCTCCTTGTTCACCGCATCACTCCCAAGGGGGATTTGTTGATATATTTAGGTAGTAATATGTGTGAACACTCTAGGATCACGGGGGCACTTTTTTCCCTCTTTAGGAGGTTTTTACCCCCTGGCTTGTATATATGCCTATTGGCCTAATGGGTTACTTATCTTTGCACATTCTAATGGTAATACATTCAGTATTATGTGTTGTGCTCCAAGCTTCTTCTTCTTCCTTGTGCTGTTCGCATGCTTCTGCAGACCTCAAACTCCAACACTTCCTTTTGTGGATTGATCTATTTTCACATAGCTTGGCACTTCCTTATAAATGAGTGCCAACTCCTTTTTCACCGCATCACTCCTAAGGGGATTTGTTGATATATTTGGTAGTCATGTGTGTGAACATACTTAGGACCACCAGGGTGCTTTTTTCCTTCTCTAGGAGTTTTTTTCCCCATGCTTGTATATACACATATAACCCTAATGGATTACTTATTTTTCTTATTTTTTTACATTCACTTGAAAATTCATTCAGTGTTGTGTTGTGCTCCAAGCTTCTTCTTCTTCCTTTTGTTTGTGTGCTTTCAGAGACTTCAAACTTGAATAGTTTGCTGAGAGAAAACTTAAGCTCCCCCTTGATTTTTCTTTGTGTGAAGAGGGGTTGGCCTTTGATGCATCTTTGGGGGGTCCCCATATGTATTTGATTTCGGACTTATATGGTTGTCATGATTAGTTGGTCTTGTCACTATTGTCTTGGAAGCTTTATCCTCTCTTTTGTGCTTGAGTTGATGAAGTTGTTGTTATTGCAATTGATCTTCACTAATACTCATCTCTTTTAATTTTAATTTCTTTATTTTCACTTTGCTAGACATGAGTTTGATTCGGAAGAGGTTGTGAGGCACATGTAATTCATGCAAATGTGCAATTTGATCAAGATGTTTGAGCTTATTTGGTGCTATTTGATCACTAACATTGAATATATGTTCCTTAGGAGAATTGACCTCTTTGCCATTGATTATCATTGAAAGAGTGTCTTGGGCCTGATAGAAAAACATCGAATGATGATACAACCACTTTTGAGCTAGGATCACTCTTCAATGAAGCTTTGTCATGAAACACTAAGAATCTCATAATTATTCTTGTTTTTCCTCGATGGATAGGAATTCAAACGTCAAAAATGCATGTGACTTGTGTTCGCTCTGTAGTTAAGATGGTAGATCAACATCTAGTAAAACCTTTGAGAATCATAAGGAACTAAAATATATATGCATTTGAGGCTACAAAAATGTGGAATTAAGTAAAGATTTCAAGAGTTTCAATTGTCTTGCCCCATCTCCTTTAAGAATTAAGGTGTTTTTTTTTTTAAATAAGCAAAAGAACTTCAAATCGAATAGAGAACCACAAAATCTAACATATATAATAAAACCCTAAATTTTAATGTGTTTACATATATATACTAATATAAATCCCTAAAGCCTAATTTTTTATCTATTTATGTATATATACTAATATATATCCTAAAACCTTAAATTTTAATGTGTTTACATACATATACTAATATAAAACCAAAAATCCTAAATTTTAATGCGTTTATGTATAGATACAAATGTAAATCCTAAAAGTGTTTTTTTTTTCTATTTATCTATCTATACTAATATATATCCTAAAACACTAAAATTTTATGTCTTTATGTACATACACTAATATAAATCCATAAACCCTTATTTTATATGTATGTATGTATATATTCTTTTATTAATCTCTAAACCCTACATTTTTATGATTTTATGTCTATATACTTATGTTATTCCTTAAAAACTAATTTATATACTTGTATAAATCCTAATAAAAATCTTTGCTCAATTTTAAATCCATAGACCTTATATATATATATATATATATATATATATATATATATATATATATATATATATATATATATATATATATATATATATATATATATATATATATATATATATATATATATATATATATATATATATATATAGACACACACACACACACACACACACACACACACACACACACATATATATATATATATATATATATATATATATATATATATATATATATATATATATATATATATATATATATATATATATATATATATATATATACACACACACACACATACATACATACATATATATATATATATATATGTATGTGTATATATATATATATATATATATATATATATATATATATATATATATATATATATATATATATATATATATATATATATATATGTATATACACACACACACACACACACACACACACATATATATATATATATATATATATATGTGTGTGTGTGTGTGTGTGTGTGTGTAAATCCTAAAACCCTAAATTTAAATGTATTTATGTACATATGCTAGTATAAATCCCTAATGTATGTATGTATGTATGTATGTATGTATGTATGTATGTATGTATGTATGTATGTATGTATGTATGTATGTATGTAGTATGTATGCATGCATGTGTTTATGTACATATATAATGCCATATATAACACCATATGATAAGAAAATTTTTGGAAACATTTCCCCTAGAGTAGGGAAGTTAGAAAAAATAACCATAAGGTTCGCAGGCCATAAACAAAGAAGGTTTGCATGCCATAAGCGAAAAATTCTTGCAAGTCGTAACCTATTAAAATACTTTCCACTTGCACGAAACACAAGTTTAATGTAGTGGCTGACTCACTTAGCCACATACCTATGCTCAATTGCCTGAGTTTTACTTAGATCACCAGTGAGCTACTTGAGTCCATTACATGGAAATGTAGGCTTGATCTTGCATATTCTGAGATTTAGGAAGCCATTGAGAAAGGGATTGTAAGATATGGGTTTCCAATGAGGATGGAGTTTGAGGGGTACTTGATAAGGATTCAAGTGGAAGGAGTACAATATCCATGATGAATATCTATTATATAAAGGTAAGGTGTGTGTCCCTAGAGACTTGGAGGTGAGATGACACATTTTGTATGAGTGTCATGACACACCTAGTGTGGGACACCCAGGGGTTAACAAGCTTATGATCTTGATAACAGGCAGTTTTACTAGCCTAGACTTCATAAGGACATCCTAGAGTATGTGCTTATGTGCACTAAATGACAAGTCAATAAAGCTGAAAGATTGAGGATTTGAGGACTACTCGACCCATTCGATATTCCCAATGGGAAGTCGAAGAGTATCTCCATGGATTTCATTGTAGGATTACTTAAGACATAGAAAGGGCACAAATCTAGGTAATTGTGGATTGGTTAACCGAAATGGCTAGGTTTATTCCGACACATAATATAATGAAGACACCTGAGTTGGCTAGGTTATTTGTAGAGAATCTATACCAATTATATGGTCTTCCTTTAGATATAGTTTTTGATCAAGATAGGGAGTTTACTAGCCACTTTGGGAGAGCATTCTTCAAGAGGTTGGATACTAAACTTAGCATGGGTACTGCCAAACATCCACAATTGGATGGGAAAATAGATAAGGTAAACCAAATCCTAGAAGATATTCTTCAAGCATATGTGAATGAAAGACAAACTAATTGGGAAGAGTACTTACCTATAATAGAGTTTGTATATAATAGTGCCAAGCACCCTTCCACTAGGCATGGTCCATTTATGCTTATGTATGATTTTTAGCCAAGAGATCCTTGTGCAGTAGGATTGCAACATGAGAAAGTCCAATCTGCAAAGGACTTCTTGGAAGAGATGAATGATATGCTTAGGCTTTCTAAGGATAGAATTTGGAGAGCTCAAGATAGAATTAGAGTCTATGTTGAACCTCAAAGGAGAGATATCAACTTTGAGGTAGGAGAGCAAGTCTATCTTAGAGTTCCCTCCATATCTGAAACCATTAAGATGAGACCTTGTCCAAAAATATCTCCTAGGTATTGTGGACCTTTTCTAATACTTAAGAGAATAGGAAAGATGGTTTATCGGCTCCAATTTCCAGAGAATAGCCAAATCCATCCAGTATTTCATGCTAGTCGGCTTAAGAAAAGGCTGGGTGAATATGAAAACCTCATTCTAGATAGTGAGGTAGTAGAGCCTATCTTTGTTCAATATGTTCCACACGAGCTAGAGAGCATACTAGAGACTCAAGAGAAATAGACAAGGAGTCACTTATATAAGGAGTGCCTAGTAAAGTGGAAAGATAGTTCAAAAGATAGTGCTACATGGGAGCAGGTTAGCACACTTTAGATATAGTTTCCCAACTTTAGATTACCTTCCCAAGAGTCTTCTTAAGGGGAAGAATATGGGGAAATAACATGGAGATATGACCATGTACATATGATACATGCGGTTTAGTGGGAGCATTTGTTCTGTATTCTTTCAATTTCCAATGAGCCTTCCAATACCATTTTTAGGACAAAAATGGAGTTAAGGGAAAGGAAATGTTATGTGAGAGCTTGAGGAAGGGAGATGTGAACCCTCCCTTAGCAAATATGTTAAATGGGCTCTCACATGAGTGCAAAGTGGAACTCATGTGGGAAGCCACTAAGACTCTCAAGTGTGGGAAGTTGAAAAGACTTTAATCCATGATGCATGGCTAGGTAGAACAACTCTCTAAGTGAATCTCCATGTATACTTTCCATCATTTTAGCCAATGACTAGAATTTCCAATGCCTCTAGAATGGATTTCTCTGAATAGTAAAATGAAGGTGATAATTCGAGGGATGAGACTTCACATGTCCCTTAAGCAATCGGGTTGGTTGAGGTTTCCCAATCGGATTAATAAGAGGATCTTTTGTTTCAAATGGCTTCCTTATGTTGCCTTGCAAATGGCTACCTGAACTGCCTTGAACACATCCAACTGAATGTTGGGGACTTAGGTTATGGGTTTAGTCATTCAAACTTAGTCATCTCCAACTATAGGTATTTCTAGCTTTGTCCTGGTATTTTGGGGGTAATCCTCAAATCAAAAAACTCTATAACTCATACATAGTCACTTGCTTAAATTGTGGGGTTCTTGCATTATTGGTCCAAAATCTTCTATCAATGCATTTCTCTAGGTATAGATCTTTCTAGGAAAACTATGCTGAAATCCACATGAATTGCAAGATATTTACAAGAGTAGTACCACCTCAGTGTAGGGGGGATGCTTAGAAATTCATTTTCATCATCACTAGATTCTAGGTTAGTCTCGATTTTGTCTTTGTCATTGTGTGGTTAGGGTCAGATGAAAGCAGGTAAACAGTGCCTTCTTGGTCCTCATAGAGATCAGCATACTCATGATCAAAAAGCTAGTATTGATCAAGAAATTAGGGTTTTTAAACCTAACTAATTGATGATTTAGGTTATCTAGGTAGGTGCTAACCCCTAGGAAATTATATTTATAATTCGATTTAGTAATCAAATTTTAGGTTCTAAGTGTACTCCTCTTTACTTCTTTTTTCAAGAAGACTTGGGAATGCAACAACATTGAATTCCATGGATTCTAAGTCACTCTTAAGGGCAGATGCCTCCCACTTTTATTCCATGTGTTTTTATTCAAAAAGGAAGTTCAACAATAACCTACTCTCCTAAACGTTAATTCATAGAAAGAACAACTGTAGAAGTGAATGGGCTTAGCACCCATGGGACCCCCCAAATCCCACAAAGCAAGGGTTGCTTAAAATGTGCTAGAAAACAATACAAAGAAGGTAACCCTTTTGTCCCCCTCATGGGGGGCCCAGTTGCTTTTAATCTTGTTGCTATCAAGGAAAAATTCTTTGTGATGCCTAAAAGGTAGGGGTTTCTCACAATTGGAAATTCTTTTTCCTAAAAGGAAAAGAGATTTTTTGATCGACCATTCTTTAGGAGGGCTACCAAAGTTGGCAACACACCTCTCTTTCAAGATATTCTAGAGGGTCTCACCTCTTATAGCATGCCACAATGCTGAGGAACAACCAATCGCTTCACCCAATAGTGCTTGCTTCTAGTTGATTTGTCCGTGCAGCAACATGATTTTCCCAAGGGCGCACGAGACCAACATTGACTTGGGGCAAGAAAAGAAGAGGTTTCCTAAGTCCTATTGTCATGAAGGAATTTTTTACACCATGAAGGGGTTCCACAAATTTTGTTAGCCTTTACATTGGTCCAAATTCCCTTGTGGAGGATTCACCTCATCAAAAGTGATTTTTTAACCTCGATGAGGGGATTCCAAAGGGATTGGAACTTAAGACCCCATCTAAAGCTTGAACAATCCAGACAGCATCTCCTATTTAACATGACATGAAGGTCCACATTCTTCTTGAACCGCAAAATTTTATCAAGAATTTTTCTGTTGTTCCATCTAAGACCCTCAAGGTGAGGGAAGTCATGCCCAATAAGGAGGTGAGTCCTCGAGCACTCCTTGGCATTGAATTTGCTCTGCAATAGGCACCATTCTTCATACTCCACTCTCCCAACCTAGTCAATGTCCTCAAACCTAATCCACTCGCATGTTTCTTGTTTCCATAGGTGTTTCCACAAGCAAAAACCTTTGTTTCAAAGCTTCCTAGATTTTTGGAGGTTCCAAGGCTCAACACCTCTGATGCCCTTGATAGGGAACTGAATCGAGTCATTTTGTCTAATATCGATAGCTTGTTTACAATCTTCATTGATCTTGACAAATTGTTTCATCTTCTTCCAACTCTTCCATGAGGAGCAAACTAAGTTCGAGCCTCTCGGAGTCACTTGACAGGGGGGAGAATAAAAGAGTGAGAAGATCAAGACCCTTCTACCTTGGAAGGCCCACAAACCTAAGAGTGCTCTTGTTTCTAAAAATCAATCTGGCCCAATGCACACTTTAATTAACCATTTGGCTTCCAACTCATTGGTCATTGCTGAAACCACCTTGATCTTTTGGGCTTATGCAAGTTGCCCATTTAATTTTGGGGACACCTCTTCTATTAGGATCTCTTGTCTAGAGAAAGTTTCTGCAAATTCTTTCCAATTTGATAATCTCTTGGTCTTTCGGTCTTTAGCAAGAGAGAAAATAAATAATCAAAGAAAGAGGTAACATGTTAAGCACCATAGCTCACCCTGCTAGGTTGATTTGCATACCTTTCTAGTATCTTAACTTGCTATTGAGCTTAGAAAGAGCCCGGTTCCATCATTGACTCCTCAAAATGTCAAACCCCATTGAAATACCTAATAGGCAGAAGATTTTTCCCCTAGAGATAATCTGATAGCCATGATCAACCAAATTTTGAGGTAGATGTCCAATGATGGCCCTAAAATCCATTTTAGAGTGGTTTATTTTGGAACCTGATGCCTCACAAAATGTATTCAGGCAACACCAAAAGGTATCAATCTTGGTCAGATCGTTATGCACAAAAAGCATTGGTGTCGTTGGAAAAGAATCTCATTATCATCTTGTCTTGATTGAGGTGAAGAAAGAGGCCTTGAATAAGACCTAAATGAGCACGATGATTCACAAAGCAACTGATCCCATTGGCAACAATCGCAAAGAGGAGAGCAGCTAAGGGGCAACCTTGCGTGATAGAACATTTAAATCAAATCGCTCGAGAAAGTTGGACATTGATGTCTATCTGAGATGACACATTTCCCAACAATCTTGAGATCATCTTAATGAATTTCTAGCCACATCCCAGGTCTTTTAGAGATTGGAGAATGAAGTCCCACTCGAGTCTATCATAAGCTTTGTCAAAGTCAATCTTAAGAAAGAGAACATTTTGAGCAGGCTCTTCAACAAAAACTAGACCTTCCCAAACATTGATGAGGCCATCTAGCCTTGGGCTTCTACCGTTAGGAAGTGAATCAATAGCATCAAGAATCTCATCATCCGAAATGGGAGCTTCAAGAAGAGGTTTCATATTTTGTGGGATTCTTTTGGTTCTCACTCTAGAGATGGCAGTTATGCAATAATGCCTATGTGGAGAAAGAGGTGTGAAAACCCCCCAAAATTGGGTAAAGTGATTGACAATTAACGTACTATTTGTTCATTTGTCTTGCACTCAATCTTATCGATGTCCATCATGAAAGGGATCGTTTCCTTGGATTGCTTCTTCTTGAGGAAGCCACACATCTTTTTAGTGAATTTGTCTTCCTTTCCCACCCACCAATCTTTAAAGTATATGTGCAGATTCTTTCTTTGAATTTCTTCTTCATATCTGAGCCTGCATCTGATTTTTTGGAGCCTTGTCTGGTATTGAGAGTGGCCTATGTTTACTTCTTCCTCAAGATGCCAGAGCCTTTGATAAAGATTTTCCCTTCTAGCATGATGAATGTTTTGAAGACTTTTTTGAGTCCTCACCAAGATGTGTCATGTCTTTATCATCGCCATCCTCCAACACTTGGCCGATGATAAGCGGGTGGCAAAGGCCAAGTTTCAGGCATTACTAATGTCCTATTGGACCAAAGGGAAAGAGAAGGTTGTTGGATTGGCATGAAATGATGGGGCTTTCTTGAGATTGATGATCAACTTGAAGGTAAGTACGATTGGGTAATAATCAGAGACAACTAGGTCCACACATTGAGAGGGGGAGGGGGGACCCACTTATTGGTTATGTCCAATGCAATAAAGCTCTTGCCAAGTCTAGCTTTCCTCAAGTTGACTCCAGATTGGAGGTTCGACCAAGAGAAACTAGTCTCATCTTTGATCTCCACTAGATCCAGGTGGAGCTCGATTTGGTCCTAGACATCATTTTCATGACCATCAATCACCACCCTCTATTCCCCCATCAGTCAAAAATAGCCTCCTCCATGTTAAATTCCCCACAAAGAACAACATTGGGGGACAAAGAGTCTAAAGATTGTCAGGTGGCAATCCTTTCTGAATCTAAATTGGGAGAATACACGAAGACTATGGTGAACTGCAGAGGATCCCCAAACAAATCACCAATCTGGCAATGGTTCTGATCCTCATGGGTATTCACAAGTTTAGCAAACCAACTGCTATTAATGCCAATATTTGAGTGACCATTTCCTGCGGGGTGTGCGGCGGAGATCCATACATAGGAGAATGAAATACATTTCAGTCTCTTTTGAACGTTCCCCTGTCAATTTTGATCTCTTGAAGACAAATGAAGTCTGGGTCTAAGCTTTTATCAGGAATCCATTGGCCAATAATGGCCACTCTTGAGGGGTTAGACAACCCTCTTACATTCAAAGAAATGATTATCATTATCAGAGGTCAAGCTCTTTTTTGGGAGGGCCCTTGTCCCTCTTCTTCTTGTTTTTCTCATCATCTTTTTTTCTTCGAATTGGAGGGCTCCTGACATAGGAGTTTACCCTTGAGGGGGCTTTTCCATGTTATGTCATTAGTTGTTTCACTCTGTGAGTAATCTTTTTTGAAAATGAGTTTGGTATCCTTTTGGGAATTGTGGATCCAATGATTGAGCTTTCGTTGTCATGGTTATCTTCATTGTTGTTGGTGAATCCAACCTCTTTGCTAGTGGTGTATCCTTCTTGGTTGTCTTCGTTGCTAGTGGAATCCTCTAGAGTTTTCCCATCAGTGCAATCACCATAGTGATTCATTCCCCTTAGGTAATCCAAGTCATTGACCTCCTTCTCCAAGTTGCAAAATATGTTTGTTTTCTGACCCACACTCTTGATGATCTAAAGGTCATTTATGGACTCCAAATTTCTTAGTTTGAGGGGCTATTGTATGATTAGACCCAAGGTTCTATTTTGGATGTATCTTACTAATGACCCGATGTCCTCTGACCACTCCAATTTGCTATGATCAATCGACACTACCCAAAGCTCAATGTGATGAACGAGATGAAATAATGAATACAAGTGTGGTGATGGCGACTACACCCTTCACATGGGTTGCCCCATAAGGCTAGCAGACTATTCTAATGAAGAAGGGACAATCTCTAGTGTCCTGTATTACAAAAATTTTTGGACGATATAAGGGATATTGAGTCCAATTGTTAGTATAGACATAGAAGGAGATGGGAAGAAAATGGTCCTAGAAATTGACTCCAATCAGCTAAAAGAGTAAGATCTTCACCAACCATTTTCTTGTGTGGTCACTTCCTAAGGACAAGAAAGGTTATTAAAACACCTTCACCTTTTCCATGTCTATTAATAAGTGGGAGATCATCAGCCTTAATCAAACTAGATGTCAACCCGATTGTGACATGTTATTGAATTTGTATAGCACTCAGATAGTTGTCCATCAATATCAATTATGGATGCCAATATCAATTGGTAGTGCGAGCTCAAAATGGGAGAAGTGTTCTATGGATATGACCAATAAGGTCACAATCACCAAACTCTTAGGCAAGTCAACACATTCACCAATAAAGAGATTTCAAAAGTTTTTGGTAATCCTCCCAAGGTAGTACAAAGATGTTAGTTCAAATGGTTGGGCCCTTTGCCTCTCATGGATGGGGGTGAGTGTTCAACCTTTATGGCCTACAATTGGAGACCCGTCATCACTTAGTGGTGAGATGTTAAAACCAGACCTTTGCGTGGACCGTTGGGCCTTCAGGCTACCCAATTTGAAACCAATTGTCTCATGTGGCCTTAGGGTTATCCTTTCCTGGTGTCTACTTTAGCCGATCTTTGGGCTCTCTATCCTAGTAGTTTCTATGTGTCTAAACCTTGTTTTGTGGGATTTGAGGGGTCCCATGGGTGATGTGCCCCACTTTCATTGTACTTTCAAATTAATTCAAGCTAATCTGGAAGAGTAAATCTCAACAATCAAACTTCCTTTTTGAAAGCCCCTCTCAAGGTAATTTCCTTTATTTGCTACCACTCCTAGGTAGTATTCCTTGCAACTTGAAGGCTCCATACCACCTCTAGAAACTATAGGAGATCTATACATATGCTATCTTGTAAATTTATAATTGTTCCTCTGAAAAGCTTTTCTTTTTTGTTTAGATATAGCACCCAATAGTGGATGTTCGATGTTAGTTTAGAATATGGTAAAGAAAAGAACAATTATGTATATATGTGCAATGCTCTTTCAAAAAATATGCATGGCTTACAAGAGCATGAGGTGCACATGCATCATAAGAATTAAAAAAAAACATTTTTTTTAAAATGTTGTGCATGCTCTTTAAGTATGACCTATTGGATCAAATCATTGTCCATGCCCAACCAAGGATTTGACTTGTAATTTGTCCTTACCTATATGCATGGGGAGTGTGTCTTCACCGATGTATGGGGTTTGAATACCTCCTATGCCTATCAAGTAATCTTCAACAAATTTCATTTTAGCCCTCAAAGTCTCTAAAAGAGATAAGCTGATCACATTAGTTGGCCCTATCAATAAGAAATTTGACCATGTGTTTTGGGAAGTGCCCTAATTGAGCAGGTATACGTGGTCATCTATCTTTGATCAACTTTAGGAGTTGATTTATGGAAATTTTATATGCAAAGTGGTTGGAACCATGATCGGATAGTCCCTTTCAAGGTGAGTTCAAAGGCATCGCATTGACTAAAGAAATCATATACTTGTTTTTCTCAAAACACTTATATGAATTGAGACTCATATGCATGAGGATCACCCTACCCCTTGTAATGTTCTCGCATAAATTTGGCCACCTAGGAAGGTTTGAGTCTTCTACCAAAATCTAGTCTTAAAATATGTAATGGAATTGGTGATTATTGCGCCATGCCTTTAGAAATAGGATTGTCTTTTGGCATATTAGGCACTTGTTGACCTAATGGAGTTAACATATATGAGGTTTGAGGTGGCCATTATGGAAATCTAGGGGGAATACTAGGTTGGGATGGTGATGGCATGACATAGGCATTGTAATTGGCATGATCGTAAAGGACTTGATAGACACAAGTTGCCATGTGGTAGTCCTATTTAAGGTGCAAATGTGATTGTATTCAATGGAGTGGAGAACACCATTGCTTGAGCTACCAAGATAATAGTGTTCTATGTCATTGTAGTGATATTGATAGATGGTACACTTGAAGTAGGTGCTACAGCAATGACTATAGGGTTGGTTTACCAGAGAGGAATCGAATTGCATATCGGTTAACAACATATGAAGAATGGAGTCAAGGAGCATGAAAGGTAATGCATTGGTTGCCTATTAGTATATACGATAGCATGATTGGGCACATACATGATGCTATAACTAAAGACCACATCTATGGAAGGATGCAGGTTTCATGTCACTTTCATTGATGACCATACATAGAAACTATGGGTTTACTTCATGAAAGACAAGAGTGAAGTGTTTACTCAATTTCAAAATTTTAAGGATATGGTGGAAAAATAAACAAGGAAATATATTCAAACATTAAGATTTGATGGAGGAGGTGAATACATGTCAAATGAGTTCAGTAGCTTTCTAAAAATTCATGGAATTTGACAATAGTCTTCATGTAGGTACACACCATAACATAATGGCGTTGTTGAATGCAAAAATAGATATATTGGAGAAATAGCAAGAGCCTTGATGGCTGAGAAGAACATACCTCATTTTTATTGGGAGAAGCCGTGCAGACTGATGTGTACATCATGAACAAAAATCCGACTGCTGCTCTACATCAAGTTACACCTGAAGAGAATTTAAGAGGTAAAAAACCAAAATTATCACATATGAAAAAGTTTGGATGTGTTGCATATGTACATGTTCCAGATGAGTTGAAGATGAAGTTTCATCCAAAAGCAGAAAAATGTATCTTTATTGGGTACTCCCTTGAGAAAAATGGATATAAATGCTACAACCAACTTAAACGATACGTGAAGGTAAGCAGAGATGTGGTGTATCATGAACTACTAGGCTTCTATGTAGATGCCAAAGAAGGACTTAATCTTGACTCATGAAAATAGAAATGCTAAAAAATCAAGTGTAGAATCTCAATTTTTGAGTGGACCTAATGCATGACCAAGCAATATTTCCAACTTAAATCCATGGAGTAGAAGATTCTGTGAGAATTTCAGACCAAAAAATTCATCGACTACATCCAAGAAAGGTAAAGAAAAGCTTGCTATTGGTAGTAAAACATCTATAGGTTTTGAAGACATTGATGGAGATTCAAGTGGTTTAGAAAAGAGTGCTGATGAGGAACTTGCATTGCCCTTTGTGAAGACTCCAGGAGTAAGAAAGGCACATGTAGATGATACAACGAGAAGTGATGCGAGACAAAGAAGATTTGGGAGGATTCAAAATTCAATGAAACAATTGATGTATGATAGTTACATGGCTTATCATTGTGCCTACATGACCAAGGTAATAGAAGATGCTAAACCTTCTTGTTTTGAAGATGCAATTGGAAACCCAGATTGGGAGAAAGCTATGAATGAGGATATGGTTGCACTTTATGGAAATGAAACATGGAAGCTGGTTCCATTGCCGCAAGAAAAGAAACCCATAGGTTGCAAGTGGGTTTACAAGGTGAAGCACAACGCAGATGGTAGCATAAGAACATATAAAGCATGATTGGTGGAAAAAAGATACGCACAGACATATGGCATTGATTATGAAGAAACATTCAACCTCGTAAGTAAAATGGATACTTCCAAAGCACTTGTTGCATTGGCTATAGCAAAAGGATGGATTTTGCATCAGAATGATGTGAACAATGCCTTCTTACATGGTGAGTTGTAGGAAGAAGTATACATGGACCAACCACAAGGATATGAGGATTCAAAGCACCCAAAGTATGTTTGCAGGTTGCAAAAGGCTTTGTATGAGATTAAACAAGCCCCTTGTGCTTGGAACACAAGGATTGTTGATAACTTAACCACAATTGGATTTTCTATGTGTGATGCACATCATTCACTATATGCAAGGATGGGTGATGATGGCATCAGGCTTGTGGCTATTTATGTTGATGAATTTATTGTAGCTGGTGATAATGAAGAAAGCATTAAAGAGGTAAAGCAACTCCTTATGTAGGAATTTGACATGAAAGATCTTGGTGTGCTACACTATTTTTTGGGCATTAAGTATATGGATGTCACAAAGGCAATATGCCTTGAGTATGTTGCAAAAGTATGGTGTGGCTGATTATAAGCCAATTTCTATGCCATTAGATCAAAATTTGAAGTTGGATACTATGTCACGCAAAGCATTGGAAAATGCTACTATGTACATGAAAATTGTGGGAAGTTTGATATATCTCATAATTACAAGGCCTGATCTAAGCTAGATTGTTGGACTTGAAAGTCAATTTATGCAGGTTCCTACAAAACCACATTTAGATGCTCTGAGACACACTCTACTTTATGTGAGTGCTACTTTGGATTATGCATTATTTTATGAAGTTGGTGTAGAATTGTAGGTTCATGGATACATCGATATAGATTGGGCTGATATTATTCTAGATAGAAGATCTACTAGTGGGTTTATATTCTTACTTGGGAGTGCAACTATTACATGGCATAGAAAGAAGCAACACAGTATTGCTTTGTTGAGTATAGAGACTGAGTATAGAGGTGTTGCAATGGCAGCATGTGAAGCATCATGGCTAGACATGCTACTTGCAGATTTACGTGTGGAAGTGCAAAAGCCTATCATAATCTATTTTGATAATGTTAGCAGCATACAATTAGCATGAAACCTTGTTTTTCATGCTAGAACAAAGCATATCAAGGTACATTATCATTTCATCAGGGAAAAGGTATTAGCAAGTGATATTGACCTTTTTTATGTGAGGAGAGATGAGCAGGTTGCTAATATTTTCACTAAAGCACTTGAAGCTGAGAAGTTGAAGAAGTTTTGGAAGATGCCTGGATTATAGGACATGATGTTAAGCTTGAGGGGGAATGTTGAGATATCAAGCTCAACATGTGATGATCCAGAATGACACACATCACTTTTTCATTTCTCTGACATGTATAGAGGTCATGTCGGTATATCTCAGGGATATTTCATTGATCCATTCTAGATTCATCTACCAAGAGTGATGGCAAATTTGTTTCTTGCCAGCTCACTCATTCACGGGCACTAGGTTTTTTCCTTATGTATTGTTATTTATATATTGTGCTAGTTGTATTTTTGTATGAGGTCATTCTTGTACATTATCTTTATGTAATAGAAGAAGAAGAAGAAGAAGAAGAAGAAGAAGAAGAAGAAGAAGAAGAAGAAGAAGAAGAAGAAGAAGAAGAAGAAGAAGAAGATCATTCTTCCTTGCCTCAATATGTGTGTGATCCTCTTGAGTGTGAGAGTGTGTGAGTGAGTTCTCTTCCTTATCTCCATTCTCGTGACAAAGGGGTTTGGATTCCTTGAACCTCAAGTCAAAATGACAACTCATAGTGGAATGCCACTTACAAAAATTGGAAGACCATGATCTGTGAAGTGTTGTTGGCTCTCTACCTGAATCAAAAAATATTTTGTTCCTATCTTCTTCAAGCATGGGTAGTAGAATTAAATTCACATGCGTATACTCACGAATATCCAAGTGATTAGGAACTCTGCTCATAGGCAATGGTAGGGCCCGAAAGGATTCTTTTGAGTCTACCACAAAGTAAACCTTAGGAGATAATACATCATGAAGTACCTTTCTTACAATATAGTCCGTTTCATAGATGGTAGACTACTAGGATCAATTCTACTTCAAGCAACTTGTGGCTCTATATTGGAACTCATATTCTCTAGAACTTCTACCGCTTGTGGAGTGTTTCTCTCTAGCCTATATGTGAACATGTAATATGCTCCCATCTTATGCTCTGGCAACTCTCCCTCTTATCTAACCATGATGATGTTCGAGAGAGCCACATCCCTAAGCTCTCCAAGTACAACAATAGATTATCCACAATCATCTTGATAGATAGAAACTCGCAATCCATTAGTGTGCATGAATGTGAGTTGAATTTGGAATGCACTCTCGGGCTTTGACAATCAATCTACTTTCATGCAAAAAATTGGATGATAAGGTTGTGAAATGTATTTTTGTTGGGTATAGTTTGAAACGCAAAGGCTATCATCTCTATCGTTGACATACTTAATGCATTGTGGTTAATTGTGATGTTGTTTTTATGGAACATGCAATTAAGCCCTTATTTTCATGTACTAAGGAGATATCAGTTAGCTTGAAGGATGTGCTTGATGTTGATATATTTAGGTAGTGATGTGTGTGATCACTCTAGGACCGTCGGGGCACTTTTCTCCCTCTTTAGGAGGTTTTTTTCCTATATATATGCTTATTGCCCTAACAGGCTACTTATCTTTGTACATTCTAGTGGTAATACATTCAGTATTGTGTGTTGTGCTCCAAGCTTCTTCTTCTTCCTTGTGTTGCTCACGTGCTTCCACATACATCTAACTCCAACAATTGGTATCAGAGCAGGTCGCCGCTTCATCTAGGGTGTTGTCTACACCTCTCCAGTTGTAGTTTCAGAATCACATGAAATTTGATAAGCATACTCAGGGTGTTTCAGAGATCAAAACATCTTCGCTATGTGGTGTCGAAATCGCGATCTGAGCTCGTTTCGGCCTCCGAACGCACTATCGTAGCACTTGTGCAGGCTATTTGCTCTTTTTGTGCCAAAGGTATATACTATTTTTGTTCGCCAATATAAGTGTCTCAAAATCTACTATAGGTTTAGGAGAATTCGTCTGGGTAGTTCTATCCAACTTTTTGAGATATAGTCAATTTTCTGCATCAAGGTATTTTAGCCATCGGCCATGGCTGAAAGCGTTGATGTATTCCGTATGTTGGCTGTTGAGGATAAGTTGGATGGTACCAACTACCCATTGTGGGCTTATATGATGCGTCATGTATTGGTCACAAAAGGATTTTGGAATATTGTGCACGGTGTTGAAAAGACATCATGTTACACCATGAATATAAGTACTACAAATACATATGCTGGAGCTAATGGAGATGGTGTCGAAGATGATGATATTCTATAGATTCCTTTTCATGCTGTTGTTTCTGTTGCACCTACTGTAGATCAAATTCGTTGGGATGGCAAAGATGCTCAAGCACATGCATTGATATCTTTGTGTGTCAAACGTGCTATTATTCCTCATATTCACTCTTGCACGATAGCTAAGGATGCTTGGATACACTTACCACATTGTACTAGGCTAGGAATGAGGCTCGTGTTGCTTACCTCTGAAAACAATTGGAGAGTGCGCACATGAATGAAGGGGATTCTATGGACAATTTTCTCACAAATATCAAGGATTCGAAAGAACAATTGATTTCTATTGATGAAGTTATACCAGATAGCTCACTTGTGCAGACCATTTTGAATGGTCTTCTTGACTCATATCAGAGTTTTGCTTCTACTCTTCGTTTGATGATGAAAGGCAACCCAAATGCCTTGTCAATTGAGAAGTTAGGCTCTGTTCTATTGTAGGAAGACCAGTCTAGGCAGAAGAGGTCTATTATGCGTGTTGCAGATCAAGCTTTCCTAGCTAGTCAGAAGGGCAAAGGTAAATGGAGCTCTTCTACTAGTAAGCAGAAATCTGCAAATGTTGCACATTTGAAGAAGGAAGACAAAGATGAGAAGAAATCAGAAAAGCAGAAATTGTTTTGCAAATACTGTAAAGCAAATGATCACGTCATCAAGAGCTGTCCAAAAATGGCTGCTAAAGAGGCAAATAAGAGAGAGGCCGGAATGGTTGTTGCAAAGGCCTCTACATCGAAAATAGAGTCTGCTAATCTTATGCAGGAAGAAGAATGGGTGTTTACTACTGTTTGTAGTTTTGACCCATCTCCCCATGAGTAGTGCATGTTTGCAGGAGACTCAGATGTTTGGTATTTTGATAGTGGGGTGACCAAACATATTACCTCGCAGCACAGTTTCTTCTCTTCACTCGAGCCTGCCCCTACAACGAATACTGTTACATGTGCCAACAACTCCTCCTATCCTGTATGGGAGTTGGTAAGATCATTTTGACTACTGCTGGTGGTAGTTCTTTCACTTTGTTAGATGCTTTGTTTGTGCCAAGGATCAAGAAAAATTTATTATCAGTTTCTATATTAGCCAAGATTGGCTTGGTTGTGAAATTTGTTGATGACAGATGTACAATTCATGATCTGTCAAATGGCGATGTCATTATTGCTTCTCGCAATTTATGTCGTTGGTTGTATAAGCTCATAGACTATAGAAGATCTATGAATGATTTGGCATGTGCAGTACATGATTCTCAAGCTATGTCAGATGCAAAGCTTTGGCATGCACGCTTTGGTCATTTGAATTTTGCTAGTTTTCTAGGCCTGCAAAAATTTGAAATGGTGTCCTCTTTTCCCAAACTTGAGGCACCCGGTAAACATGTATGTGAAGGCTATGTTTTGGGCAAAATGCAGTGTTCTTCCTTTCCAAAAGACGGTTCAATTTGGGCTACTGAGAAATTGCAGCTTGTACATAGTGATGTCTATGGTCCTATGTAGACAGATTGTTTTGGGAACTATCTTTACTTCATGACTTTCATCGATGATTTTTCCAGGCATGCATGGGTATATCCATTGAAGGAAAAGTCCAAAGTGTTTATGTGCTTCAAAGAGTTTTTAGTTTTGGTTGAAAATCTGTCAGCATGTAAAATGGGCACCCTCCATTCTCATCAAGGGGGGGAATATATGTCTTCTGACTTTAATGCATTTTTGGCTGAACGTGGGATAAAACATCAGTGTACAATGCTTATACACCTCAACAAAATGGATTGGCTGAACAAAAGAACAAGTCACTCATGGAGATGGCGAGGTGTATGGTCAAGAGTCAGGCTTTACCACATAGTTTCTCGCTTGAGGCTGTCATGTGTGCATCATATGTACTTAACAGGTGTGCCACTAAAGTGTTGCAATCTATCACTCCATATGAGGCTTGGCATGGTCGCAAGCCATCTGTTGCTCATCTGTGTGTTTTTGGTTGTCTGGCATATGCATTAGTGCCTAAACAACATCGCATAAAACTAGATGATAAAGCAGTAAAATGTATTTTTATTGGATACAGTTCTCAAGGTAAAGGCCATTGTCTGTATCATCCACATACTAAATGCATTCTGGTTAGCCGTGATGTTGTTTTTGTGGAAGATGCTATTCAGCCATTGCTTTCATGTACTAAGGAGACATCTATTAGCTCCAGAGACATGTATGATACTTTGTTGCCTCTTTTTACAGGTGGACTGTCTAGTGCTGGTCCTAATGAGGCAACTTCTTAGCCTTTGCAAGTTTCATGTGATGATGTAGATCATCGCATTTTTGATGCAGATTTACATGATGCACTTGTTGATGAGAGAGCTGATATTGAGCAGGAAAAAACTATGCCAAAATGGTTGGTGCAGACCTTGCGTGACAAAAAATTAGATGCACCTCTGTCATGTCGTACTCGATCACGCTCTCATAGTGCCTCTTTTGCATCAGATTGCTATGTTATGGTTGTGTCTACTTTTTGTCATGAGAATGAGCCCGTTTCATTTGAAGAAGCACAAAATTAAGAAAATTGGATGGCTGTTATGCAATGTGAATATGATGCTATAATGAAGAATGGTACCTGGTCTTTATGTGACTTGCCTCTTGGCAAGCCATTGGCACAAAGTGGGTATACAAGCTGAAGTGTAAACCTGATGGAACAGTTGACATGTATAAGGCTAGGCTTGTTGCAAAGTGTTATGTGTAGGAAAGAGGCATTGATTTTGATGAAACCTTTGCTCCTTCTTGCCAAATGACTACTGTTCATAGCATCTATGCACTTGTAGTTCATCATGGTTGGAATGCACATAAGTTGGAACTTAAAACAACATTTTTGAATGGTGACTTGCATGAAGAAGTGTATGTTTTTCAGCCCCATGGCTTTGTGCAGAAAGGGCAGAAAACCAGGTGTGCATGTTAAAGAAGGCATTATATGGTTTAAAGTAAGCACCACATGTTTGGTATGAAAAGGTACATGCCTATCTGATTGCACATGGTTTTGAGAATAGTCCAACTGAAAGCACCTTATATGTTAAGCGAGCTAATGATGTGCTTCTGATTATTGTGGTATATGTTGATGACATGTGTTGGCATACAAAGCAACAAAGGAGTCATGCACAATACGGCAACAAGGCCAGATCATTTTTTCCCAGATTATGTACAACCCAAGTGATTTTAATCACTACACAAACATTGTAAATCCCGTTTTTGGTAGATTAGACTCCATTTTGTGCAAGCCGAGGAGTCCTCGAGCTTGAGGAGTATTAGAAGTACCATCATACCAAATTTCATAATTTTTAGACTTCGTTTGAGCCCTCAAATAAGCCCTGGAACCTAATTTTTAACTAGGCCGGACACTAGGTCTGGACAGGGCCAAAAGCTAGTCAAAAACTATAAAAAGAGCTAGAGAGCTCATTTTTGGGTTAGATTGTAATTGAAACGAACTTGTAAGAGCATTTTGAAAGTAATCTAAAAGCTCCATTGATTCTAGCTCTTTGTCTTGCCGTGTGTGCGCGTGTGTGTGTATGTGTGTGCATGCTAGTGTGCTTCTCACTCACGCACTTGTGCCGCCACTTGCTCGAGGTCTTCATACCATCCTCACGTCTTCCCGGATTGACATTAAAGGAGGTGCTACTCATCATTGAGCTACACCAAATTTTGGCGCCGTTGCCGGGGATCGAGCTTTGAGGACGAGCGTGTGATGGTAAGACGTAGAGTTGACGCGTTGGAGTTGTAGGTATTTTCTTCACTCTCATCGATTTTCTTTTACTTTCTTCACCATCATCATCATCACCATCTCCCAAGTCCATCTCCATCATCGCGAAAATTTCAGTTTTTTTACTATATCCCCACCTCCACCTCATTTCCCTCATTTCACTTGTGAGAGAGAACGAGAGAGCGAACTTGCATGTGCTGTTTTTGCATGTTTTCTGAGCTATTTTGCAGGTTTTTTGCTGTACCATCATCCCCAGCAGTGTGCGCAGGTACGACAGGCTCTGCACAGGTCCCGGGACGACAGCCTCTGTCTATCGCGACAGACAGAAAATCTTAACATTTTGTGAATGCATGTTTATCATTGTAACCTACACCTTGAGGGCACTCTAGATCACTAGAAGTTTCTCAAAAATTTGCATTTTTTCAGTCTATCGCGACAGACACCATCTATCGCGACAGACACTGTCTATCGCGACAGACACCGTCTATCGCGACAGACAGAAACCCACGACAGACAGCGTCTATCGCGACAGACACCGTCTATCGCGACAGACAGAAATCTGCGACAGATACCGTCTATCGCGACAGACACCGTCTATCGCGACAGACAGAATTTCACGACAGATAGCGTCTATCGCGACAGACAGAAATCCGCGACAGATACCGTCTATCGCGACAGACACCGTCTATCGCGACAGACAGAATTTCACGACAGATAGCGTCTATCGCGACAGACACCGTCTATCGCGACAGACAGAAATCCGCGACAGACACTGTCTATCGCGACAGACACCGTCTATCGCGACAGACAGAAATCCGCGACAGACACTGTCTATCGCGACAGACACCGTCTATCGCGACAGACAGAAATCCGCGACAGATAGCGTCTATCGCGACAGACACCGTCTATCGCGACAGACAGCCCCCACGATAGATTGTGTCTATCGCGACAGACACAGTCTATCGCGATAGACAGGCATTTTCGGCAAAAAATTAAGGAGTGAATTTTTGGAAATTTAGGCTAAATTTTGGGCATATTTGCACTTTCATGTACTCATCTACTTACGAAGGCCTTAGAAAATGCATTAAAACCCCCGAAAGGTTCTGTTTGTCTAGTTAACCCCCTAAACCCTGAACGGTCATAACTTTTTCATACGAAATCCATTTTCTGAGCTCTAGGGCTTGTCGGAAAGCTCGTGACATATACTACACGCCCTCAACTGTTTTTTATAAGAATAACGCGTTGATTTTCAGATAGGATATTTGGAAGTTGACACATTGAGGGGTAGGAACACCAAGGGAGCTCCAGGGTAAATTTCTAACAATGCAAAAGGGGGAACAAGGGTCATTAACAAAGTGTCTGAAATAAATTGTCTGTCAATTGAAAGGTCTACTTGGAGCTAATCTTGGGATTTATGCAGGCCTATTGAGAAGCAATTGAGAGTATCCAAGCAAGGGTGTGGCACACGCTTGAGAATCCACTTCTCGAGCACTAAAGAGCAAGGTTCGGCAAGAAAGGTCGGAATATTCTCAACTCCTCTTCGTCAATTCCTAGCCTAGGCTAAGAGCGATTAGAAGTAGGAGTAAGTCAGGACGACGATAGGCCACTATCAAGTTGAAGACTACCTAAAAACTCAAGTTCAAGCTAAAAACTTAATCTCTGTACTGTCGACAACATAAAGGAAAGAACCTAACGTGGAACGATCAACCTGAAAGTACGAAGAACATTCAAGTATTCCTGACGACGTAATAGCAGACAAGACTTTAAACACGAGGAATAACTAAAAAGAATCAAGTGACTGGTACCAATTGATCGGCAACGAGGTTGTACTCTGGAAAAAATTGGGCTAATCAGTTAGGCATATGAACCTTAGATCAGGACGACACCTAGCAAGAGAAAGACAAAGCCTTAGGTCTTCAGAGGCTAGTGTCAATCACACTGCAAGGTCTTGGGCCCAGCAGTTGAGCCACCACTCATACTACCCTAGCTCTGAGACCAGTGAGTCAGAAATGTCTCAAGGCATGGACAGACCTACGGGAAGTTCAGGAGTGCCTTACCTGTACAGGGTAGAAGGCCCTTACAAAACGCAGCTGGAGTACCTTAGGACCAACCAATTAGGTGCTAGCATCTATGAGGACGGCCTAGGAAGATCTGTGGTCCAGATTAAAAACCCTGATCAATCCATTGGACTAGAGCACCCAGCTGTCAAGTTTGAAAATGGTGCATACCTGGACAAAGAAGGAACTATATATGTAGTCACTAGTCACCCTGATAGGACAGATGACTTTGGGAACGTAATCTCAGAAGCGGACTTAGGGGACCTGGAACAAGGGAACATGGGTGCGGAACCTAGAACCCCTCGAGGTAAATCAGTTCTCACTAGAATTATCACGCCTGAGTGGGTCCCCCAAGATAACAAGTGCATAGATTTGCTCCTCAATCGAGAAACGGACGAAGCCTTTTGGAGGTATAAACCGGATCACCCAATTGATATAGGAACAATCATGATCTATGAGTTTAAGGATCCGGATAGCCCAGGCAGAGTGACCTACCTAGATCATGCTTCAGAACGGATCTTTGTGGTGACAGAAAATGATAGGCATGCTTACACTTGGAAGGGTGAATTTATTTTCCCCCAACCAAGATCAAATGTATCCTATGGTCACCCTGGGGCTGGAACTTCCCAAGCTCATGGTACGCAAAGAGACAGAAGTAGAGATAGACCGGAAGTAAGTTTTGCCAATCCAGTGGGCAGAGAAAGAACGAGAACGGAGACGAATAGGGTAGAACCTGAGATGCATAGAGCCCACAGGAACCAAAGAAATGTAGATGGATTCCCTCTGCCGAGGCCTAGAGAGCACACAAGAACTTTGAGACCCACCCAGCTAGTTAAGTCCATGAAGAATTACTTTGACGGCACAGGAGATCCCTATGATCATGTGGCAGAGTTCAAGCAAGTCTTGAGAGCGGAACAAGTGGAGGATCTGTTCACGCAGTACAATGCCTTCGGTCTAACCCTGAGGAATACGGCACTTACATGGTTTCAGCCATTAGATGAGCGCCAGTTCAGGAGCATAGACCAACTCCTAGAAGCATTTATTATTGAGTTCTCCAAGAGTGGCATAAGGCACAACACCTCCTCACTGATTCACAGCTTCAAACAAACCCCTCAAGAGACTGTGAGACTTGCAGGAAGAAGATTTAGACAATATCTTGAAAGGTGCCCTATTTCGGAGCTACCCACATCTGCTAAACAAGTAGCCTTATTCCTTGACGGATTGTTGAGTCCAAAATTGAGATCCTATGTGTATCTGAAAGACCCTAGGACTATAGAAGAGTGTGTACGTATGTGCATTGACATTGAAGATAACCTAGGAGAAGAACTAGAGCTGTCCAAAATTTACAAAGATTCAGATAGTGCATCTAGTCAATCTTCCACACAAGCCACATCAATTGAGGAACTTGCCGAAAAAGTGGCTCAGAAATTAGGTGTAACTAGCAAACAAATCCCAAGGTTTGCCCCTGTGAAAAGGTGCTACACTTGCGGTGGTGACCACATGGCGAATGTCTGCCCCATTATGGCTCAGCCCCAAGTAAATCCTAGTAGCCAGTACTGCACCATAGAACGAAGATACACCAATCACACCGCACAAGATTGCCCATACAACAAGCAGGCGGTTAGGCAGCCCTACCCTCAGCCCTACCAACAAGGCAGATACCAGAACCAGTACCCTCCACAACCATATGGCAGGCCACAACAAAATTTCCAACCTCAATATCAAAGCCAACAAAGGCCTCAGCCTGTGCTAGCACAACAACCCCCAGCCCCAGCTAATGTGATTCCGGTAAAGTATACTGCTGCAGAAGAGAACCTGAATAGAGCTATAGTCCCTGTAACATCCTTGATCTCTGAAAATGACCCAAGTGATCATAGCTGTGATTCTACCCATGTGGATAGCCCCCAGGCTTACTACATGCAGTCTCCAGAACATGGTGAGTCCTACTATAGTGAAGAGCCGAATGAACCTAGTTGGGAGTCAGATTACTCGAACGTCATGTATACAAACCCCAACCCTAGGCCTCAATCTAAGCAGGTAAGACCTCCATTCCCAAGAGGACCGTGCTACAGATGCCAAGGAGATCACCTCATTCGTGATTGTCCCTTGCCTCCACCTACGCAAACCCAGTCCTTGACTATCCAAGGCTTTTGCCAAGATTGCGGAAAAGAGCATCTCTTACGAGATTGCCCAAAGAACCCCAATAGCATGCCAAAAATCACCCCTATCAACGTTGTTGGGTTAGTGGTAGACTCCTCAGGAAGCGTCACTTCCACTGCACCAGTACAGGTAGTCACTAGGGCTCAGGCATTGAAGCAAAACCAAGGGGTAGGCCAGGAAAAGAGCCTAGATGCTAGCGATACTGAGAGCCAAAATAAAAAGAGAACAAGAGCTTGGAAAGATAGCCGCGAACGCATGAAAAGGCAATGGGCAAAGAAGATGAGTGAACTTGAGGAAAGTCTACGAGAAACCAAGGCTAAAATCATAGAGATCACGTCTCAACCGCACTCTCACACATTCCCACCGCTACCATCCCCATCACCCTCCATCCCTTCACCCTCTAAGACAGCCCACGCAACCCACCCACCACCCCAAACAGGATCAGTATTAGCTGATCCCACTCCCGAAGACATAGACATGATGCTTAAGGCATATCAGGCCAGAATCCAAGAAGGGCCAAACGTCACGGATCATGACAAGTGCTATCCTAGAGCTGACCTAGAGATAGAAAGAACCAAACTATGCGCGAAAATGGTCGCATTGGCTCAGACTATGTTTGAAGCCAGTCGCCTTTTCAATTACTCAGGCTCAGCCAAAACGCAATTACACTTGGATGGATTCCTAGAGAAGTTAGAGAGGATAATTGCAAGATCTGACAAGGAAGAAAAAAATCAAGACCAAGAAGAAGCAAGCAAAAACAGGAATCATTCCCAATCAGAAGTGTATGTGGCCAATGCCCCTAAACCGGACAACTTCCCCTCCTTAGAAAGAATAGAGAGGCCAATAGCACAGCCAGAAAAGGAACCTACCCCTCAAAGAAAGGAAAGGGCAAGAGAACGGGTAAGCCAGCCTCTTCAGGAAGCCCGTGGGCCTCCTCAAGAAGCTTATCTTCCCCCCCAAAAGGCAGATGAGCCTCCCTCGAAAGCTCAAGTACCTCCACAGGTTGCCTACATTCCTTCTCAGGGAATGTGTGAGCCTGTTCGGAAAAGTAATAGAATAAGTGGTCCTCCCCGAGAAGCTTGTGCTCCAGCCATTTGCGAGAACGAGGAGAGAGTCAACAATAGAATCAGCCCTCCTCCACAGGTTGCTTATGCGCCCAATTCTACGGAGCCAGACACTTCTTCTTCTATGAATCAGTTTGCACCAGACTTCCTACGAGAGATTCAAGAAGACAAATGGGATATCGAAAGCGAGGTCGCCCCTCCTTTTGAACTTGTGGACGATGCACACGACCAATTCCCACAAGACATCCCATCTATTTACGGGGAGCATGAGAGTGTTCAGTCTCACGAGAGATTAGACTTTGAGTCTAATTCCATACAAGAGCTACCCCACTTCACAGGCCCATGGGAAGCAAAGTCCACATGTATGAGAGCACCCACAGTCATGGTAAGGAACGACGACTCAGTCATTCCTAGGAACACAGAGGTAGTGAAGAACACTAATGTGCAGTGTAATCTCAAGTTAGAAGAGCTACTCAAGGTTAGACCTGAATTATGGAAACATGTAGCCAAACAAGTGCCAGAGATAGCAAAACCTCGTTCCCAGGTAGGATCCCATAGGACAGTGCCAGAAATTCCCTTGGATAAGATAGGGGATATGTGTGAAGGCGAAGAAGGGAACACCTATCTTCCCATCACCTACCAAGAGTACACCACCAAGGCAATTTTAGACTCAGGTGCAGGAGTTGCAATTGCCACTACTTCCCTTTGGAAGCGTTGGGGCAAGCCAGCACTCAGGCCAACAAGAATGAAATTGCAGATGGCCGATGGTCACATAGAGAGACCCCTAGGATTGCTAGAAGGAATAACTCTCTCCACTTGTGGTGTCGAGTTTGAACATACCTTTGCCATATGTGACTTCAGCAAGAATCATGCCTATGAGATGATTTTGGGAAGACCATTCATGCGACAGTTGCAAGTGGTACAGGATTGGGGGACCAATTCTTTGTACCTGCAGCACTTAGGTGTTACAACCAAAGTCAATCTCAAGGATTATTCCCATAGAGATGTCCCACCTATCCAATGGAATCCCATCCATAGAGCTAAAGATGACACAGAATCGGTGCATTCCATAGGATCTGGATCCTCATGGATGCATGAAGATACTCACTTATGGATGTGCAAGGTAGCAGTAGAAGAAGAGAAGAGAGAGAAAGCCAGAGAGGTAGGTGCGAACGAAACTCATAGACCCATTCAAGACCCAGCCTATGCACCTGTAGTTTTTCCAGACGAGGAATTTGAACCCCATGGCTGGGCAGAAATTTTAGCAACAATGGACGTAGCCATCAATGAAGAACAATGGACACCTCACTGTGATGAGGATGGCTATGATATCTCAGTCTTCTCCTTAGAGCCAATCATGGGAGAGGCAGTTCTAGAAGAATGCGAACCTAGCCCTGATGCATTTGAGGATGCAAGTGACTCCGATCTAGAGTCAATCATTATGGACCCACCATTTGCATCAGATGAAGAATACTTCCATGAAATAGAATTTCAACCCCAGAGGCATGGAGAGGTTACAAATGATATAAGATTAGCAACACATGTGACCCCAAAGGAAGAAGGAAAGAAACGAAAGAAGAGAGAAGCCTCACCGGAAGAAGAAGAATCTTTGTTTGAGGTCCCAGAAAATTTTAAGAAGTATGAGATAGATGACAGGAGAGTCATGATAAGAATGCCTAAACGAGAGGCACAATCAGGAGAGGCCTATGATAACAAAGAAACCACAAAGAAAATAGTAGTGGCCCTAGAAGAAGGAGAGGAGAGATGCACGTATATAGGCCATGACCTGACAGAAGAAGAAGAGCACGAATTGATTGCCTTGCTAAGAGAATACAGAGATGTATTCGCTTGGAGTTACAAGGATTTGAAAGGGGTTGACCCGGATATATGCTCACACACCATTCCCATGACCTCAGATGCTAAACCCTCTAAGCAAAAGCCATATACATATAACGATAATTACGCTGCTAAGATCAAGGAAGAGATAGATAGATTGGTTGAAGCTGGATTTATCTACGAAATTGAGCACACCGAATGGGTATCCCCCATCGTAGTGGTGCCCAAGAAGAATGGCAAGCTGCGTGTGTGCATTAACTTGAAAAAGGTTAATGCCGCCACGATTCGAGATAACTATCCGCTTCCCATCACAGAACATCTCCTAGAAAGAGTGGCAGGCAAGGAAGTGTACAGTTTCCTTGATGGATTCTCGGGTTACAATCAAGTAGCCATAGCTCCAGAGGATCAGCATAAGACAGCCTTTGCCACAGAATGGGGCATTTTTGCTTTTAGAGTAATGCCATTTGGGCTTACCAATGCACCAGCCACCTTCCAGAGGCTGATGTGCCATGTGTTTAAGGAGTTCCTGAGAAAGAGTTTAGAAGTCTATGTTGATGATCTCTGTGCTCATTCCAATGTTAGGCAAACCCACATTCCTGAACTCAAACAAATCTTTGACAAATGTAGAGAATATCAAGTCTGCCTGAACCCCGAAAAGTGTGTTTTTATGGTCAGGCAAGGCAAGATCCTAGGACATATCGTGTCAAAGAATGGCATATCTACCGACGAAGAAAAAGTGAGAGCCATAGCGGAGCTACCTAGGCCAAAGAATGTCAAGGAAGTACAAGCTTTCATGGGGCATTGCGGTTACTATCGACGATTTATACACATGTATGCTGTCATTGCAAAGCCCATGTACGGACTATTGACAAACTTTGAGTGGACGGATGAATGTGAGAATTCCTTCCAAGAACTTAAACGAAGATTATGTTCAGCACCAATCTTGACCACACCAGATTGGAATAAGCCATTCCATGTTCATGTTGACGCATCCAATTACGCTATTGGATGTGTACTTACACAACCTACTGGTGAAGGTAATATGGATCTTCCAATTGTCTATGCCAGTAGACAATTGAATGCGGCTGAACGAAATTATACCACTACTGAACGAGAAGGATTAGGCATGGTATATGCAGTTAAAAAGTTTAGACATTATTTGCTTGCAAATAAGTTTAAATTTTTTACGGACCATCAGGCATTGTTGTACCTAGTAAACAAGCCATGCAATACAGGTAGATTAGTAAGATGGTTTCTCTTACTAATGGAATACGACTTCGAGGTTGTGGTAAGGAAAGGTAGGACTCACTTACGAGCAGACCATCTCTCTAGACTCACATCTGGAGAAGCCCCACAAGGAGTGTCAGATGACCTTCCTGATGCTTACTTGTTTAATTTGGAAGTTATACCGCAGTGGGCTAAGCCATTGGTGCCAGTATTGACGTACGGGCCCAACCATCCAGTGGTAAACACACGGAATAGAGAGATCGTAAAAGCCCAAAAGTATCACATCATGGCCGGAAGCATGTACAAGCACAGAGATCAAGGGATCTTGGCTTGTTGCGTAGAAGAAGATGAGTACGCTAAGTGGTTGCAATTAGCACATGTAGGTGCGTTAGAGCAACACCATTCAAAGCAAAGAACTTTGCAGACTCTAAAGAGATTCGGAGTGCATTGGCCAACTATGGAAGCTGATGTCCAAAAGTTGTGCAAGGAATGCCCAATCTGTTGCACTAAACCACCAGTGGAACATGCCACTCTTTATCAAGTATCCATTGTGCCAGATTGGAGTGAACCTCTAATATCATTCTTGAGAACAAACACATTCCCTCCAGACATGACTCTAGCTAGGAAAAGGAGTTTAGAACAAGAAGCCCAGGATTACTCACTTATCGGTAATAATCTATATAAGCGCGGTAAAGATGGTTACCTGAGACTATGTGTCCACGAAAGTGAATATCTGAAGATCTTGGAAACTGCTCACCAAGGTGTAGCAGGAGGACACTTTGGACCAGATCGGGTAATCAAGGCGATACTATTTGCGGGCTTCTGGTGGCCTACCCTTCACATGGATGCACATACCTATGTGAAACGGTGTGATGTCTGTCAAAGGACTCAGTATCCTATACGCAAAGATGAGATGCCACTGAAACCTATGATGGGTGGACGTGCATTCTCTAAGTGGGGAATAGACTTCGTAGGTCCTATTAATCCCCCAGCTAAGGGTTCTCATGCGGAATACATCATTGTGGCAACAGATTATCTCACCAAGTGGGTAGAGGTAAAAGCTACAACCAAGAACGATGCTCAAACAACTGCCAAATTCTTGTTTGAGAATGTATTCACGAGATATGGACTACCTATAGAGCTTGTAAGTGATAGAGGCACTCACTTCTTGAATGAAGTTATTGAAAATCTACTCCAAGAATTTTTGGTAATACACAAGAAGTCTGCCCCATATCACCCTCAAGCTAATGGTCAAGCTGAGAGCACTAATAAGATTTTATGCAATGTACTGACGAAATTAGTGAACACTAAACGCTCTGATTGGGACAAACAGCTAGACCATGCTGTTTGGGCATACCGAGTGGCCTACAAAACGGTACTCCAAGCCACTCCCTTTCAGATGGTATTCGGTCAAAACGCTGTGTTACCCTTGGACTTCTTGATCCCTACATTGAGGGTAGCACGAGAGCACGAATGGACAGGTCATGAGCTCTCCTCTAGGATCTTTGACCTTGAACGATTAGGAGAAACAAGACTGAGAGCCGCTGCAGGGATATATGCAGCCAAGAAGAGACAGAAGGCATACTTTGATGCCCACGTGAAGGATAAAGGCTTGAAAGCAGGAGATCTAGTCTTAGTCTATACACTAAAACAACACGCGAGGAAGCTAGAAAAGAGAGGCTACGGACCTATGATCATCAATAGGATCTCCACGAGCGGAGCAGTACAATTGGCCACATTAGAGGGTGATGTTCTCCCAAATTATATTAGCGGTTGCAGAGTCAAGTTGTATCAGGAACCCCTCACGGAGGAAATGCTCAGTCGACTCAACACTGCTAAGAAACGCAAAGAGGAAGAAAAGCGAGTTCGAGAAGAAGCTCAAGCTGAAGCTTTAGAACGCATCAGAAGGATGAAATTACGAAGGCAAGGTAGAGATCAGCCGGGAGCGAATGACTATGCAGACCAAGGATTTCCTATGGCCATGTGTGAAGTCGCAGGAACAAGCTCGCATAGGATAATTGATAGACGTCCTTTTGTAACCTTAGATGTAGGACAAGGAAAGAGTGCAAGGACCGTAAGAGCCTTGATTGACTCAGGTGCAGCCACTAGTGCTGTTAAATTATCTTATTGCCAAGAATTACAATTGACTGTCAATCCTGTGGAAGCATATCTTATAGGATTGGGAGGAGTGGAAACCCCTTGCATGGGCGAGGCGGAACTTCCCCTTTACATTCATGATGAGGCAATGACAGTTAAAGTACTGGTGTGTCAAGATGAGGATCTCACTGAACCTCTAGTCTTGGGTCAAGATTGGATCTATGACCAAGCAATTAACTTAAACCTAAGAAGTGGACTTCTCCAGGTTTGGGTCAATCATAGTCGAGTTACAGTAGAATTAGACAATGGAGCACTCAAGGAACTAGGAAAGGCACAGACTCCTGGTCCTTCCAGGGGTACACATGAAGATGACCATGCTGTTCTTGTTCAAAACCCTGTGTTGCAGAGGAATGATATTTGCAAAAAAGGAATCAGGGATGCAACGGAACTCCCTTCTTTTCCAAAGGCCAGAAGGAGGCAGCAACCAAAGGCGGATCACAAGCAGAAGAAGCCGAGTACTACCTATGTCCGAGATCAAAAGTACCTGCGCAGCAGAATGTCCCAGAAAATAAACCAGGTGTGGGTGCGGAAAGGCGAACGACCGGGTGCATCACCGTCAACTACACGGGCAAAGCCTCTTATTAGTAACCAACAACACGACGCTAATAAGAAGTCTGTCAGAAATTCTTCTGCTAAAGTAAAATCTATTTGGGTGCCCAAGAAGTCGATGAAGGCAAGCCCACAATCTAGACAAATTTGGGTGCCTAAGGCTTGCTTGAGGGCACAAGTAGTTAAGTCAAGGCCGCAACCTATGCAGCATAACCCATCTACGAGTACCACCAGAATTCCCTCGTGCTCAACACTTAGGAACACACAAAGACCCATGAGTATGCATGTAATCACTTATAAGTGGGTCCCTAAAAGGCCCCATTCCCAAACAGCGACACCGACACAGCTCTCTGGAGTCTCTACGAAACCGAAAGCAAAGCCCATCCACTGCATTTGGCAGTCTAAGATCTGTAATAAACCCCCCGACCCCGATTTGTAAATTCACCCCACTTACTAACGGCATTAGTCTCCTAGGAATACACAAACGTTAACTACACTCACTGTCTTCGTGCACTTACTAACCACTAACTCACCATATACCTCATGTTAATGTTGTAACGGAGACAGCAACGGATTTAGTCTGTCCATTACGATGTTAACACATGCTTCTATATTCTCACAGAATCAGAAGGCAAGCAGTAAAATGGCAGAAGCGACAGGTTCGGGCTCACAAGTAGGGATACTTACTGCAGGAATTGATGTGGATAGCCTACCTGTGGACGTGCCCCCGACTGAACGACCAGTGGAGATGCAACACCTTCAGCAACTCCCGGTGCCAGACCCACCTACAGGAATCACGGAAAGAGTCCATGCCAACTCTCATTGGTTCAATGGCATGCCCGGTCCATTAGGAGAGGCTAAGTATATCTGGGAGTCTAAATGCGAGTATGACAGATCATGGGTGCGTTTCCAATTTTTCTCCAAGGAGTTCGAGACTTTACAGAACACCGAAGACCTCCAGATCATATGGCAACGAGCAGGGTTGGCGGAATATTTTGAAGCCCCACTACCTAAACCCGACCTCCTCCGATGTTACTATCTGGTCTCTACATTACAAGCTCATGAAGATAAGGACCAACCCGGATCATTTGTTCTCCCCTCATTGCTGGGCAACAACGAGTTGAAGAGGTTTGAACTTACTGTGGAGCTAGTGAGTGATGCTTTAAAGATGCATGGCACGCATGTACCCTCAGAAAAGGATGCTCTCGTTCCCAATAACATGAAGGACAGGAAAGTAGTGAAGCTAAAAGACATGGCAGCCCTCACCCCAAATGTGTCCATCCCTCTCCGCATGTGCATGCAACATTTCGCCTTCCCCGGTCAAGACCGATTCACGCAACCACACAAGAAGATCTGGTTTGCTCTCTACTTGGCGGAAGCAGGTGCGCTACCTATTAAGCTACCAGTGTGGATTATAGATCAGTTGTATGAAGCGAACAAACGGGCTTCTAGGAAATTAGTGGTGAACGGATGCTGTGCACTCACACGCATCATTTACCGATGCTTGGCATATGATGTCCCCATTGAGCGTGCCTTAACTTGGGCACAATTACAAATGTTTAAAAGGCTCAAGACATCCACACATCAGTCCAAGCGCATGAGGGGCGCGATTCCGTGTGTCCAGACAAGGGAAGTCCTGACTACTCCTGAGGCATCACCATTAAGAGAGGGCACTGTACCTCCTTTTACCATTAGGATACCCAGGTCGGAATCTGACACTACGACACAACCCACCCCATCGGCTCCTCCGGTTACACCTGAATTCGAGTTTGCTGCCACCGGAGAGGCTGAAGGATTGGACCCCCAGGATTTCGAAGCATTCCTACAAAGCACACAATTCTCTGACGTGGAGTTTTATTCAGAGGCAGAGGAGCAGGGCACATCCTCGCGGAGAAGAAGAAAGTCTACAGACGGTAGACATGTCCATTGGAGTGACGCTCAGCAAAGTGAACAACACGGACAACCGGAAGAAGAAGAAGCATATGAAGAAGAGACCACTGAAGCCCCAGCATATACAGCAGAACTCCGAAGGCTGTATCAGATTATGGAAAGAGTGCGATCGCAGCAGTTACTCACTGAACAGAGCAGCAGAGTACTTATGACTCAGTTGTTGGAAGAAGCGGGAGTTGACTCAGAGTACAGGGAAGGTCTCTTATTGATGGCAGAAACATATGGAGTTGTAGAAGCTGTGCGCACTGCCATTCAGAGGCCTTCAGTTCAATATGACCCACGAAGGTTCCAGACACGGCCTCGCTCAGGTAAAAATATCCAAATTCCTGTTACAGTTGCAGAGGAGCCAACTACTACACCAACCTCCCAAACAGCTAGTCAACAGCACCCCGCCACCCATGAGGAGTCCACCGAACCACTACCACCTACTCCCCCACCATCGCCTCCGAGAACAGAGACAGTGGAAATCCCATCGACCACTCAACCCACTGACCCAACCTTCATCTTTCGTACTCCCATCTCTAGTGCCACCCTATTCTCTACCACTGATAACCCGACCTTTGAAGCAAACCCCATCACTACACAACCCACCGAAACCCTTCCCGAGCCTGCCCTAGGACAACCATCCCCAAGGCCTTCAGCCACGGGTCATCCTGACCCCAGATCCACATTCATGGGTTTCCCTACTACCATGCCACCCTTTCCACCCTCCTCAAATTTACGACCCCAACCCCCGATATCCCTCTCTCCATTTCTACAATCCCTCCAGGACATCTTTGCTAGGGCTTTTCAACCAGGCCCTCAACCATTCCCTGTCTTTTCAGCTCCCCACCCCACTTCACACCTATTCACCACTTCCACACACACACCACCTACCATACCAGTGTATATGGCAGGCCCCACACTAACACCCACTCCTGAAGGAATGGACATTTCACCACCCACGGCCCCACCACCCACGGGTTCACCTCCTCCCATTCCCCCTCCACCAATTACACCCACACACACAACTTTCGTAGACACATCATTCACTATCTCCCTTCCCCAATTCCCTTCCCATGCATCTTCCACGGTAAACACCCCCCACTCATCTATAGGTAATGCATTGGACACCATGTTGGCTTGTATATCAAATTTAAGAACAGATTACATTCAGCTTCAGCAACAAAACGCACGCCTGCAAGAGCACTCTGCGACACTACAGCTCCGCCTTGCGGTACTAGAAGAGGAGAATGCTCGCCTCCACACACAGTTCCAAACCCTCCAAGACGCCCATAATATATTGGAAGTACAGCTACAGAACGTAGATCAGGAAGCAGTGCAGGTGGTAGAAAGTCACCTACGGACACAACTGGAACGCAACTCAAAACTTCAGCGAAATATGGCGCTACTTAAACGCCATCTTGCGGCTGCTCAGGAAGAGAACAGACGTCTGCAAATACAAAATCAAGAGAACCTGGAGGCAGCTATTGAGAGCACACCGGGGGCACCCATCAGCCCATCCAAGTTTCAAGCAGTGACCCCCGATAATATCAAGATTATATTGGAAGATTATGCCATGCTACTCGAAGCACATGATAAGCTATCGGAGGAGCTAGGACAACTGAAGCAGGAACACCAACAAGGCCCAACAACTGCCCCTCCAACCACCCCCTCTGCAGCTTCGCTTCCCTCCGACGCAGAGGCCATAAAAGATCTCCAGCAACAGGTAACTGAATTGCAAACACGCCTACTACAATATGAGAGGCCATCTTCCCCTCCGGAGGCTCCCACGGACGAAGAAGTTGTGCAAATTCCTGTGGAACAAACGTTTGATGAAGAATATGATCCGCAACCATTCCCAGGAGGCCAACAAACAGAAGAAGCGCAGGACACGTTCGAGGCACCACGGCCGCCATGGTTACGACAAGTGGAGGAAATAGGGACCTCGCATGAAGAGCGCACCGTAGTGCAAAATCAGGCTATGAGGGTCATAGAAGAGACTGTTTTACAATCAGATTACTTCAAGAACTTGTCATCGAGACGCCTGATTCTCTCATCGGAACTCCAGTACAGGCCATATTATATTATCTTGGCTGATTATAATGCAGAAATACAAAGAGTCACGGGTCAGATTCCTACTTTTGCGACCCAATTTCAACCCGAAGACCTTCCTCCAGAGGTGCGAAAAGGCAAGATTCGTCAACCGACATGGCGGCAGAAACTTTTAGAGACTTATCCAGAAATGCTATGCACATGGAACAACGCGCCACTGCACCTCCTGTACAACCCATGCTACGGTCCAGTTCCCCGCCGCAGGTCGTGGAAGGCATTTAATATCAAGGTACAGAACAATGCGCAATGCAAGGAATGGCTGAACTACCCGTACATCGCGCCACCACAAGGACCACCATCGGTAGCATATATGATGGGAACCATTCGCCACTGGATGCCGCGCTTGAAGCCCATGCCAGATGTAGCAGCGCAAATGATGCTTAAAATCTTAGATATGATGCAAGTAGTGCTGAAGACCTTTAGAAATGCAGCCGCGCCACAGGTACGTCTTCCGGGGTTTAGCAATGGAAATTACGACTTGGTGTATGACATGAGCACCACCCCCAGTATCCGTGTGGCTTACGCTTGGCATGCACGCATCAAGTACCTCCCCGCCTGCTACAAACAGACCTTCGAAGAAATGTTCAGATCTGGTTTCTGGGAGTACCACTCGGAGATTTTCGCACCAAAGCCGACACATCTGCTTCAACTGTTTGCTTGTGAACAAGCAATGTATTCAGAGTACTACACCACCCCGCAACCAGAAACCCCTGGTGCAATCAATTGGGAGGCATTGGAAGCCGATCTAGCAAGAGGCTTAAGGATAGGAGAACATGAACTGGCCACCAATGTCATCCAATATTACATCGACCACCCGCGCGAACAAAGGTCTGTCAGGGGCGACAGACGCTAGGAAGGGGGGAGTGTTGGCATACAAAGCAACAAAGGAGTCATGCACAATACGGCAACAAGGCCAGATCATTTTTTCCCAGATTATGTACAACCCAAGTGATTTTAATCACTACACAAACATTGTAAATCCCGTTTTTGGTAGATTAGACTCCATTTTGTGCAAGCCGAGGAGTCCTCGAGCTTGAGGAGTATTAGAAGTACCATCATACCAGATTTCATAATTTTTAGACTTCGTTTGAGCCCTCAAATAAGCCCTGGAACCTAATTTTTAACTAGGCCGGACACTAGGTCTGGACAGGGCCAAAAGCTAGTCAAAAACTATAAAAAGAGCTAGAGAGCTCATTTTTGGGTTAGATTGTAATTGAAACGAACTTGTAAGAGCATTTTGAAAGTAATCTAAAAGCTCCATTGATTCTAGCTCTTTGTCTTGCCGTGTGTGCGCGTGTGTGTGTATGTGTGTGCATGCTAGTGTGCTTCTCACTCACGCACTTGTGCCGCCACTTGCTCGAGGTCTTCATACCATCCTCACGTCTTCCCGGATTGACATTAAAGGAGGTGCTACTCATCATTGAGCTACAACATGCTGCTCACTGGTCCTCATGACACACATATTGCTGATTTTAAGGCTGATTTGCATGCCTCATTTGAGATGTCTGATTTGGGTCATTTGCATCACTATTTGGGCATTCAGTTTATGCAAGTTGATGGTGGAACGACTTTCTGACAAACGAAATATATTGACACATTATTGCAGCATTTTGGCCTTGAAGACTGTAAGCCTATTGCCACTCCTATGGAGACAGGTTTGTGATTGAGTCTTCATGATGCTGGAGATGCATTTGATGCTATTCTCTATCAGGAGGCTGTTGGATGCTTGATTTACTTGTGCATTACTCGGCCAATTATTCAGTTTGCTATCTCATAGATGAGCACGTTTATGCAATGCCCAGGTGTCAAGCATTGCCAGGTGGTTAAGTGCATCTTTTGCTACTTGAGTAGTTCCCGACTACTTGGATTGTTTTATCCCAAGGGGGGATCACTACCGCCAGATTCGCATGTTTTTTCTGATAGCGATTGGGCTGGTTGGTATGACACTCCTGTGTCCACCAATGGTTTTTGCTTCATGCTTAGTATCTCATGCATATCTTGGTTGAGCAAGAAGCATCCTACTATGGTCACTTCTAGTTGTGAGGCTGAGTATAGGGCAACTTTCACAGGGACGGTTGAGTGTGTGTGGCTCAGATGCCTTATGGTTGATTTGGGTGTTGGTCACTCTTCTGTCACCACCATCTTCATTGACAGTCAGAGCGCATTGGAAGTTGCGAGGAACCTTGTGTTCCATGCTTGCACTAACCACATCGAGGTGCATTATCATTATGTCAAGGAGAGGTTCTCTGCTGGGGAAATAAGCTTGGCATATGTGCCCATGTAGGAGAACATTGTAGGCCTTTTCACGAAGGCTCTGCCTAGGGAGAAGTTTGAAGCTTTTTGCAAAGCTTTGGGCTTACTTCCTTTTGTGGATTGATTCCACATAGCTTGGCACTTCCTTATAAACGAGTGCCAGCTCCTTTTTCATCACATCACTCCTAGGGGGGGATTTGTTGATATATTTAGGTAGTGATGTGTGTGATCACTCTAGGACCACCGAGGCACGTTTTTCCCTCTTTAGAAGGTTTTTTTCCCCCGGCTTGTATATATGCATATTTCCCTAATGGCTACAACTAAGGCGGCGAAAAAGGCATAGACCTTGGCATACCTTGTCATCCGAGTCACCGAAGTCATTCTTGGCTGCACGCGAGGGAGGAACTCACCGATCAAGGAAGATAGAGGTTTGGGTACTTCCCGAGAGGTCACCCATCCCAGTACTGTTCCCCCCAAAGCTCGCTTAACTGTGGCAATCTCTTGCCACTAAGCCACACTCTTGTGGTGTCTGGAGAAGGGGAAATACTAAGGTTAACATTACCTTGAACATGTTTTGGTCCCTCAAAGCTTCATTCTTTGCTTTCAAAGCCTGTTTCTGAAGCATTTTTGGGGTGTTTTTGGAGCCATGTTGGAGTACTTTCACACATAGTTCTCTTCACACAGGCCTCAGAAAATCAAGAAGAGTATTCTTTGTACTTCTTTGACGGTTTTCAATTTTGGTGGGAGCAACCGCTGCAAATTTATGCAGGTTTTTTAGCATAAAACATCAGAGTCGACAAACACTTGCAGGTGTTTTTGGCTATAGTTTTTGGGTTGTGCATTCAGCCTTTTAGTATCATTTTACTGCATATGTTGAGCACATACACACCATGTACACTTCTGTGGATACTGCTTATGTACGTCCATGTGGTCATTGATATAGCGGTTACGTTTTTTGCATAAAGACTTTTACGTTTGATAAAGAGGGTCGTGGTGAGGCTTTCTTAACTGGGAGACACCCAGATGTTGGGATCTCTTTGGTGATGCACGTGGAAGACTTACCCAGCCTCGCCATAAGAGATGTATGATAGTTGTTCATAGGTGTTCGATAAGCCTACTTGGCTTTTATTGGGTAACTGATTATATGCAGTGGAGTTAGTGATTCACTATATAGGTAAAGATGTCAATACTTGCAGTTTTATGATATTTTGACACTGGTCATATGCTCATTTTGTAGAGGATACTATGGCAATTTTTTTCCAAATTTTTTGGTTTTGTCAACTATACAGTGGTCGATTTACTCCTTGATACACTTATTTGTTGGTGTTTGGACTCTTCTAGCTCCATTATCATTCTATTCAATTCTCTACCATCATGGCATCAGAGGTCTCAGGATATCTGGTGGATCAGGGTCTAGTGCCAGTGTTCCAAGGAGGAGCTATAACTTACAGGGCAAAGACCATTTTGAGATCCGAAAATTTGATGGCTTAAACTTTGCTCTATGGAAGAATTGGATTAAAGATGTGCTGATTCAAAGGAGGCAATGGAAGCAGTAAATGTGATTTCAAAGAAGCCTGCTGACATGGATGAAGATGATTGGGATGATTTTGATGAGATGGTCAGGTCTACCATTCGCTTGCACATGGCAGATAATATTGACTTTACAGTGTTAGACTATGAAAGTGCAGAGGAGCTTTGGAAGAAGTTATACAATACATATGAAAAAGAGATAGCATCAAATAAAGCGTATTTGATGAGAAAATTATATGACCTTTGCATGAAGGACACAGATAGTATTGCTGCTCATCTAAATGTGTTTGATGCTACATTCTCCCAATTAGAGGCTCAGAAAATGGATATGGATAATGATGAAAGCAGTATTGCTATTATGCACCCTGCCATCATCATGGGATACGTTTTGCATAGCTATTAGCAATAGTGTACCTGGTGGTAAAGTCGTATATGATGACATATGTGGAGCACTCTTGAGTGAGGGGATTCGTAGAAAATATATGGTCAAGGGAATAAGAGTAGAAGTAAATCAAGGAAGAGGGATATCAAATGCCATTATTTTCATAAGAAAGGACATATGAAGAAAGATTGTTATGCATTAAAGAATGCTAAAGGTAAAGGATAGAATGTTGATGGGCATGCTAAACACTTACCTGCACCATCTACTTCAACTGTGAAGATTGAAGAAATTAGTGCTATTTCTGATGATGCTGATGTGTTGACACTTGATAGTATTGTGCCAACTGAGGCTCTTATGATTGATTCTCTTTCCCACACGTGGCTACTAGATTTTGGTGCTTCTTTCCATGTGACACCACACAGAGAATGGTTCTCTAAGTATGCAACAAAGTCTCTTGGTACCGTGAGACTTGGTGACTCTTACCAGTGTGACATTGTGGGGATTGGAGATGTGGTTGTGGAGTTCATTGATGGTTCAAAATTTACTATGCATAATGTATGCCATGTACCCTAGTTATCATGCAGTTTGATGTCAGTTGATCAACTTGATGACCTTGGTTACAAGGTGGTCTTCTATGCTTAGTCCTTTTGTATATCAAAGGGAAATATGGTTATTGCAAAAGGACGCAAAGTTGGCTCACTTTATCCTTTATTTATATCAAAGAAAGAACACTTGTTAGTTATTAGTGAACAACCTATGGCTTGTATTTGGCATGGTCGTTTGGGCCATATATCTAGTAGTGGAATGGAAAATCTTTCTTGTTATGGCTACTTACCTATGTTATCTTTCTCTGATTTTTCATTTTGTGAGCACTCTCAATATGGGAAACAAACCAGAAATGTGCATAGAATGCACATTGACTCTTCAATTCAGCCTTTAGATCTTGTTCATACAGATGTGTGCGGTCTTATTCCCATTAGGTCCTTAGGTGGTTCTCTTTACTTTGTCACTTTCATAGATGATGCTACTAGAAAAGTTTGGGTATATCCTATCAAATCGAAGGATGAGGTATTCTCTACTTTCAAAAAATGGCTTGCTTGAGTTGAGACTGAAAAAGGAACTAAGCTTAAGGCTTTACGTTCAGATAATGGGGGTGAGTATACCTCACATGAATTCAGCCTTTTCTGTCAGTGTAGAGGGATTTGTAGAAAGTTTACAACTCCTTACACCCCAGGATAGAATGGTGTAGCAGAAAGGATGAATAGAACTATTCAAGATAGAGTAATTTCTATGTTGCATCATGCAAACCTCTCACAAGGATTTTGGGCAAAAGCAACATTGACTTCAGTTCATGTGATTAACCTTTCACCTAGTATTGCCAAAGTTCTAAAAGTGGCACAAGAGTTATGGACAACGAAGCCACCATATTATGATCAACTTTGAGTTTTGGGTGTGAATCATATGTTCATATACCCAAGAGTGTTAGACAAAAGTTGGACCATAATTCAAATAGATGCATTTTTCTTGGATATGGTCGAGAAGGACAATTTGGACATTGCTTATGGGATCCTGAAACACGGTCAGTGATCAAAAGTAGTGATGTCATTTTCAATGAGTCTAAGATGCATAAACAACCCAGTAAGGAGCTTGAAGTGAGAAGAGTGGTGTTCGAGGATACTAGTCCTCTAGTTAGTATGCATAAAAATGTTATGCATAGGGACGTTCAAGAGAATGTTCGATTAGATCAATCTCCAAATGTTCCTGTTCAACAATCATTGAGACGCTCTACACGTGTCTCACATCCACCTGATAGATATGTTCTAAGTTTAGATTTTGTTATGCTAATAGAGGCCAATGAGCTTTGTTGCTACAAAGAGGCTATGAAGACAGAGGATCATGTCAAGTGGGAGTGTCCCATGAAGAGTGAGTTGGATTCTATTTACAAGAATGGTACTTGGGATTTAGTACCTTTGCCAAATGACAGGATAGCTTTACCATGTAAATGGGTATATAAGCTAAAATTCACATCAGATAGTGTTTCTCCAAAGTATAAAGCACAACTTGTTGCAAAGGGTTTTAAGCAACAACATGGTGTTGATTTTGAGGAAATCTTCTCTCCAGTGGTCAAGATGACTACCCTGTGCATGTTGCTTGGATTTGTTGCAATGGAGGACTTAGAGCTAGTCCAAATGGATGTGAAAATTGCTTTCTTGCATGGAGATCTTATAGATGAGATCTATATGGAACAACCATAGGGTTATGTAGTTCCTAGCAAGGAAAGTCTAGTTTGTAAGCTAAGAAGAGCTTGTATGGACTTAAAGAGTCCCCTAGACAATGGTACCAAAAGTGTGATACTTTTATGAAGTCTCAAGGCTATTCTCCAAGCAATGAGGATCATTGTCTCTACACAAAGAGATGCTCATATGGCAGCTTGATATGCTTGATACTTTATGTCGATGATATGTTGATTGCTGGGAATTCCTCTTATGAATTGTCAATTCTCAAAAGGAAGTTGAATTAGACATTTGATATGAAGGATTTAAGGGATGAAAAACATATTCTTGGCATGCACATTACTCGTCATAGGAGTAAAAGATGCATATACTTGTCTCAAAGTGAGTACATAACCAAAGTAACTCACAGGTTTAATATGCAGGGTGGAAAGGCATTGAGTACACTTTTACCCACATATGTGAAATTGAGCAAGGATGATTGCCCCAAATCAGATGAGGAAAAGGAATTCATGACCAACAATTTTGAGATATCTGAGTGGCACTAAGGACAAGTGTCTATGCTTAGGTAAAGGGAAAGAATCCATTATTGGTTACACAAATTCTGACTATGCTGGTTGTGTAGACAATCGTAAGTCTACATCAGGGTACATTTTTCATTTTGCTGGAGGTGCTATCTCTTGGAGATCTCGTCTTTAAGAATGTACAACTGTTTCCACCATAGAAGCAGAGTATGTTGCAGCAAGTGAGCCATGTAAGGAAGCATTGTGGCTTTCTCGACTTGCTTGTGATATGGGTTTACCTCAGCATGTACCTCATTTGTTGAGTGACAGTTAGAGTGCCATTGCTTTGGCTAAGAATCTGGTCTATCATGCAAAGACCAAGCACATTGAAGTGAGGTATCACTTCATTAGAGATTTCTTAGAAACTGAGCGCATTATTCTTGAGAAGGTCCACACTCGAGATAATGCTGCATATGCTTTGACTAAAGCTCTACCACAGGATAGCTTTCGACACTGCTGTCACTTGATGGGGGTTACTTGATTCATGATCTTACACAGTCACTCGTATACTATGTAACATGCCCATCAGGTGGGAGGTATAGTTTGTATACTTACACTCAGGTATTCTTTATCATTCTTTATTTTTCTCCCATAGTTACTTTGACCATATTGGCCTTTAGTGGGAGATTGTTATCGTTAGTGTCCATGTGAAAAGGCCAAATGGCCATCGGAAACTTCTTTGTATATGTTCTTTAATAAAACATATAGTGGTGTGGTCAACTACAATCTATAAGTTTGACCACATTTATAAGACCTAAGAAGTCTATCTTTGTGCTCCTTGTGTACTGTGTTTTCTGTGTATTCTGTAGCCTCTGTGCAGAGTACAGTGTGTGGCCTTAGGAACTTGGTTTTCTACTCCAAGGATATCATTGTGGATCTCTCAAGAAGGAGAGCAAACCATAGTGTGCTCTCATAGTGCTTCCTTTGCATTAGATTTTTATGCAATGGTTGTCTCTAGTCTTTATGATGAGAGTGAGCCTCTTTCTTCTAATGAAGAAAAAATTCAAAAAACTAAATGGTTGATATGCAATAAATATATCATGTTATTATGAAGAATACTTGGCATTTATGTGATTTTCCTCCAAGCAAAAATTCCATTGGCATGAAATGGGTATAGAAGCTGAAACATAAGTTTGATGGAAAAATTGATAGATAAAGACTAGGCTTGTTGCCAAAGATTAAGCTCAAGAGAGAGGCATTGACCTTGATGAGACCTTCACTCCCACATGTTGAATGACCATTATTCATAGCATTTGTGCACTTGTAGCTCATCATGGTTGGAATGTACATTAGTTGGACAATAAAAAACTACATTTTTGAGTGGTGATTTACATGAAGAAGCATATGCATTTCAGCCCTATGGCTTTCTGGAGGAAGAGAATGAAAACAAAGTGTGCAAGTTGAGAAAGGCATTATATGTTTTGAAGTAAACACCACAAGCTTGATATGAGAAGATACATGCCTACTTTCTAGTACATGGTTTTCAGAATAGTCCAACTAAGAGCACCTTGTATGTTAAGCATGAAGATAATGTATTGTGATCATTGATGTATATCTTGATGACGTTGCTCATTGGTCCTATTGCAAAGCATATTGTTGAATTTAAGGCTGATTTGCATGCCTCTTTTGAGATGTCATATTTGGGGCATTTGCATCATTATTTGGCATTTAGTTTTATGCAAGTTGATGGGGGAATAGCGTTGTGTCAAACAAAATACATTGACACATTGTTTATAGCATTTTGGCCTTAAAGAATGCAAACCTATTGCCACTCTCATGGAAATAGGTTTATGGTTTAGTCCTCATGATGTTGGAGATGCATTTGATGTTGTTCTCTATCAGCAAGTTATTGGATGCCAGATTTACTTATGCTTAACTCGAAATGATATTCAATTTATTGTATTGTAGATGAGAAATTTTATGCATTGCACATCTGTCAAGCATTGGTAGGATGTTAAGCACATTTTTTGCTACTTGAGTGTTACTTGGATACTTGGATTGTTTTATCCCAAGGGGGATCATTACCACCAAATTTACATGCTTTTCCTCGCTCAAGATGGGATGATTTCTATGATAATTGTGTGTCCACCAATTGTTTTTGCTTTATGCTTGGTAGCCCATGCATATCTTGTTTGATCAAGAAGGATTCTATTGTGGCCACTTCTAGTTGTGAGGCTGAGTATAGAGTAGCTTTCACAATTATTATTGCGTGAGAGATTATTTTGGCTTATGTGCCCACGCAGGATAATGTTGCAAACCTTTTCATAGAGGCTCTACCTAGGGAGAAGTTTGAAGCTTTTCCCAAAGCTTTGGGCTTACTTACTTTTGTGGAATGATTTCTTTCCACATAGATTGAAAATTCCTTATACTTGAGTGCCATCTCCTTGTTAATTACATCACTCCCAGGGGGGATTTGTTGATATATTTTTGGTAGTGATGTGTATGTACGCACTTAGGACCACGAAGGCACTTTTTTCTCTATTTAGGAGGTATTTTTGCCTAGCTAGTATATACACCTATAACCCTAAAAAGTCACTTATCTTTTCATTCAATTGGTAGTACATTTAGTATTGGTTGTGCTCTATGCTTCTTCTTCTTCATTGTGTTGTACTCATGTTTTCTTAGACATCAAACTCCAACAATTATATGTAAAGGTTTAGTGGTTTTATTAAAAATTACATAACAATTGTGCACTTTTAAATTTGTACTCTGCTCGAGAAAAATAAAAGATATTATCAATTACTTCTTTTAAGAATAGTGCTAAATTTCTAGTTATTTGCTTTAAGACAAACATAATAGAGAATGCATCCACATTCCTTGAATGAATCCACAAAAATTCTTTAGAACCTGATAATCCAATTGTTGAGAGGGCAATGCATTTGCACTCATTATATGTAGTTTTAATGCCTCATCAATATTTTGGAATAGATTATATCACTTCTCATAAAAAATCCTTGCTCATCTTGAGTATAATGTATTCTACACTATACCACTTTTGAAGTACTTGCACAAGTGGCGATTCGGAATTTATCTTTTTCCATGGTTGAATCTTCTTCATTATGATAAAAATGTTTTGAGCCTCACTCCTATCATCCACAAATTAAACGCATTTTGGTTAGCGGTGATGTTGTCTTTGTGGAAGATGCTATTCAGCCACTACTTTCATGTACTAAGGAGACATCTGTTAGCTCCAAAGACATATATGATACTTTGTTGCCTCTTTGTACAGGTATCCAGTCTAGTGCTGATCCTAATGAGGCAACTTCTTAGCCTTTACAGGTTTCATGTGATGATGCAGATCATTCCATTTTTGATGTAGATTTTCATGGTGCACTTGTTGATGAGAGAGATGATATTGAGGAGGCAAAAACTATGCCAAAATGGCTAGTGCAAACTTTCTGTGATAGCAAATTAGATGCACCTCTGTCATATCATACTCGTTCAAGCCCTCATAGTGCCTCTTTTGCATCAGATTGCTATGCTATGACAACCTCTAGTTCTATGATGAGAATGAGCTTGTTTCATTTGATGAAGCATAAAATTTTAAAAATTGGATGGGTACTATGCAATAAAAATATAATGCTATAATGAAGAATGGTATGTGGTCCTTGTGTGACTTGCCTCCTAGCAAGAAGGCCATTGGCACTAAGTGGGTATACAAGTTTAAGCGTAAGCCTGATGGAACAATTGAGAGGTACAAGCTTAAGCTTGTTGCAAAGGGTTATGCTCACAAAAGAGAGGATTTGGATGAGACCTTTGCTCCTACTTGCCGAATGACTATTGTTCGTAGCATCTCTGCACTTGCATCTCATCATGGTTGGAATGTACATTAGTTTGACATTAAAACTGCATTTCTAAATGGTGATTTGCATGAAGAAGTGTATGTTTGCAACTCCATGGCTTTGTGCAAAAAGGGCATGAAAACCAGGTGTGCAGGTTAAAGAAGGCATTATATGGTTTAAAGCAAGCACCATGTGCTTGGTATGAAAAGATACATGCCTATCTGATTCCACATGGTTTTGAGAATAGTCCAACTAAAAGCACCTTATATGTTAAGCATGCTAATGATGTGCTTCTGATCATTGTTGTGTATGTTGATGACATGCTGCTCATTGGTCCTCATGAGAAGCATATTTTTTTATTTTAAGGCCAATTTGCATGCCTCATTTGAGATCTCAGATTTGGGGCACTTACATCATCATTTAGGCATCCAGTTTATGCAAGTTGATGGAAGAATAGTTGTGTGTCAAACGAAATACATTGACACATTATTGCATCATTTGGGCCTTGAAGCTTGCAAACCTGTTGCCACTCCTATGGAGACAGTTTTATGATTCAGTCTTGATGATGTTGGAGATGCATTTGATGCTATTCTCTATCAGCAGGTTGTTGGATGCTTGATTTACTTATGCATTACTAAGCCATATATTCAGTTTGCTATCTCACAGATGAGTAGGCTTATGCATTGCCCAAGTGTCAAGCATTGGCAGGCGGTTAAGCACATCTTTTGCTACTTGAGTGGTACCCGGCTACTTGGATTGTTTTATCCCAAGGGGGCATCACTACTGCCATATTTACATGCTTTTTCTGACTCTGAGTGGGCTGGTTGCTATGACACTTGTGTGTCCACCAGTGGTTTTTGCTTCATGCTTGGTAGCCCATGCATATCTTGGTTGAGCAAGAAGCAGCCTATAGTGGCCACTTCCGGTTGTGAGGCTGAGTATAGGGCAGCTTTCATAGCGATTGTTGAGTGTATGTGGCTTAGCAACCTTTTGACTAATTTGGGTGTTGATCAGTCTTTCAACACCACCATCTTCACTGATAGTTAGAGCGCATTGGCAATTGCGAAGAACCCCTTGTTTCATGCTTGCACTAAGCACATTGAGGTGCATTATCGTTATGTCAGGGAGAGGTTCTCTGTTAGAGAGATCAGCTTGGCATATGTGCCCACGCAGGAGCACATTGCAAACCTTTTCATGAAGGCTCTACCTAGGGAGAACTTTGAAGCTTTCCGCAAAGCTTTCGGCTTACTTCCTTTTGTGGATTGATTCCACATAGCTTGGCACTTCCTTATACATGAGTGCTAGCTCCTTGTTCAACGCATCACTTATTGATATATTTAGATAGTGATGTGTGTGAACACACTAGGATTGCTGGGGCACTTTTTTCCCTCTTTAGGAGGTTTTTTTCCCCCATCTTGTATATACACCTATTGCCCTAATGGGCTACTTATCTTTGTACATTCTAGTGGTAATACATTCAGTATTGTATGTTGTGCTCCAAGCTTCTTCTTCTTCCTTGTGTTGTTCATGTGCTTTGCAGACCTCAAACTCCAACACTTGTCCCTTTAATATGGGATATTTTTTGACTTTGGAGTGTGTTATGACTCTCCTTATTAGAACTTCTTGTTCCTTTTCCACAATCCATTTATGTTGAATTACTATTTGTGATATTCTTGACACTTCAATCCCTGAGTGTGGAATTCCTAGTTGATCAATCCCTATCTGTGCACTTATTGATTCTTCAATCCCTAGTTATTCCTATGATTTTGTTGTGACTTGAAATAAAAATACTTGATAATGCTAATGCCACTACCATTTATTTGAAAGGAATCCTTTGTCATCATCCTCTAGGGTTGTACTCATATTTATACCTTTTACTTAAAGCAGATGTAAAACTAATAATATCTATTGTTTATTATCAATTTGTAACCTAATTTTTTTTCCACCTCTTGAAATTATGGAAGATGTCGACAAGCGACCCAACAGTTCTTCTACAACCCACAGTTGCAACATTGAGTTGTGAATCTGAGTATAAATTAGTATTCACAACTACGGTGGAGTGTATATGGTTGAGACACCTATTGATGGATCTGTGCATGAGGATTGATGCACTTACACATATTCACACTGATAGTCAGAGTGCATTGGTGGTTGCAAGAAATCCGGTATTTCATCTGCACACAAGTCACATTGAGGTTCATTATCATTATGTCATAGATTCCCTCCATGTTGGAGGTATTGATTTGGTATATGTGCCTAAAATATAGTGGCAAGAATATTCATCAAAGATCTTACACATGAAAAGTTTGAAGCTTTTCACAAAGCTTTAGGCTTATTACCTTGTGGGGGCTGATCTATCACTCCCTATATGTGTTCACATCATTTGCTCTACGGATTTTGTTACACTTATGTGTCGCTCAAGTAGCTTTGTTGTGAATTGTTTCCCTATACATGGTAACTTTTTACTCTAGTGTTAGAGATTCTTTTCCCATGTAGCCACATATACATGATATAGTCATATGTGGTGGTACTTAGTACTTAGGGATTCACTTATAGCTCTCACTTGAGTCATTGTCATATTATTGATCATCTATCAACAGAGAGCTCTTCCAATCGTCACATGTCTTTGTGCTTCAATATCCTTTTTGCTCTTGTGTGTACTTCTATTCATGCTTCCTCACTCACTCACACAGCCAACAAAGAGAAGCATCCAATGGAGAATGCTACAATTGTGGAAACGTAGACCATTATGCCAAGGATTACTGGTCCAAAGGAGGAAGCAAACAAGAAAACAAACAGAATCAAGGTAGTTATGTTATTACTTCAACAAAAGTAGAGAATAATAACTAGTTTATGATGGAAGTTTCAAATGAAAAAGTAAATTTACATTATACATGGTACATGAATAGTGGTTGTGTCAAACACATGAGTTATAGTAAAGACATTTTCTTCAATTCACACATAACCACTACTCAAGAAAATGTGGAGACAAGGGATGATACTATGAATAAGATTATGCATGGGAGAGATGCCCCATTGAATGGATCTTAGAGTTCCAAGTTGTTGAACTAGGTGTTGGATGTTCCAACTATTAGAAAAATCTTGGTTTCAATAGAAAAAAAATCTTTAAAGAGGTTATGATGTGAGATTCACTAATCAAGGATGTTTCTTGAAGGGCCCAATCAGGACTAAAAACGCATGGCAAGAGGAAAGAATCAAGGGAGTCTCTTCACCATGGAGGTAAAGCCATCAACTCGCCATACTATCTACTTATCAGTTGGTAATAAGCGGATTTCAAAGATTGATTTTTGGCCCAAAAGAATTGGCCACATCAACTTAAAAAGGATAAAGGACATGCAAAAGAAAGGCTTAATGGCTATTCTACCTTATTTTACATCTCAAAACACGTAACATTTTTTCAATGCTTGGTAGTTAGGTAAAGAAAGCAAATTGCAATTCATGAAGGGAGAAAATGTGATAAATGATGTGTTGAATCTCATACAACATAGATGTATAGAGACATACAAGGGAGCTATCTATTAGAGGTGATAAATATGTTGGTACATTTAAGTGATCATTCATGATTTTTTTTTAATCTATTGCATGAAGGCAAAGTCAACGGTGTTTTATCACTTCAAGAGATTCAAAACCCTAGTGGAAGAGGAGACATGGAAGTGTATAAGGACCCTCAAATCATATGGATGGGGAGGATATAACTCAAATTAATTTTATGATTTTCTTCCTAAAAATTGCATCAAAGGTTTGTTTAATTTCAAGTGCACATCCCAAAAAAATGTAGAATGGAAGTATGTATGTATGTATGTATGTATGTATGTATGTATGTATGTATGTATGTATGTATGTATGTGTGTATGTATGTATGTATGTATGTATGTATGTATGTATGTATGTATGTATGTATGTATGTATGTATGTATGTATGTATGTATGTATGTATGTATGTATGTATGTATGTATGTATGTATGTATGTATGTATGTATGTATGTATGTATGTATGTATGTATTATATATATATATATATATATATATATATATATATATATATATATATATATATATATATGAAAAGTGGCTAGAGCTATGCTAAACTAAATGAATTTTGCTAATTCTTTTTGGGTTGATGCAACAAATACAAAAATATACATTATGAATAGGTGTCCAACCTCAAGACTACATGTAGTCACACATTATGAATTTTGTTGTGGTAACAAGCCTAACCCTTTGCATCTCAATGTGTTGGTTTGTGTGTGCTATGTTCACATACCTCAAAAGTTGAGACATAAATTAAAACCAAAGAAATATAGGTGTCTATTTCTTGGATATTCTTTTGAGAAAAAGGGATTTAGATGTTAAAAGTCTAACATCAAGGATCTTAAGGTTTAAAATGATGTAATGTTTGATTAATTTCTACCTTAGTATTGTAGTAAAGATGTGTTGCAAGTTGAAAATGTATACGAAGTGGAGAAAAATCTCAAAGATCAACAACAAAACATGGAGATACTTGGTCCAACCACTTTAAGAACATCATCAAAGGAGAGCACTACATCAGCTTGGAAAGAAAATACAAGAAATAAAGCTCATTCAAGTGAATATAATAACAATGATAAAGAGAATTCAAATAACAAAGACCGTCTATGGGCAGACATGGACTCTCCTACTAAAGAAGTAAAGAAGAAGTAAAGAAAGTAGAAAATCTAGGAGTTAAAGCATTCAAAAGTATTGAGAAATCAAGCTCAACGTGTGATAATCTAGGATAACATGTCACTTTTCTTTTCTCTGATATGTATAGTGGTTATATTGAAATATGTCAGAGATATTTAGTATGCTTCATTAAATTTATTGACTAAGAAAAATGGACAATTTTTTTCTTGCTAGATCACTTGTTTTGGGACATTAGGGTTTTCTTCCTGTATTTCTCTTTATATATTGTACTTTTTGTATTGTTGTATTAGGTCACTCTTGGACGTTCTTTTTATGTAATAGAACAATAAGAAGAACATACTTCCTTGCCTTAATCAGTGTGTGACCTTCTCTTGGTGTGTGTGTGTGTGTGAGAGAGAGAGAGAGAGAGTGTGTGAGAGTTCCCTTCCTTATCTCCTTCCTCTTGACAGATTATCAAAGCTAGTGAGGCTATAGAGAGCTTGTGAAGAATGTTTATAGTGAAGATTTTCTGAGAAGGCATGGAGAATGTGCACTCAAAAATGATATCAAATTTCTACAAAATTTGGTGTGGAAATTGCCAAGAAATCTCTAATTTGGAGTCTTTTTCTTTTTTACATCTATTTAGAGAACACAAGGTGAGATGCATAAAAAAATAGGTAAATTTGGAAACTATAAATTGGGTTCTATTTTCCATCTTCAAATAGCAAATATCTAGAATGGCGAATGATTCCATGTACTAGTGATACACAAAAATTGTTTTTATTTAGTACATACGATCAAGTCACAGTGTACCAATGTTCAAGAAAAGGTACTACTTTCAATGTCTTTGCAATATTGTAAATTGTTGCAAAAATGACAAATGTTGATGGAATGCATCAACTTGTAAGTTATAACTTGGAAAAAAACAATAGCCATGCTTGGAGATTTATATGAAAAATTTCCTGATGGGAAAAGGATATTGGAAGTACATCAAAGGAGACAATGAAGACCCCTCCATAGTTAGGAGAGAGGAATCAAATGTGTTACTAGTTAAGATCAAACAAAGAGTGGAATCATAGAGCACAAAAGTTATCATATAAGATAGCATGATTGGGCAGATATAGGATGCAAAAACTCCAACATAGGCTCAAAACAAATGGACCACTATATGAGAACAATACAAAGGCACAAGAATTGATTCTCAAGAATGATTTGCATGCACTAGAAAATAAAATCATGTCGATAAGTTACTAATAACTTAAAAATCAAAAGGTATATGTGAGCTACTTGCATCCATTGGTATCAATGTAGATGATGATGATGATGATGATAAGCTTTTGTGATTTGGTAGTTTCATATAAGCAATCCAAAACTTATATTCAAACTCGGTAGAATATCCCAAATTTTGATAATCTTGTGTCTTTGTTGATAATTGAAGAAAATGATGTTGGTGAAGAATCGTATCCCAAGGAAAAACTAGTTCTTAGCAGGTATCCTACTCTAGTAGAGGAAGAGATCAAGGCAGAGGATTTAGAAGTGGACAAGGAAATGAGAAGTAGGACCAAGGTCAACAACAAAATAATGCAACATATATAGGATTGAGGTAGGGGATTCAAGAGTTTGTAGAAAGTACAAAAGGAATGATTTAGGTAATGATTGTAATGTATGTTAGAATTATGGTAAATGTATCCACTTTGGACATGATTGCAGGTTGAAGAATCAAAACAATTGAGAGCAACAAAACAACTGTGTCCACGAGTGTAGAAGATTTAGAGAAATTGTTCATGTTCCAACATCATATGATGAAGATAATGTTTTTCAAAGTTTCAAAATTAAAAGGTAATTTTTGGTATGTTGATTGGGGTTCTTCAAATCACATGGCCATCCATGTACTAGTTTGTAGAGATTATTGGTTCCTTGATTTGTTGGGATGTGTGATGATACATCACATCCTATTGAGCATACAATAAACATAGCACTCTATTAGACATTAAGATATGATGGATGAGGTAAACACTTATCAAATGATTTCACTAATTTTCTTAAGATTCATGGGATTTGAAGGCAATTTACATGTGGGTAAACACCACAACAAAACAATGTTTCTAGATACAAAACTAGTAAGATCCTTGATGACTAAAAAAAAACATGCATCATTGTTACTAATAAAAATCTATACACATTGTTGTATCATCATGAATAGAACTCCACATTTGGGGAAAAAATAAACCCTGCATGAGCATTTTAGATTAAGGTATTAGTGATGGACCAATCAAGGTGGTGGCCATAGTCTATACCCTAAGCAATACGAGACTAGAGAGAGAAGAGGGGACATATTTTTCCCTTATTTAATGAGTTTCCTCTAGAGAGAGAAGGAATCTTGTAATCGACCTGGGTCCAAAAATTCAAACTTATTAAAATGTTTAAAAATTCATCAAAACATGTGAGAATGGATCCCCCATTACTTTTTAGGATCAAAAGTGCTTTTTTTAGCCTCAAATTCAAAATCCATGTATGTTTTGACTTGAAAAAATGACTTTAAAAAAAACTAAAAAAAAGATCTTTTTCTCTCTTGAACCTCACATTCTTGAGCCTCCCGAGAAGTCATCATTTTCCACTAGTATTGCTTTCTAGCACACCATTGAAGCTAGTGTGTCTATATTCCAAGTTATCTGCATTTCCCATCTTGAACTAGTGTTGTAGCTTGAAGACCTTGAACTTCAATGTCAACATCTAAAGCTTGTAGGTAACCAAAAGATGATTTTCTGACATAAAGATGTCATTATATCAAAGCTACACATGGACAATGGCTACCACATGAGTACAAAGGTTATGGGTGTACATGTAGCAAGCTAGAGTTGGGTCTCAACAAGTTAGCGATCATGGAAACTTGGATCTTCATTGGAAGGGAAACCTACTTGTCTTCAAGGAGCATAGAGATTTTCTACCAGTTGTAAGTATTACCCTACTTTATATTGTTGAATATCGCTTTAAACTATCTTGATATGCTTTTATTTGTTATAGATATATTTCCTTCTACTTTGCTGGAAGAGAAGCCACTTCGTAGTCTTACAGGTACTTTCTCAGCAATGCATGTAGATGTTGGTGCACTTCTCTTTCCACAAGTATCTCTTCCTCAAATTTTTCATGATAGAGTTTTCTTTTACATGTATAGATATGTTGAATCCTCTATAGAGAGTGGTTTTAGAAGGTTAGACAGAATTGAATTAAATTCTCTTCTTAGCTTGGAGTGGCCACAACTTGATATATGGTCCATATCATCTTTCAAGCACAAGATTGTTGGAGCAAGTCTATGACAAGCCTAAGTATTGGCTTGAGTCCCACAAAGTCATAGAAGAAGCTTTAAAATGAAGACTATGTAAAGTTCACTTGTGAACTACCTCTTGTAACTTTTGAAGAGTTTACTTAATGTAAACGTAAGAGAATCTTAAGTGGTTGAGTCCACTTGATCAAAAAGGGAAAGAGGAGCCACGAATTCGTGATTTGTGGTAGGTAGAGAATCAAATCAATCATGGATTGATTGGAGAGTGATTGAGGGAAGTTAGCCTCCCAAACTCAACTATAAATAGATGGCATTTTTAGTCGTGGTTAGAGAGACCTATGTGAAGACCTCCAAGAGTTGAGCTTTACGCCATATCAAGGTGTGATTACAAGGCACACATATGTATCAGTAATTCATTGTATTGTACAAGCAATATACTTTCATTTTCATGATTATTTGAGTTCATATGTCCATGTTCTTGTGAAGTGTACTACTCACTGCCATTACTCTCAGTTTTCTCAGTCAGATTGCAGAGATGGTTTCTCTGAGCTTGGTGCATCATTTTTAGTGATTTAACTTGGTAAAGTTAGCTCTTTAAGTCTATTATATGCTCACAAATTTTCATGTCATTTGAATGTTGAAATCTTCAGTTATGTTCAGTTGAAGTCAACAGTGTCTGTTCATCTTCACTTTCTCAGTGGCTACTTATTCAAATTCAATGCTTTAAATCCTGTTGGATTCAGCTTACTGTCTAGTATAACCATACAAATTTTCATAATCATTGGATTCCTACATTGTGAGTTATGCTCATTTTTTTGCTCACTGGTCTCAAACTGTAGCAGCCCGTGAAAATCGGGATAATGTCATCACTTGTTAAAACTCATTCTCAGTGTGTGGTTTATTATTTTTTATGAGATTACTCTTGAAAGTTAGCTCTTTAAGTTAACTAGACTTCCCCAAGAGGAATTAAGCTAATTGCTGCTGTGCTCAGAGAATTATGCAAAACACTGGACAGGTGTATGAACTAAGAATAGCAAGTTCTTCACCTCTGAGCTAACTCCAACTTATCTGTTTTGATCTATTTTTTTGTGAGTGATCTTCCAAGGTACATAGGGTGTCTAATACATCCATTGGCAAGCTAAAAGGGCCCACCATATACTCCTGGAGTTCATTTGGCTGGTGTAGATCAAGGATTTTGCAACACCTCTTCATCTTCAAGCACATACCTATCCATCTCTTCACAGTGGTATCAGAGCAAGGTTGGACAACATGGCAGATGGATTTCCTTCATCAATTGAAAAATTGGATAGAGGTAATTACTCAGCTTGGTCATTAAGGATGAAGCTTATCTCCAAGGTAGAAGTTTATATGGTTGTGTGGCTGGAGATGAAGTTATGCCAAGTTTTAGGAACAAAAGTCAACCAACACAAGAAGAGCAAGAAAGATTGAGCACATGGTGCTCCAAGGATGCACTTGCAAGGTCTTATCTCCTCAACTCTATCTCAGATTTTTTGTTGCCTCACATTAGAAGTTGTAAGACATCTCAAGAAGTGTGGGATGCACTTGAAGCTTTCTTTTCTTCAAGTACCAAAGCTAGGAAGCATCAACTATGGCTGGATTTCACAACTCTCAAGAAGGCTCCCAAACAAAATGTGACTGATTTTGTCACAAAGCTCAAGGACATAGCAGATCAGTTGGGAAGCATTGGAGAGGTAATAGATGAAGAGCAAATTGTAAGGCAGGTCATCAATGGCTTGAAGGCAGATGACAAGTGGGAAGCATTCACCAAAGCTATGGATTTGTACATGGACATGCATGTACCTGATTTCAATACACTCATTGGACAACTACTTACCCAAGAGGCAAAGCTTATCAAAAATGGAGAAAGCTCTAAAGGTAATCAATCTTCAGCTTTATACACTGATAAAAGCAAGTCCAAAGATAACAAAGGAAAGGCAAAGAAAGTGGATGATGAAGCAGGTACATATCAAGCTAACTATGCAGGTAGAGGAAGACATGGTAGAGGTAGAGGAAGAGGAGGTAGACAAGGCAGGGGGAGATCCCAAGACTCCAACTCATGTTCTATTTGTGGATTAACTAATCATACAACTGAAAATTGCTTTAGAAATTCCAGGAATCAAAGAGGCAGAGGATACAATAGAGGAAGTTATGGCTACTCAAGAGGAAGGTTCAACAATTATCATGGCAACTACAACAACTACAATCATTCAAACTATCAAGGAGGCTACAAAGGAAGGAGAGACTACAATAACTACACAGAAGACTCAAACAAAGAGGATTCATTATTGATCATGAACATGGCTATGCCACAAGGTAAATCTGATGAGCATGTTTTCTACATAGATTCAGGTTGTTCAAATCATGTGGCAGGAAATGTGGCACTCCTATCAGATTTAGAAGATCCAAGGAATAAGCATGAGGTACAAACAAGAGATGATACAAAACATCCTGTGGAGAAAATAGGCAATGTCAAAGCACCTGATGGAAACATCAACCTACTCAGTAAGGTACTCTATGTCTCTACCATTACAAAGAATTTGATAAGTGTTGGGCAGATAGTAGAGAAAGGGTTGCAAGTCAGGTTCACAAAGGCAGGAGCATTTGTTGAAGATCCAAGTCAAGGATTCAAAAAAATTGCAAAAGGTGAAAAGACAGGTAGATTGTTCACATTTGAATTACAGGACACTAGAAACATTGCTCTCTTTAATTATGGTAGTCAGACACTCACAGAATTGGAAGTATGGCACAAACGGTTAGCACATATTGGTGAAAGGTCATTAAAGCAAATTTGCAGGGACCAAAGTGTACTTGGACTCCCTAATTTGTCAAAACAACATATGATTTATAAGTGTAGTGCATGTCAATTTGGAAAGTCTCACAGGTTACCATTCATGAAGAAAGGTTATATGCATGGAGATCTCTTGGAGTTGGTTCATACAGATGTATGGGGACCTAGCAAGGAAGCTTCACTATCTGGATCAAGGTATTATGTCTCCTTTATTGATGATTGCAGCAGATGGACTATCCTATTCTTTATGAAACACAAAGATGAAGTTTTTTCATGTTTCAAAAGATATTTGGCTCTTGTGGAGAATCAAACAGGTAAATCACTAAAAAGGCTAAGGTCAAATGGAGGGGGAGAATACTTCTCCCATGAGTTTGATTCTTTTCTTCAAGAAAGAGGAATCAAAAGAGAGGTAACTACAAGGTACACTCCTGAGAAAAATGGAGTGGCAGAAAGGAGGAATAGGACAATTGTTGAAGCTGCAATGTCTATGTTAAATGAAAAGCATTTACCTAATTACTTATGGGCTGAGGCTGTATCTACAGCCACTTACTTGATTAATAGGTTGCCTTCAAAATCTCTTGATGGGATGACTCCATATGAGGCTTGGAATGGAAGAAGGCCAAGTTTAGATCATTGTAAAATTTTTGGATGTATTGCTTTTGCTCATGTTCCTTCACAAGTTAGAGGCAAGATGGATCCAAAGGCAGAAAGGTGTGTATTTATTGGATATGACAACAATCAAAAGGGCTACAGGTTATACAACCCTACCAACAAAGGATTCTTGGTAAGCAGAGATGTAGTTTTTGAGAACAATTCATGGTATGAAGATTCATGCAAGAAGGCCAATTTACCATACGATCTTGAAGAAGATTTTCCAAAGCTTGGTAGAGAACAACCAAAGATTGAAGAACAAGACACCTCGGAGGATGATGAAGAATCTTAGATGGAAAAGATCAAAGCATGGAAGTCTAAAGGTAAAGCAAAATTGCAGGACTTGGACATGAGGCAGAATCATCACATCATGGCCTAAGAAGATCTATGAGGGAAAAGAAAAAACCAGAAAGGTATGGGTTTGAAACCTCATTAGTAACTAAACATTCTATCTACATAGCACATGACATAAACCAAGAGGAGCCATCATCATTTGAAGAGGCCAAAGCAAAAACAGAATGGAAGCATGCAATGAAGGAAGAGATTGAAGCACTTGAGGAAAACAACACTTGGGATTTGGTGCCCAAGACTTCATCCATGAAGGTAATAGGCTCAAGATGGGTCTATAAACTCAAGAAGAATTCTGATGGTTCCATTAACAGGTATAAGGCAAGGCTTGTAGCAAAAGGCTTTGCACAAACTCAGGGAATTGATTATGAGGAGACCTTCTCTCCTGTGGCAAAGATGCCTACTATTAGGGCTTTGCTTAGTATTGCCTCTTCCAAGAATTGGAAGATACTTCAACTAGATGTAAAGAATGCATTCTTGAATGGTTGGATAACAAAAGAGGTATATATGGCACAACCACCTGGTTTTGAGAATCAAGTTTATCCTGATTATGTGTGTAAACTTAACAAAGCATTGTATGGTCTCAAGCAAGCTCCAAGAGCTTGGAATTTCAGGCTTGTTTCATTCTTGCAGGACAAAGGCTTTCAACCAAGCAAGGCAAAACCTTCACTCTTTATCAAAAAGAGTAATTCTGAGGTCATCTACTTATGTGTATATGTAGATGATATTATATTGACAGGAAATGATGCAGATGGTATGAAGAAGATCAAAGATCAGATGAGAGAAGAGTTCAAGATAAGTGATTTGGGTTCACTTACCTACTTCCTAGGTTTGGAAGTTGTCTACAAAGATCATGGTACTCTAATGGAGGTCAATCACAAATTGAGCTCACATGAAGGTGAACTCATAGAGGACATCACATCATATCAAAGTCTAGTGGGTAGTCTCAACTATGCCACATTGACAAGAGTAGATATATGTTACAGTGTGAGTGTGCTAAGTCAATTTATGCACACACCAAGGAAACCACATATGGATGCTGCCAAAAGGATTCTCAAGTATCTCAAAGGAACCATAAATGAAGGAATTTATTATCCTTATGTATCTGATTTAGGTTTGAAGCTATTTTCTGATGCAGATTGGGCTGGCTCCAAGGAAGATAGAAGGAGCACTTCAGGTTATCTTACCTTTGCAGGTTCAAAGCTTATTTCATGGTCATCCAAGAAGCAACCCACATTTGCTCTCTCTTCTACTGAAGCTGAATATAGAGGTCTTGCCATAGCTACTCAGGAAGCTATGTGGATGAAGACATTATTCAAAGATCTTGGATTGGAGTTTGGAACTCCAACTATTTTTGGTGACAATATGAGTTCTATTCACTTAGCTGCTAATCCTATTTTTCATGCAAGGACTAAACATATTGAAGTTCATTATCACTATGTACGAGAGAAGGTTCTAAGCAAAGAGATTCAAATATCATATGTGTCCACTCATCAACAATGTGCAGATATTCTAACCAAAGCATTGGATGGTACAAAGCTTTGCAAATTCAAGGCTATGATTGGTTTACAGGTAATCTTGGAAGATTGAAGACCTCAAGCATACTTGGCTTGAGGGGGAGCTGTTGGAGCAATTCTATGACAAGCCTAAGTATTGGCTTGAGTCCCACAAAGTCATAGAAGAAGCTTTAAAATGAAGACTATGTAAAGTTCACTTGTGAACTACCTCTTGTAACTTTTGAAGAGTTTACTTAATGTAAAAGTAAGAGAATCTTAAGTGGTTGAGTCCACTTGATCAAAAAGGGAAAGAGGAGCCACGAATTCGTGATTTGTGGTAGGTAGAGAATCAAATCAATCATGGATTGATTGGAGAGTGATTGAGGGAAGTTAGCCTCCCAAACTCAACTATAAATAGATGGCAGTTTTAGTCGTGGTTAGAGAGACCTATGTGAAGACCTCCAAGAGCTGAGCTTTATGCCATATCAAGGTGTGATTACAAGGCACACATATGTATCAGTAATTCATTGTATTGTACAAGCAATATACTTTCATTTTCATGATTATTTGAGTTCATATGTCCATGTTCTTGTGAAGTGTACTACTCACTGCCATTACTCTCAGTTTTCTCAGTCAGATTGCAGAGATGGTTTCTCTGAGCTTGGTGCATCATTTTCAGTGATTTAACTTGCTAAAGTTAGCTCTTTAAGTCTACTATATGCTCACAAATTTTCATCTCAATTTGAATGTTGCAATCTTCAGTTATGTTCAGTTGAAGTCAACAGTTTTTGTTCATCTTCACTTCTCTGACAGGTACCCGACTTTTTCACTCATCTTGTCAGAGCCATTTCTCAGTGGTTACTTATCCAAATTCAATGATCTAAAGCTTTTTGGATTCCGCTTACTGTCTAGTATAACCATACAAATTTTCATAATCATTGGATTCGTACCTTGTGAGTTATGTTCATTTTTCTGCTCATTGGTCTCAAACTGTAGCAGCCCATGAAAATCGGGATGATGTCATCACTTGTTAAAACTCATTCTCAGTGTGTGGTTTATTATTTTTTATGATATTACTCTTGAAAGTTAGCTCTTTAAGTTAACTAGACTTCCCAAAGAGGAATTAAGCTAATTGCTGCTGTGCTCAGAGAATTATGCAAAACACTGGACAGGTGTATGAACCAAGAATAGCAAGTTCTTCACCTCTGAGCTAACTCCAACTTATCTGTTTTGATCTATCTTTTTGTGAGTGATCTTCCAAGGTACATAGGGTGTCTAATACATCCATTGGCAAGCTAAAAGGGCCCACCATATACTCCTGGAGTTCATTTGGCTGGTGTAGATCAAGGATTTTGCAACACCTCTTCATCTTCAAGCACATACCTATCCATCTCTTCACAAAGATGGCAATGGATATACGTAACTTTTTAAAATTTACAAAACTATCTAGATCTGTAGGTTTGTGTTGGGGGGTTCTTTAGTTGAAATGGGCTTGAATATTTGTAGAATAAGAGAAGAGAAGAAGGAGAAAGACACATTGCATCAAAAGTCTCTGTATCTTGATTAAAATAGTAGATTACAATAATTTTTGTTGCCAAAATATAACAGAATACTCACTATGCATAGGCCATTTTAAGATAAAAGTACACACAAGTACAACAAAGTACCCTAATTACTTGTGCAATCAACCTCTTGCCGAATGGCTTGCTCTTGTGCACCCCTTGCACTCAAGCCTCCAATAAGGTTGAAGTTGTAGTCACTTCTACTCTCGACTTGCAACAACTCCTTGATAATAGTATGATCAAACCTTAGTTGCTTTCTACCCATTGATTGCACACACAAGAGAGCATAGATCACTCTCTTCACAATCCTTGGATCTCCAATTTTGTGCACTCTCTGCACATGTTGTTCGGCTCTACACACTTTGTCTCTCTATACACTATGTCAAAGTGTGTGTATGGCTATGTTTCTAGATCTTCCTTTTTTGCTTAATGTATGCTTTTTCATATACTCAATCAACTCATTTACGCATTCCACTCCAATTCACTTGAATTTCATTCACATGTGTATCCAAGATCTTGATCTTGGATATGCCACCCACTTCCGCACTCCTTGGTACACACACTTCCTGTTTCCTTGTATTCATCATGATGCTTTTCCTTGTTGTATCCAAGAACCTTCTCACATAGAGACCAACAATACCCTATTTTTGCTTATATTGAATCTATAGAAATAATAATAATGGGGGTCATGGATAGGCTTTTGCACTTTATGTAACTTCTTGACTTCTAACCTTGAATTCTCCACAATGTACACATAAGGGAGGTTTCACTTGAAAAACACTTCAAAACCCTTGAAAACCTTTCAAAAAGGCCCTTTGAAACATGTACTAAAATTTATCAACAAGACAATTGTGAGCATACACATTGTGCACTACTTTTGCACCTACTGTTTGACAACTCCTTGGCCATATGTGCACTACCTATGCACCATTTTGCCAAGTCAACACCATGACAGGCTCAACAATTTGCACTAGTGTTTTGCCATCACTTGTTTTGTATATTTTATTTCAATGATTCTCACTCCAAGATACTCCCACCATGTTCATGTGTAAACATATCACATATGAGGAAATGGAAAGTCATCTAGATGAAAGGTGGGGTTTGATAGGAGGAATTGCAAAGGGCGACAAATATCCTTGTAAAATAGGTGGAACACATATAAGAATTTGATATTTGAAGCATTGTACTTCATTGTAGATTATATTCTATTATGATCATTGGATGTGCAAATCTAGTCAATGGATACCATTACAAAGTTCTGAGGTATCACATTCGATCATGTTCTACATCAAGATGGACATGGGACACGTTTGCTTCTTTATATGATGTACATAATGAATCACGTGTTGCATACTTGACGAAGCAACTTGAGGATGTTTGTATGGCTGAAAATGATTCTGTGGATGTGTATGTGACATGCATCAAGGACTCGAAAGAGCAATTGGAAAACATAGATGAGATTATTCCAAATGCATCACTCATCTCTACATTGCTAAAAGGATTACTAGAATCTTTCCAAAGCTTTGTCACTCCACTCTATTTGGTTGCAAAAGGGAATCCAAATATGTATGTATTGATGAGGTTCTGTATCTTCTTTTGCAAGAAGAGAAATCTAGAGTGAATAGGAGTGGTTTGATTGAGGGAACACAAGCACTTGCTATCTCACAAAAAGGAAAAAGTAAGTATGGTTCAACTTTGGGTTCATCAAAACCAAAGCCTAAACCTTCCTCTTCCACTCATTCCTCTAATGATTCTAATTTGCAAAAGAAGAAGAGATGCAAATATTGCCGAAAGGTTGGTCATACTATTGATGAGTGTAGAAAGCTTGCTAATCGCAATGAAAAGAAAAAGGAATCCGGCATGTCTATTGCTGAAAGTGCATTGAATGATGAAGCCAACAAGGCTCAAGATTTTTGGGCATGTGTTGTTACATGTCATTACTATGCATCATTGCATTCTAAATGTATGGTTGTGAGTGAGGCTGATTCGGATTGGTTCTTTGATAGCGGTGCTTCAAAGCACATAACTTCATGCAAAAGGGTTTTCGCATAAGAGAAAGCAACCATCCCAGTGTCAAAGATCACAAAGGCTATGATCACATAGAAAGAAGGTATGGGTATCACGAACTGTGATAGAATTTCAAAAAAGGATATACTCATATATGGGTTCCAAAATAGAAAATAGTAGAGAAACATTAAAACCATTCCCAACTACCACAAAAGCAAAGTAAATGATGCCCAAAGTCATAGCAGAAGTATAGGAAGCAGAATATAAATGTACACATCAATTTCATCCTCAAATGCATGATGAATATTAACAAGATGAGTATGGGTAAAAAAGGAGTAGCTAGAAGCCCAATAATATTATCAATATATCTAGATCCAAAAGAATCTACAAAAAGGCGAACCAAAGAGACAACAAATGATAGAGATATCTAAGTGGCACTAAGGTTTAGTATTTACGCTTGGGTAGAGGTGATGCATCCATTGTTGGATACAAAAACTCTAACATGTTCATTGTGTACACGACTGGGAGGCTTTATGCTTGGGTAAAGGTGATGCATCCATTGTTGGATGCAAAAACTCTAAGTATGTTGGTTGTGTATACGACATGAACTCTACTCTACCTCAAGGTACATTTTTCACTTCACATGTGGTATTATTTCTTGGGGGTCTCATCTTCAAGAATGTACATTGTTTCCATCATAGAAGTAGAGTATGTTGCAACCAATAAGGCATGTAGAAGCATTGCGTTTTCCTAGATTGGCTCATGCCATGGGCATACCTCAATCTCACAAAAAAGATTCCCTTGATTTGTGGTGACATGGACCAAAGAATTTCAGGTCCTTAGCTTCAATTCAACTTGTGTTGTGCTTGACTTCCAATAGTTCGGTGCACGTCCATGAGCACGAGAGTGGATTCACAAAATAACATGAATGAATTTTTTTAATAAAGAAAACGTGCAATGAAGATGTAGTGGCCATACCAAATACGAGTGATGGTCACTATAGGGGCTCATGGATCATAGAAATTCATGAGTGAGACTGGTAACTATGTTGCCAAACATAGTTCTATGCATGAATGTGGAAATATTCATCGTTAAAAGGTACGTAGATATGGTTTTGATGAATGTATACGTTTGTTTTCCAAAATCAAAATATCATGAAGTTTGCTTCTAAGGCATTGAAATGGACAATGAATGTGTAACATTACAAAACAATCGTAGAGAGACTTACATGAGGAATGTACCTTGCATAAATAAGAACTAAGGTAGATTTTTTTCGTGATAAGAAAGCATGAAAACCATAGCATTCACTATCTCACACGCTGCTGATATTTATGTGATGCATGAAATCTATAATTACGATTATGAACTGTATACGTGCTCAAAAATGCATATAGATAAAGTATATATTGCTCATTGGTCAGGCGTTATCTGAAGTTGTGCTATGACTTCTGCAAGATATTAATAATTATGGATTCCCTTTTTCTGATTCATACAAGACCAAAGGCTCCTTATAGTAAGATCTTTGTAGAATGTGTGACATCAAGAACAAGAATAACTAACACAGTAGTACAGATGTCCGTGCCCGAAAACATTAGTTTTCCTCTTAAAATCAAGAACAAGAGAAAGTGTAGGATCAGCTTTTACTTAACAACAGAACCTCAAGCAGGTTATCTAAAATTACCATCAGTTTCCACACTATTGAATTCAGAGGTAGAAAAGCAGTCATGAAATATCTTATCAGTTTAAAACCAATGTAATGAGTTCCAAATTGGGATCAATGTGTTAAAATGAGAGCAGAATATGAAACAGAGTGCAAACTTCAAAAAAATTTACATCTCAAGGAGACATGAAGTATTAACATGACCAAGATCCTAAAAATACATGTGCAAAGTTCCAATGAATAAACATGTAGATCTTTAAAAATACATGAAACAATCCACAGAGGAAGAGTGGAACCATCTTCATTCTTCATTGCATACAAAATTGGACTAGAAGCAGTTTAGAGCCATGTTCATTCTTCATTCCATCATAATACAGTCTTTCTTCAAGCTGTGCTACATGCATTGACTGAAACTGCCCAAAACCGTGAGGTGGACACCATGTTTAGTGCAGTTCAATTTGCTCTGTTTGAAATGTAAAACTTCATTATCAAATGCTAGCTCTGTTCTCAACATTCACATGATCTAATTTTGCCAGGTCATCCCACCTGCCTAATGCAGCATATATGTTGGAAAGAACCACATATGCACTTATATTCTGTGGCTCTAATTTCCTTATATTCTCTGCAGCTACTGCTCCCCACTCATAGCTGTTGTGCAATCTACAAGCACTAAGGAAACTCATCCATAATGCTGCAGACGGTGGAAGAGGAATATCACAAATAAATTTTGCTGCTTCTTCAAGCCGTCCAGCACGACCAAGAAGATCAACCACACACGCATAGTGCTCAGACATTGGAGTGATACCATACTTGGGCTTCATGCAATCCAGATATTGTTGTCCCAATTCAACAAAACCAGCATGGCTACATGCATTCAAAACGCTGATAAAAGTGTAACTGTTTGGCCGTACTCTATTATCTTCCATGGAGCGATAAAGTTGAAGAGCAAGCTTACCATGGCCATGTTGTGCGTAAGCAGCCAACATTACATTCCAAGTGATTATATCCATATCATTCAAAGTGACAAAAATGTTGTACGCATCCTCGACATTCCCACACTTTCCATACATGTTCACTAATGCTGTTCCCACGTCACGATCCAGAATCAGATCCAACTCAATCATGTATGCATGTGCAAGCTTTCCCTCACCCAATGCAGTTAAAGATGCACAAGAATCAAGAACACACACAAAAGTTATGTTGTTGGGTAGTGTGGGACTTTGAAGCATTTTTGCAAAGAACTCAAGTGCCCTGTCTCCATGACCATATTGACCGAATGCTCCAATCATAGCAGTCCATGCTATAACATCCTGGAATGGTAACATGTCAAAGAGAGTTAATGCATCATCGATTTGGCCACAAATATTATACATCTTCAAGAGAGAGTGTCCAACTGTATTGTCCATATCAAATGCACCCAAAACAACTGCAAAATGGATCAGTCTACCCTCAGCTAGAAGGGTTGGACTCGTGCAAGCATCAAGGATGGCAACAAAAGTAACATTGTTAGGCCTAACAGCAGAGTTCATAAGCTGGTAAAATGTGTTCAGTGCATCCCTGGCATGGCCGTGTTGGGCAAAAGCTGATATGATTGCTGTCCATGATACAACATTATGTGCATCCATTTTGTGAAAATGATGCTTTGCATCATCCACAAAGCCACATTTACCATACATGTTGAGCAAAGCTGTCTGCAGCACAATATCACATAGAACGTTCCTCTCTTGAATGAAAGAATGTAATATTTGACCTTCATCCACTGCCTTGATGCTGGAACATGCATCAAAAATAGTTACAAAAGTAACATTATTTGGTCTCAAGCCCTTTTTCAGCCCTGTATTGAATAAATCCAAAGCACCCTTGCCAGAACCTTGTTGAGCATAAGCTGCCAATATACAGTTCCAAGATACCACATCATTCTCATCTAACTTCTTGTACATTGCATGTGCCTCCTCTAAACTGCCGCATTTCCCATACATGCTTACGAGTGTATTCCCTAGTAGTGGATCTAACTCCAGCCCACTGCTTTGGATGAGGGCATGAATCTCCTTGGCCTCTGCTAATGCTCCAGGATTATTGAACGTCTTGACTAAAGTAATAAAAGTGACTGCATTTGGCCTGATGCCAGTTGCTTTCATGGAATGAAACAACTGAAGAGCCTTTTTGCTATCATTGACACAAACATAAGCATCGATCATAGAAGTCCAAGAAACAACATCTCGCACAGGCATACCCGTAAAAACTCGTTCTGCATCATCCAAACGTCTACATCTGTTATACATACTGATAAGTGAATTGCCCACAAATAAATCAGAATGCATTTCATATTCCACGATGTACGTATGCAGAAGAAGTGAATATTCCAAAGATTCCTTATGATGTGATGCTGCCATGAGGGCACGTATGAACGTGACCTTGTTAGGTGCAACGGTGTGTGTCTGCAGCAACTCCAAAAACAATGAAAGAGCTTCATCATGATGGCCATGTTTAATGCATGCTGTAAGAATGATGTTATACGATGCAATTCCCTTGCAATTTGTGAGCTGAAATGAGACAAGTGCATCGCGGATGCTATTGTATCTGCTGTAGACGTCAACGATGGGAGCAAAGATGGAAGTGTGCCTTTCGAGTCCTGCAGATACTACACATGCATAAAGTTTGTTGGCAGTTGAGAGAGAGGAGATGTTTGCAAATGCGTCTGTAAGCAGGGGATATATCAAACGGCGGGAATCCTCCTTGCAATCGAGGCTTTTGAAGGCCTCTTTCAAAGCTCCCTGGAAATCCAACTCGTTGCCAGAGCTTTGTTTCTGCACCCTTATTCTCTTCATGCGCCTTCGTACTTGTCAGATTAAACCCTCTGAACCTTCCACGCGAAGTGGAAAGTAGAACGTTAAATCCCGTCATCGATGAATCCGAATGCCACGGACAATCTGGACTTGTACAGTTGAAGCGCATGAAACACAAGCTTCGAACTGATTACAGCAGGCTCCGCTGATCAGAGCGCTAGAGTGGAGAGCTGCTTGTTCAAGCGAAGACTGAACACATGCAAACAGTTTTTTTTTTTCGTTTTATAGGGAGTTTGGCCTACATATAGTTCATGGTCCAAGAGCTCACTTAGTGACTCAAAGGTAGATTTGTGACTCAGGTAGGTTGGTATGCGTGATTCAAAAGTCCATTGCAATCTAGAGGTCATTGAGTTTTTTTCCAAAGGCATGACTATTTAAGATGAGTGTCTTCGTTGTTTCACTTCTAGGTTCATACATCCACATGATGCTCTAGCCATCAACCACTTCCTTCTGTCAAGGAAGACATTGTATCAGAAAGCCAAGTGAAGGAAGACATTGTACCAGAAAGCCAAGTGCATTGGATGCATGCAGTTGTTAGAGTTGGATTTTGCGAGATCTCTAATGGGGAATAAAACTCTCTAGGAGGTCATCCATTAGAGTTTTGTTCTAACAAAGGCTTGCTTAACCATGAGGTTTCCACAAGCTAAGCTAGCCATTCCACCACTAAAAGTTGGTTGTGAGAGCATTGTGGACAAGACAACTTATGCAAGCCTCATAACCAAGCAACACTTCTAAAATCACAAGTTGGACTTAGCCCAACAATCTCTCCCTTAAGCCAAACTTGTTGTTGAATGCCTCCCCCTCAAGCTTTAACTTTCTTTTAGTATATTTTGACCTCTCTTGGAAACATCCTCTAGGGTCCAACATTGGATACATCTAGGTTCACATGGTTCTCATGAAGGTTCACAATTGGATACATCCCTAAGGATACATCATTTGGATACAGCTAGGGTTCACTTGGTTCTTTTGAGTCTCACACATAGCTTGTATCAAAGCCCTCATGAGGTAGAGAAGCTCGATTTGGTAGCACCTTGGCTCTAATACTACTTGTTATGATTGGAATTTCTAGGATCTCTAATGGGGAGAAAACTTATCGAAAGGTCAACCATCCAAGTTCTATTTTGGCAGAGGCTCACTTAACCATGAATTTTCCATAAGTTGAGCTAGCCAACCCACTACTCAAAATCAATTGTGATAGTTTACAAATTGGACACCTCATGCAAGCCTCATAGCTAAGTCGGACTTCTAATCACAAGCTAGGATTAAGCCGATAATATGTGGTGACTACATCCTATCTTAAGAACCCTTATATTTTTCTAAAACAAATTGTTCACTTGTATTTCTAGAGAAGAAACTTACAAGTATTCCAGGGAATAGATGAAAAAGAGAGTCTATTTTTGGGGTCAAATGTGGAAACTATTAGGTAACATCATTTCAAAGGAAGGCATTGGAGTTGATCCAATAGTCTACTTTTGGGGTCAAATGTGGAAACTATTAGGTAACATCATTTCAAAGGAAGGCATTGGAATTGATCTAGATAAAGTGAAGGGGATTCTAGAGGCCCCTCCATTGCAATCTCCTAAGTTTTATAGTTCTTAGGATAAATTCGATGGCATGGCTGATATTTGTGTTATCTTGCTCATATTGTGATGCCTCTAAACCACTTTCCTATGATTATTATATCTACAACTTTCAATAATATGATTCATAATGTTATATATTGCACAATAGACTTGGTTTAAAGCACAAGTCACCGCTATATGGCATGTATTCCTACATTTTGTACAATACAATCGTCTAATAGCTTTCAGAGATCTAGCCACAGGCATAGATTATGAAGTTGTTGCATCCAACTGATGATGTAAAGAGGGGTTAGCAACCTTTGGATTCCTCACTAGTTGCTTTGTTGCCTCAATGATTTGTTCCAATGTTCAAGTATCATCTAAGGCAAAGAGACAAATTTTCTCTTTTTAGAATCGAATTAAGCCCATCCATAAACCATCCCCATACTACATCGTCGGGTGGTCATTGAGTTTGTGGAATTTGTCATAAGGTACTCCGGAAAAGAGACTCATAATCTACCATAGTCTGAGCAGATTGTTCGAACATGGATTGTAATGTAACAAATAATTACCCCATGGTTTTTCCTTTTGAAATCATTGCAAAAATGCCATATGTAGGTTATCATATGTAGCAAAATGGTTTATTGAGAGCTCAGCTAACCATCTCACTGCTTCTCTTTCCAGTGTTACCTATGTTTCTAAGTGTCATTTTGTCCGCCTTCCAAGAGATCATACTGAGTTTTAAACAATCGGACATGTACATCTGGATCTTCATCTATTTTGCCATTAAACTGATTAAAATACATATCACTTAGATGTTGTGTTGGAACTACCATTTGATGTGGCAACAGGACTTACTCTTGTGCTTCTGATTTTACTTTTACTCCATCATCAATATACGATTCTTGCAGTTGCTCTGCCTAAGCAAAATCTAGATGTTCTATCATTACACCAGAATCCTCCACGGTCCTTCCTGGTTCTTGCCCTGATTCTTTTGCAAAACACTGTCTTCCACTATCTTTTGCTTGCAGTTTGACTGCCTCAATTGCATATTTGACTTCCAATAACTGAGTAATTAACGAATATGGAATTACACCCTACTCTACCAACAACAAAATTTGCTTTGATATATGAACATTTCCTGTTACTCATGTAATGGTTTCTTTCATCGAATCCTAGATGGCTTCTTCTGTAGTTGTTGCATTTTCAAACTCCTCATAAGTACAAAAGTACTCAGTTCCAGATTGAGTTGGCATGATCGGCCTCCATCACTCTAAAACTCTACCAGTATGTTATAGAACCTAACACATTCTAGCAACACCCAATCCCATCATGGTCACCGAATGTTGGCTGGTTGTGGTGCATTTAAAGGATTCTAGGAATTAGGGGTACTAGAATATAGCACGTTTCTATTCCCTACTAAAGTCACTGTAAAAGACAAACAATATAGATAGATAGTATAACACACAAAGACATTAGGTGCAAGAATAGAATGTTCATATTACTTCAAGAAATTACACAGATACAACACTTCTCTAGAACAGATAGCGCTTCCACATTGATAATGTCTCTCTTCTACTTCCCTCTCTTTCGTGACTTACATACAATGGGTGCATGAACAGTTAACAGTTGAGTTTCTTAGGAATTCTAAGAGTTACGAGAAAATAGTAATTACATTCCAAAATAGTAATTTTGGCTGTATTGGTGGCACTCTAACACTCTCCAAATATTTTCATAGGTAAGAAACATGAACCTCATTTCTTTCCTCATATAATGTTGTATGACTAACCCAAGCATCTTTTGCTATTTTGTTGGAATGAATGTGAGGGATAATGGCATGTTTGACATACAAAGCTATCAATGCATGTGTCTATGAATCTATGCCATCCCAACAAAGTTGTTACAAAGTAGGTGCAATAGGAACCACAACACGATGAGAAAATTGAAGATCACCATCTTCAACACCATGTCCATAATCTTCAATTACTATATTTGCAGATGTCGTAGGACATATTTCAAAATTCCCCACAATATATCAATGACCCTTTTCCTACCAATGTATGATGTATCATGCATGCCCACAATGGGTAATTAGTACCATCCAACTTGTGCTCAGCTACCAACATATGAAATACATCATTGCTTTCATACATGGTGAGTAAATAAATACCTAGATGCAAAAAAATCGTTGGCTCTCAAAAAGTAAAAAAAAAAACCCTTTCGAGCCCTTCTAAACCTATAGCAGACTTCCTTGCACTTGTACTAGAAAATCAAAACCTGTATATGTGTTTGGCACAAAAGCATGAAATTTTTTGCTCAATCATTGTGATAGTGCATTTGAAGGCCAAAATGAGCTCAAACTTTGATGCCACACAAGAAAGCTATTATGAACCCCTAATCGTGCCGATTATGCTCACCAATTTTTCTATGATTCTAAGACTATGACCCAAGGGGTGTTGATGATACCATAGAGGAAGCAACAACCTACTTTGATACCAATTATTGGAATTTGAGGTCTACGAAAGACATAAACAACACAAGGAAGAAGAAGAAGCTTGGAGAAAATCACAATACTAAATGTAATACCAAGTGAATGTACAAAGGTAAGTGACCCATTAGGGTTATAGGTGTATATACAAGTTGAGGCGTAAAAAACTCCTAAAGAGGGAAAAACATGCCCCGATGATCCTATGTGTGTTCACACACATCACTACCAAAATATATCAACATGTATCTTTGTGTATGTGTGAATGCATGTATGTGTGTATGTGTGAATGTGTATCTTGTTGTATGTTTGTCTGTGTAAATGTGTTTATGTGTGAATGTGTGAATGTGTGAATGTGTGCATCTTTGTGTATGTGTGAATATGTTTATGTGTGAATATATGTATGAGTGAATTGTGTGTACCTTTGTGTTTGTGTTAATGTGTGTATATATGAATGTTTGTGTGAATGCGTGTATGTGTGAATATGTGTATGTGTGAATTTGTGTTTCTTTGTATACATATGTATGTGTGATTGTGTGCATGCCTGTGCACATATGCGTAGGTGTGTATGTATGTGAATGTGCATGCATTTTTGTGTATCTCTCATCCATCTCTATCTATGTCTCCCTGCTCTCTCTCTCTCTCTATTTGATCTTTTTAACTTATATAAATGTAGTAAAATTTTATCATCTAATACCTTTATTTTTACTTCACAATCAGATTCTTATCAATGAGAGGGAACTCCACCACCTTGTCCTACCCATGCAAGGACTATTTACTGAAAGAACATTGAACAAAAATATTAAAATATCACATAGATACATACATGAATTATATATTTTTATTTATATAGATATTTTTAGCTTTTATCATGTACTTTTTTGTTATTTTATAATTAGATTTTGATCAATTAGAGGGTATTTCATCACCTTCTAAGCATGCAATGACTTCACATGTGTTGAACGATATGAATTATAATGATTTTTACAATTGAGATCATATTATGGCACATCAAAGACCACGATGAGAATGTATTGAACGTGACAAAAATTATGGTATTTCTGAGCAAACACCACCACTTGATTGATGCGACAAGGCTTGGGTATATGATGGATTCCATAAGTTAATTCTATTAGTAAATATTAAAATCAAATATAAGTAGTAAAATTGTACTATATGTACATGAATATTTGCTTAATGATGATGGTTATGATGACTCTCTTATTAATAACGCTTATATCCCTTGTACACATCATGGATAAGAAAGTTATCAATTGCAAACCAAGGTTTCTTGAAATCATCTACCTCTTAGTTTAGAGAGTAAAATGCCTAGAGATTGATTATCCATTACCAACTCGTGATCATCCTTTAGTGAAAACATATGATACAAGATGACATGGAGGATGTAAGAGAGGATCAATTCCTTTAGATGGAGAGGTTTTTAACTTTTGGGGTAACCTCTATATGATTTCTCCTTCCACTATCATTGGTGCTGGTCGTGATCCCTTTATTAAATAGAGGATTTGCATGTTCCTCCCAACCCTGAAGTCACTCTCATGTCATTTTATGGACATGTATGTAGATTCAGAGATTGGCATCTATTGTGTAATTCATGGGTTCATAAGGCCAAGTGTCTAGATTCTAAAGGTTAGAATATGATATACATTTGCCTTGCTTTAGCCCTTGAGTTACCCTTGGAACATCCTTGAACCTTTGGATTGAACCCTTCGTTTTAACCCTTGGGATATTTATTTGTATGAGCTCCCAATTGAAAGGTTGTGAACCTTAGGCTTGTTTTATCCTTAGGTGCCCGAACCTTAGTCTTCGGAGAAGCTTCTCTAAGTGCCACCTTGGGGTGTACGTGAGAGAAGAACCCTCATTTGATTTAGACGACATGTGATAGACCTTGGGAAATTAGAAGGCATGTGATCACCCTTGGGAAAGTGTCCACATGAGGGCCACTTGGTTGAACACTTGGCCAAACCAAAGGAAATGCACCCCCTTGGCCTACAACTATATATATATGGGTGGAGTTGGATGAGTGGATACATGCTCTCTCTTAGTGTGGTTGGACTTGCTAAGTAGTTAGCCTTTAGTAGTTTGTTGGTATACAACATTTGTATTAGAGTTGCGGTTTTATTATTCATGTATCTCACGTGAGAGTTTTTGTGTGTTTTCTTATCTTTTGTCCGAATTGTGTGAGATTTTAGTTAGAATAGCTCACTAGAGGCAAGATAACTTTTGATGTTCATCCTTCAGACTAACAATCTTCCCTAGGGAGAGACTTATGCACATTTTCAAGCTCTCGATTATCCACAGGCTGTCACGAGGGTCACTGAGCAGCTGACCATGCGCACCTCTGATGTGAACAGTCGCAAGCTTCTCAACATATAGCCCACAAATAGCTGCTTCAGCACGTTTATGGGATTAAAACAAGGATCCTCCTCAGCGAGTATCTTAAGACACTACAATGCGTTTTGAACCCATATCCTCATTGTAGATAGGGCAATGCTCCATCCATGAAAGGTGGCAATTTTGAAATCTTCCTAATTATTGGTGCATGCCAACCAAACCCAAATTCGGGTTATTCCAAAACCTTACCGTGGAAGGGGTGCCCGAGATCTTGGGATCTTGCATGATGGAGGATTTGAAACATAAAGATGGAACGTGGCCACTTCATCTTCAACCAGATAAACTTCAAAAGTGAGGAGCTTGATTAAATCCAAGCCTATTCAAGTATAAATCCTTGAATGATCAAATGCTCTATAAAATATCACCTTTTCTTTGGATGATGAAACAAATGGTTTAAGAATGTTCACTAAGTTTTTAACAGGGGTCTGTGATATAATTCCAAGAAAGAGGTATCTTTTGGTAAGACTTTGGAACTTAAAGAAAATAAAACTTGAACCATTTAATTCTATTCAATAGATAAAAAATTTAGCAAAAAGTTAACTTGATGGCTTGATAAGTATTGTTTCTCAATCAGTTTGAGGATATGAAGTAATTGGTAAGAGAAATGAGTTGTTCATCTTTGCAAAGACTTGGTGACCTTTGAGGTTATTATACCAATTTTGGTTCAAGATACTTAAGTAGTATTACCCTTTGGAACAACCTACTAAGCTAAGATGATCAAAGAGCTTGGGTAGAGACCTAGAAGAAAGGTCTACCAAGTAATTCGAATTACCAAAAACATGATTTTAGACAATAAAGTCTTGAATTTCAAAGATTTTCCAAAAGGATTAGACCGTGCAAGAACAAGGACATGTTCCATGGATTAATCTAGGGAAAATCAAAGATGATCAAGATAAGGATCTGCTAGTAGAAATGAACTTCCAAATTTAGGTGTATTATCTATCATTCTGAATGCTTGAACATTATGTTTCAAGAAAAGCTAGATGATTGGTATAACCAAGGAAAGGATTACAATTTCTTGATGGAAATGCTAGACAAGAAGCAGATAAACTAGTTATCTACTTTTTGAATAGCTAATATTTCAAAAACCTAGCACACTCTACTCTTATAAGTTGGAATCACAGGTTCTAATTTCAAGGTTTATATCTCCTTCTATATCATTGATGACAATGTTCTTTATAATGGGGAGAGGGTATTATATTCCAAAGATGTACATACCTAGAGGAACGAGAAGTTCCTTGCTAGGGGGATAGCCAAGGCCAAATGCCAAATATTTGAGATGAGGTACCTACTTATGATGGCCATAGGAGTAGAAAAACCTTAGAAAGAACTCTAGAAAATGACTACATGAGGGATTAAATAGGCTGGGAGGTGAGTTGCATGTATGTCATTCTCCAAATTCTCACATTATTATCATATCTAAGGGAAATCGAACTCATGACCTACCAATTAGGAGTGTGATGGGCTAACCACTTGTCCACAAAGTTATGGTTGATGATTACTTCCTAATCCTTCCTCTTAAGGTGTGGTTCAACCATCTCCTACCTATCATTTCTTGATTGTGAAACTCTTTTCCCCTTCTAGAGATCATTGTACTCAATGAACAGCCCATAGTCTCCCCTTGAATTGATTTCCTCACCCTTTCATATTCTCTTGAACCGTTTTGTTCTCCACCTTGGTGTCTTAAACCATCGTTCTCAACCTTGGTGTCTTGAATCTTCTTGTTTGAAACCTTGATATTTTGAACCCTTGTTCTCAAGCTCAATATATTGAACCTCATTCTCATCCATGCTATTCTTGGACCCTCAATCTAGTGTTATCCAAGAAAGTTCATTTCAAGAGCTTTCCAATGATACCTTACATGTCTAAATCCACCCTACAGATTGGGACCTACACTCTAATCTTTCTTGAGCTAATTTCTAAAAGAGGCACATGCTATTTTTCTACCCTTTTAGATTGGGCACATTTTCTAGAGGCCATTGGGTGCTCATGAGCCTTGTGGAATCTATACACCTTACGCAAGCCTACTTCCTAGGCTCTGATTCTAGTTCTTGTATCCAAGGGGAATTGAACTCATGATCTACTATCTAGGAGTGTGATGGGCTAACCACTCACCCCAAAACCCATGGTTGGGGATTACTTCCTAATCCTCCCTCTTAGGGTGTGGCTGAACCATTTCCTTCCTATCATTTCTTAAGTTTGACATTAGTCATTGTCCTTAGGGGTCTACAACACAATGCATCCAATTAACATATCTTTGTTGGAGCATACAATGTAAGAATTCTATGTGTCCATTGTTTTCTTGGGATATTTGCAAGGAGAAAAGAAGATCAATTGGTAAGTGGCTAGAGTTTTTCTTAATTATATCCTAACACAAAAAAAAACATTAATTGCATTACATCTTTCTCGTCTTATTTCAAACATTGGTTTGTGCAAATTAGCAGCTATATTCTTGCTTAAGGGATGTTTTTCAATCACATCACATTATTACTATGATAAAGTTTCAAATTTTGTATATAAGCATTGCAATTTGAACTCATTGAGCAGCAAAATTTGGGTGCATCAATCACTCGATCATTATGGTCTATTGAGATTTTGAGCACATGATATACACATCTCAATTGTTATGGGTTATTGAGAATTCGACTACATCAATATGTTGAAATGTGAAAGATGTTAGATATACTCAATACTCCACCCTCAAGTGACCACAAATGATCCATGGTGCTCTAAGTTGTAAGGCCCTCATTATGAAAAGAAGCCAGTGTGAGAGCCTAAACATTTGTGGAACCCTAAATTCCAATTTAGATGATGTCTATGTGTGAGAGTCGATGGTAATAGATGATCCTTGTGAGCATAGCCATGAGGTTAGGTAGGTCATAAAATTCTAGTACATTGGTTGACATTCAAGGTGAAAATAAAGGCCCTGCGCTATCATGCATTTTACCACAGAACCTTAACGGGGGAGTGCAGAGGGGAGTTTGGCCCTTTTTGGGGGGGCTAAGGGGCCTATCCCCTCGAACCATAGGGTTGAGATGGTAGGACTTCTGGTTATGGAGATATTGTCGGATATTATATTTTGTTGACTATGTTATCTCTCCTCACTACATTTATCTATGTCGACTCCCATTGTAAAAGTATTATAAACATGTCCTATGGGAAGCTCTATACACCATTGCACACTAGTGATCCCTTCATCTAGATTCTATCTAGATTTCCATCTAAGGTCCATATCAGGATCACATGGGGTGGACAACACCATCTTTGTAGTTGCATTGCTCTTCACAATTTGAATTTGAGTTCTCTATCTCTCAGTTTGCATCTCCCATAGTTTGCATTTTCCTCAACTTTGTCTATTTCAGAGGTTTCAATGATAAAGTAGAGAAGATTTCAAGGAGTGCATCATTATCTATGAATAGAAGTCAAGGTGGTTCATTTAGGAGCAACAATGATGTTGGTTATCCCAATGTTGCAGACATGACCACGAGCAGTGTTCAGAAACGGTAAGCTTGCTAGTATGGATTTCAACGTATGGAAGTTTAAAATCACTTCTATCCTTGATTCATATGATCTTTTGGAGATTGTTCTTGGGATTGATCATGAGCCTCAAGGAACATGTGATCAAAGTAAACTTGGTCAAATGTGCTTGGAAAAGAAAAATAGATGCACTTTGTGGTCTCATTATGATTACTATGGATAGTTTTCTCACTCTTATTCAGCAGACTACCAAGGCTTCTGAAGCATGGAACATATTGAGAAATCAACATGAAACTCATTATCATACACAGATTTGGAACTTGGAGAATCAAATAGTAGCAAAAAGGTTTGCTGATGGGGAGATTGCACATGTGTTCATCACTTGTAGAAAGAATCTACGATCAAATGGGGGGAGAAGGCATACAAAAGTCAAGCGAAGGGCTATCTTGGTTTTTTCTTTGAATCTCCCCACCAAAGTTTTATGGTTTGGTAACTACTCTCAATACTCAAATCAAACCTCGACCCAAGAATTCATTACCTTGCTCATGGAGAGGAGCTTTGGATTAAGGCAAGGAGTGGTAGCAACAAAGGAGATGTTGCATTCACAACAAATGCCAAAGGAAGCAAAGTGTAATCTTAAAAAGATGGAAACAAAATGAAGAATGACAAAAAGAATTTCAAGGGAGAAGGCTTAGAATTGAGGACTGTCACACCAAGAAGGCAGAAGAGAAGAATGTTTTTTCAAAAGGTGTCAAGAGCAAGGAGTCTGCCAATACTACAAAAATAGACCTTGAAATATTTATAACAATAGAGGAAGTATGATCCTCAATTTGATTCAAGAATAGATGACTCATGGGTGTTGGATAATGCTCCCTCTCATTACATGACAAGCAGAAAGACCTTTATTATTCCTTGTGACCTCTAAAGGAACCCATCACAATAAAGGTAGTCAGTAATTCAAATGTCCTACAGAGGGCAAATGTATCATTTCATTCATTGATTCTAATGTGGATATGAGAAGTGGAGGAGGAAAAGAGAGCTTGCACTTTATTATCAAGCAAAGGGGAAATCCACTATGAACCTAGCCCAAGAGTTGTGCATAAATGATGGCCAATCTATCACATGGATGTCAAATCAACATTCCTAAATGGAGACCTCAAGGAGGAGGTATATGTGTGCGGCCCACCAGGGTTTGAGGCTTCCCATTCAAAGAAGAAGGTATGTCAACTGAAGAAGGTTTTATATGAGCTACCAACAAATGGATAAGTACCTATTGGATATAGGTTTCAAAAGACACGCTTCTAATGCTAATTTGTATGTTTTTAAGAGAGAAAGGAAGACTATGACTCTCCTCTATGTAGATGACCTTGTGACTACTCGAAATGATGATGCTCTTCTTCACAAACAAAAGATCCCTATACTTCAAAATTTGAAATGAAAAACTTAATCTTAATGCATTACTACTTAGGCCTTGAAGTGTGGTAGGAACTAGGGAATATGTTTATCTCTCAAGTATGCAAGACAAATTTTGAAGGCATTCAACATGGAGGATTGTAAGGAGATTTCTACACCTATGGAGTTCAATATAAAATTATCTATTGAGGATACTTCACCCTTGGTGGATATTGGAAGATAAAGGAAATTAATTGGGAGTCTCATCTACATGTGGAATATCAGATATCTCCTATGTTGTTGGAGTACTAAGCACGTTCTCTAACAAGCCTTGTCAAACTCAATAGAAGAAAAGTATATTGATACTCAAGTATGTGAAATGAACCATTGATTATGGTATTCTCTTTGAGGAACGATCTCTCTGGTTGGATATTGTGATTCAAATTGGGCAAGAGATATATACACCATAAAATCAGTTTTTGGATATTGCTTTTCTTTAGGATCTAGGATTTTATATTGGATCAGTAGGAAGCAACTAAGTGTAGGATTAATTTTTACTAAAGCTGAGTACAAAGCAGCATGTGTCTCAACATGTGAAGCAATATGATTGAAGGGGATCCTATGTCACATAAGAATGCAAGGATAGGAGGATACAAAGCTAAAATGTGACAACCAAAGTGAAGTGATGTGATGGTGATGCACCATAGTAGATTTCCCTTCACGAGAGCTTCACAACGATACTCTGGCAATAGAAAGCAAAGCTTTGGATGCCACACACAGTACTCTACATGTAGGACATGCAAAATAATTAAAAATCACATAGTTCGCGGATAGCATGGCTCAGAATTGCTACGTTTTACAAATGCAATCAAACTTATATTCTATGGCTAACTAAGACACTATATGTTTTATTACAAAAAATATACAGAAGTGTTCGATGGCCATTTGGCCTTTCACATGGAAACTAATAGTAATAATTTCCCACTAAAGGCCAATATGGCCAAAGTGAACTATAGGAGATAATAAAGAATGATAAAGGGTACGTGAGTGCAAGTATACAAACTATACCTCCCACTTGATGGTCATGTTACAAGTTGTACAAGTAACTATGCAAGATCATGAATCAAGTAACCCCCATCAAGTGACAACAATGGGTAAAAGCTATCATCTATAGAGCTTTAGTCAAAGCATCTTCAACAATATCTTGGTCTTTGCATGATAAACCAAATTCTTAGCCAAAGAAATGACAATATGACTATCACTGAGCAAATGAAGTACGTGCTGACATGGCTAACTATTTGTGACATACTCTGCTTCTATAGTGGAAACAATTGTACATTCTTGACAATGCGATCTCCAAGAGATAGCACCTCTAGTAAAGTGAAAAATGTGCCTTGATGTAGACTTCAAATTGTCTACACAACCAACATAATCAAAATCTATGTAATTGATAGTGGATGCCTTTTGTCTACTGAAGTATAAACACTTGTCCTTAGTGCCATTAAGATATCTCAAAATCGTCTTGACCTCTTCCCAATGCTTCCTGCTAAAATTAGACATATATGAACTCAAATCCCACTTCAAATGCAATGTATGATACCATAACTACCATAGAATACATGAGACCACCAACACAGATTGATAAGGAATTTTGGCCATTAATTCCTTTTCCTCATATGATTTGGGGAAATCATCCTTACTCAATTTTTACATATGTAGGTAAAGGTGTACTCAATGCCTTACCACCTTACATATTGAATGTGTGAAGTACTTTGGATATGTACTCACTTTGAGACAAGTATATGCATCTTTTACTCCTAACACATAATGCGCATGCCAAGAATATGTTTGGCATCCCCCAAATCCTTCATATCAAATGTCTTACTCAAATTCTTTTTGAGCAATGAAAATTCATCAAAGGACTTCCCAAAAATCAACATATCATTGACATAAAGTATCAAGCATATCAAGCTTCCATCTAAGCATCTCTTTGTGTAGAGACAATGATCCTCATTGCTTTGAGAATAGCCTTTGACTTCATAAAAGCATCAAACTTTTGGAACCATTGTCTAGGGGACTATTTAAGTTCATATAAGATCTTCTTTAGCTTATGAACTAGACCTTCTTTGCCAGGAACTACATAACCCTCTAGTTGTTCCATATGAATCTCATCTTTAATATCTCCATGGACTATTTCTAAGTCCCCCACTGCAATGAATCTAAGCAGCATGTGCAATGTAGTCATCATGACTACTAGAGAGAAGAAATCCTCAAAATTGACACCATGTTGTTGTTTAAAACCCTTTGTAGCTAATCATAATTATACTTTGGAGAAACACTATCCAACATGAATTTCAACTTATACACACATTTACACCGTAAAAATTTCCTTCCCTTTGGCAAAGGTACCGAATCCCAAGTACCATTTTTATGAATAGAATCCAATTCACTCTTCATCGCATGCTTGCACTTGATGTGATCTTTTGTCTGCATAGCCTCTTGTTGGAGTGGGTGTTCCATGTAGTACTTTGAGAGGTAGTGTTTATCATGTATCAAGATCGGCTTGTCTTCCAAATGTAGCAGGGTTAGTGCTATGTCGTTCTCTAAAAATATAATTCTTCAATTGCTTTTGAATCTTCATCTAACTGAGTTGTTATAGTTCACATTGTATACATATGTAATCATATATATCATGTGTGCTAGCTCAATCAATAGATCAGTGCAATTTTATCTAGGCGATGGGAGTTCGAGTCCCAAAATTTGCATTAGGTGAACTATTGGAAGTTTTTTTTGTCTCAAATTTTATACATATTGCAACAACTAGAAAAATAGTTCGCCATATAAAAGAATCAATGCATGAGGACTCAAATTTATGTACCTAGAGGCAATTCAAATGACTTCATTGAAAGGATAATAATAAATTTGATATCTAATTTTTGAAGTGCTAGAATTGCAATTCAAAACAAGTATGAAGGCATTACTTGGGTTCCATGCGCAACTCATACACTAAATCTATTATTGAAAGATATAGGTAGATTATCTTTCATTAAAAAAATTTATTTGATGAAAATCATGTGGTCAAATTTATAAGAGAGCATCAGTTTTTATATTTGCTCTTTCATTCAAAATCTCCCAATAAAGAACTTCATATCTTTTGTGCTACATGATTTGCAACTACCTGTCTTGTGCTCAGTGGATTATTGGAAGTCAAGCCAACTCTTTTAGAAATGATTGTTGATCGAAGATGAGAGGCATGGTTAGAGAAGTATCCTTCTTATCAAGTTGCGGCTTTGAAGTGTATGTCTCTAATATAGTCACAAATGTTTGGCATAATCTTGAAAAATCATCGGTATCACTAATTTTTGTGGCACTTTTGCGAATTGTTGATATTGATAAGTTTGTGATAGGAAAAGTTTATTGGATTATGTTAGAAGCTAATCAAAAAGTGAAAGAGTTTAATCAATTTTAATTATGATAAAAAACACAAATTGTATTGTTAGTAGAGAAAAGATGGATGCAAATGCATACTCATTTACATGGAACAGCGTTTGTCTTGGATCCAGCATTTCAACTCAATGGTCAAGCATTAAACAAAGAATTCATGGAAAATTTCAAAACCACATGTCAGTTATTACTTCCAGGTACAGATGGTTGAGATGCATTCCACCAGAAATTAGCTTATGTAAATCGAGAAGGATGTTTTGGAGTCTATGGAGGATTGAAGCGATCCAAAAGCATCCACCTCCTATATGGTGGAAAGAGTACAGAGGTGAAGCAGTGGATATTGCAACATATAGCTATGAGAGTGCTTTCAGTAACAGCTTCAAGTGGTAGTTGTGAACATAATTGGAGTGCATATGATTTTCTTCATTCAAAACAAAGAAATCATTTAAATGTATCATGTGACAATGATTTGGTATATGTTTTTTGTAATATGCATTTGTATCAACAAGATCAGTTCGTCTTCATCGCATGCTTGCACTTGATGTGATCCTTTGTTTGCATAGCCTCTTGTTGGAGTGGGTGTTCCATGTAGTACTTTGGGAGGCAGTGTCCATCATGTATCTTCATTTTGTCAGTGCTAGACTATGCAAGTTTTAGTCTCTTTGTATGCACTTCTTCCTTGGATTCAAGCATGATGGTGTATTTATGGGCTTTCAAAAATTGCTAGTTGCTCAAAAGAGGTTCTCAATGTTGATTTTGATCAGCTATTGGTTGTGAATTTCTTCATAGGTATTGATGTTGTAACCTTGATGTCCTCTGGATCTTTCAAACATGGGTTTCATAGTTATCATGCCAAGTACTCATAACCCATAATGAATGATGGGTAAGTGTGTCAGTGCATCGTTTGAAGAAAATATGTGCCTTGTGCACAACCTTGTAAATGTGGCCCTATGCATGCATACTTGGGGAATGCATTGTAAGAAGTATGGTGCAAAAAATTGGGTCTTGAGCTAAACGCTTAAGGGTATGTTGGCAAAGAGGTTTCCTAATCTATCATTGTTTTAATGTTGCCAAATCAGGGGATTCTTACCATGGTGGAAGGTCATTCGATGTTCATCTCTTTGTGTTGTACTCCCATCACGGTGATTTAACATTGGCTTGTCTTTCATTGTTGATGGATGTCCTTGTTGATGGTTCATTGATGGGATTTTTTGAGCACATGGTCATGTCCCTTCTCTCTCTCTCTCTTTTTTAGGGAAAGTGTCACAATATCTCAAAATGATGCAATCAATTGATGGTTGAATGACAACTGATCATTCCTGCTTATAGGGATCCATTTTAGAATAGTTTTCAACCATGTACATATCAATTTGGGCCTCTTCATCTTTGGATAATTTCTTAAATTTTGTATCCCTCATGGTTGGCTCTTTGGTTATGTGGGGGCTACTAGTGCTTTTCGCTTTTGAAGCCATACCCTTGTTGATTGTCTTCTTACTATTGCGGAAGAGATGAGTTGAACTTCTTTTGATCTCTGTTCTTGGTTTTGACCCTTGCCTCTCCTTGGCTTCTTTGTTGAGACTTTTCTCATGAGGGAGAGCATAGAATTTTGTGTATGTAAGAGTTCCTTTGGTACCCACATGTGTAATCACCCTTGTTGAGCTTCAGCTAATTTCCTAGGGACCCAAATTTGTCAGATACCTTGTGGTTGAGTTTGTCTTGGTTGCTTAGTTCTTCTTTTGGCATGGTTTGCTTGCCTAGATGGGAATTGTAGGGGCAAATTTGGTGGTTGCTTTCCTTTCATCACCCTTTTTTTTTTAAGCCTTGAAATTTGGTTCAGACTGTGTCCCTATGCGCAAGGAGCGAGGTTGTGCAATAGCTTTTTTCATCGAGGTGGCCTCCTTCTTGCCATCTGGTTGCAATTGTCCTCCTTTGCTATGTGAAATTGATTGTCCCAATTGTGATGTAAATATCTTTGGAAGAGAAGGCTAGCACTTGCATGAGCTACCCATCAATAGGTGGTGAATGGTGCGCATTGGACTCTATAGTGCTCTCAAATTGCAGGGTACTGGAATCAAAAGGGCCCCTGCCTTCCAATTCAACTATTAGGCATTGCCTGTTAACCCAAACATGAAGTGATTGTTGCGGTAGGTTTAAGTCAATTGCATGATCGTACAACCAATCTTTCTCTAATATCATATGTTCTATGATGTCCTCATCATGGTAAACTAGCAACTTTACTCTCAAAGGGACATCCTTTAAGAGGATAGGAATGCCTGCCTCATCGATACAAGGGGTTTCCACGCCTTCTAAGCCCACTAAATAAGCTTCTAATGGCTTAACTTCCATGCCCAACCTTTTACAACATAAGTACCTAATTGCACTAGTGGCAACTCCATAATCGATTAGAGCTTTGATCATCTTATTTACAGCACTGTGCCCTAGATCAACATTGATAAATGGTTGTCTATCTATGATGCTAGGATGTGTAATCTTTTTGGTGCACATAGCCACGTGTTATCTTGGGGCATTGGGATTGACATCTATGCCTTTTTGCCTTAACTTATCTCACCTAATGTGCTCTCTAGCCTCTTCCAGTGCTTCTTCTCTAACCCTTAACTTTTCCTCTATTTGATTCTTAGTAGTGTTGAGTCTCATTAGCATATCCTCTGTAAGAGGTTCTTGATATAGCTTCAGTCGACATCCAGTTATATAGCTCAGGAAGATGTCACCTTCGAGAGTACCCAATTGAACCGCATGGCTAATGGAAATTCTATTCATGAACATGGGTCCATATCCTCGTTTTCCTAATGTACGGGCATATTGCTTTAGTGTATAATTCAGCACTAGGTCTCCCTCTTCCAATCCTTTATCCTTGATGTGTGCATCAAAGTATGCTTTTTGTATTTTCTTTGCAGTGTAGGTGCCTGCCACTGCTCGTAGCCTAGTTTCACCTAAGCATTCTAGATCAAATATCTTGGAGGACAGCCCATGTCCATTCCACTCATGCCCTTGTGCTACTTTTAAAGTTGGGATTAGGAAGTCTAATGGTAACACAACATTGTGTCCGAAACCATCTGAAATGCGGTGGGATTGAGTACCATTTTGTAGGCAACTCGATAAGCCCAAACAACATGATGAAGTTGCTTATCCCATAGTAGAACCCCAATTTTTTAACATCCACACACACTAAGAATGAGCTTGGCTGGGGTTTAAATAGCCATGAAACTTTTCCATGACTCTTCATATGTCCTCCATGTCTTTTCACATGCCCTCCTTGTCTCTTCAGCTACCTTGTGACTCTGTCTCTTCATTGGAGTGTCTTTTGGTGGTTCAATATCTACTTTTGGATAAGTTTGAACCTTCAAACATGTGCTTTGACTTTCCTAAAGCTCAAAAGCCTTCAAATGAAGTTATTTAGTGAAAAACATATGCTTGAGTTTGCCCTAGAAAACACATAACTTTTAACAATCCCCCTCACTCAAACTTCTTTGATTTCAAGTGCGGTGGTTGGTTCCTTCATACTTATTATGACTTTGATCTTTTGCATCCTCTTTGCATCCAAGATCTCTGTAAGAACGTCTGAAATTTTCTCTTTGGTGTTGACATGCTGAATATCTGCCTACTTATCCACAATATTTTCTCTTATGAAATGATAATGCACTTCTATGTGCTTGCTCCTAGCATGGAACATGGGATCCTTTGCAAGGTAGATGTTTGAGATATTATCTCCAAGCAATGGAATAATACCAACTTGAATATCCAAATCTTTTAAGAGCTTTTTAAACCACATTACCTCACATGTGAGTTGAGCAAGGGCCTTATATTCTACTTCTGTGGAAGACAATGCAACAGGTCTAGTAATGGTAACATAATTTAAAGACCCAATCAAAATTCTATACACATGACCATCCTTGAGCTTATCACCTTGGTCTTTGCTCAACTTGACATTCCAATCCATTGGTTGTCTGAATGACTTACAACCACTCACACCAAACCTGTATAGCAAGTCAAGTAAGTATTTCCTTTGCATAAAATACAAACCCTGCTTGGCATATATAATCTCAATGCCTAAGAAGTACTTTAGCACACCAAGATATGAAACTTTTAATTCCTTTCCCAATTTGGCCTTGATATCCTTGATACTTGCATCATCATCACGTGTTATGATTAAATCATCAACATATATGCATATGTACACTTACTTCTCATCAAGCCTTTTTACATAAAGTGAAGGATCAACATCACTTGCTGCATATACACATCTAATAAGGTACTCCACAAGCCTTTGATTCTATGCCCTTAGTGCTTGCTTGAGTCCATACAAAGCTTTCTTGAGTCTGCATATAGAATTTGGGTTTCTAGGGTCCTCATGTCCCATGGGTTGTTGCATGTAAATAGTCTCTTCAAGATCACCATTTAGAAAAACATTCTTAATGTCTAATTAGAACAGTTTCCACCTTTTAGAAGCTGCAATGGCAATCAATGTCCTAACTGTACTCATTTTTGCAACAAGGATAAGTGTCTCTTCATAATCTATCCCATGTGTTTGGGTAAAGCTCTTAGCTACGAGTCTAGCTTTATACATGGCTATGGATCCATCAAAGTTCATTTCGATCTTGTAGACTCACCTATCTGTGACCACTTTCATGTCATCTTGTCTAGGTACAAGCTCCCATTTTTTTATTTTCATGAATATCATCCATCTCTTCTCTCATAGCATTTATCCATACCTTGTCTTGACAAGCTTCTTCATATGTGCATGGTTCTTTGTCATTCACAACTTGAGATATAAAATCATAATGCCTAGAAATGAAGTTATCATATGGTAGTCTTTGAATAGGGTGTTCAACCCTCTCTGACCTCCTTTCATTACCTGTGGTAGAATACTTCTTCAAGTCCCTCTTTTGTTTCACATTAGGAGTCACTACCTCTTCAAAATCATCTTCATCCTCACTAGAATTGAAGTCCCTTACCAAATTACCCTTATCATATTGGTTGTGGCTGAATGTTGAGCTTGGTTCACCTTCCTTGTCTTTTCCTTTGAGTGATGAAGGACTCTTTTATGGACTCAAAGTGGAGGGGCCACTCAAACTTGTGCTAACCTAAGTTTGTTCTTCATATATTTTTTCTGCTTCCTCAATATCTTCAACCTGCAATGCATTAGGTAGTTCATAATATGGCTTAAGTTCATCAAATAACACATCTCTTGATACTCTAAGATGTTTTGGGATGGGATTGTAACATCTATACCCCTTTTGCTATGTAGAGTAACCTATAGAGATTCACTTCTCTTCCCTAGCATCCATCTTAGCTTCCCTCACCTCTTGAGGTACATGGACATAGCAACACATCCAAAAATCCTTAGATGTGACAAGTCAAGCTTCCTTTGGTAATAAACCTCATTTGGATTAGCATCATGAACTCCTAATATGGTCATCCTATTCATGAAGTAAGAAGTTGTATTTGCTGCATCAGCCCAATATGTAAATGGAACATTCATTTCATTTAACATGCATCTAGCTACCTCTGTAATCTTTCTATTTTTTCTCACAAATACCATTCTGTTGAGGGGCATACTTGCATGTATATTGCCTCTTTATCCCTTCATCCTTCAAGAACTTGGTAAAATCATTGGAGAAGTACTCTCCTCCACCATCTGATCTTAGAATTTTGATCCTGTGGCTTGTTTGATTCTCAACTTGTGCCCTGAACCTTTTGAATGTATCAAACACATCACTCTTTTGTTTGATGACATGCAACCAAATCTTTCTAGATAAATCATCAATAAAGGTTATAAAGTACTTGTTACCTGCATGTGATGGCTCTATTTAAGGTCCCCATACATCTGTGTGGACCAAATCCAAAACCCTAGGAGCCACATAACTTGATGTCTTGAAATGCCTCCTAGTCTGCTTCCCAAATCGAAATGCTTCACATACCTCATGCAAGTTAGATGTGGTGAAGCTTGAAAGTCCTCTAACAACTTCATCCTTCTGCATATTCTTGAGCTTCTCAACATTAAGATGGCCAAACATTTTGTGCCATAGATCAAGAGCTACAATGTTAGATGACCCACATGCGATGAACACACACTTATTAGAATCTGCCTTGACTCTAGGTGTGAACATCCTCCCTTTCCTTTTACCTTTGGCAATGAGATTGAAGCCATTCTTTGGATCTTCTATGAAGCATCCTTTGTCATTGAATTTGATCTGGTAACCCTTCTCTACCATCTGGCCAACTGAAATCAAATTCTTAGTAATAGTGGGAACATGCAATACCTCTTTAAGTGTAGTGCTCTTGTTGCCATTTTGAAATCTGATGTCTCCTATATGACTAATGACATGCTCTATATTATCACGTGCCTCAATGCACCCTTTGTCTTTAGGAACCTACAAATTAGTGAACATATCTATCATACATCAATGTTGGAGTTTGAGATCTACAAAAGCATGCGAAAAGCATAAGGAAAAAGAAGAAGCTTGAAGCACAACACACAGTACTGAATGTATTACCAAGATAATGTACAAAGATAAGTAGCCTCTTAGGGTACTAGGCATACATACAAGTTGGGGGAAAAAACCTCCTAAAGAGGGAAAAAAGTGTCGCGACGGTCTTAATGTGTTCACACACATCACTACCTAAATATATCAACAAATCCCCCTTGGGAGTGATGTGGTGAACAAGGAGTTGGCACCCATGTATAAGGAAGTGCCAAGCTATGTGGAATCAATCCACAAAAGGAAGTAAGCCCAAAGATTTGTGGAAAGCTTCAAATTTCTCCCTAGGCAGAACCTTTGTGAAAAGGTCTACAATGTTCTCCTACATGGGCACATATGCCAAGCTGATCTCTCCAACAGAGAACCTCTCCCTGACATAATGGTAGTGCACCTCAATGTGCTTAGTGCGGGCATGGAACATAGGGTTCCTCGCAACTGCCAATGCACTCTGACTGTTAGTGAAGATGGTGGTGGCAGAAGATTGACCAACACCCAAATTAGCCATAAGGTGTCTGAGCCACACACACTCAACAGTTGCTATGAAAGCTTCCCTATACTCAACATCACAACTAGAAGTGGCCACAATATGCTGCTTCTTGCTCAACTAAGATATACATGAGCTACCAAGCATGAAGCAAAAGCCACTAGTGGACACACGAGGGTCATAGCAACTAGCCCAATCAAAGTCAAAAAAAGCATGTAAATCTGGTAGTAGTGATCCCCCCTTGGGATAAACCAATCCAAGTAGCCGGGTACCACTCAAGTAGAGAAAGATGTGCCTAATCTCCTGCCAATGCTTGACACATAGGCAATGCATAAGCCTACTCATCTATGAGGTAACAAACTCAATATCTAGCCGAGTAATGCATAAGTAAATCAAACATCCAACAACCTTCTGATAGAGACTCCAGCATCATGAAGACTCAATCATAAACATGTCTCCATAGGGCTCGCAAAAGGTTTGTAGTCTTCAAGGCCAAAACACTACAATAATGTGTCAATATAAATTTTTATGACACAAAGTTATTCTGCCATCAACTTGCATAAATTGAATGCCCAAATAATGATGCAAATGCCCCAAATCTGACGTCTCAAATGAGGCATGCAAATCAGCCTGAACATCAGCAATATGCTTTTCATGAGGAGTAGTGAGCATCATGTCATCAACATAGACAACAATGATCAGAAGCACATCATTTGCATGCTTAACATATAAGGTGTATCCCAAGCATCCCTTGCTATTTTGCAAGAGCGAATGTGAGGAATAATGGCACATTTGGCAGACAAGGCTATCAATGCATGTCTGAGCATCTCTACCATCCCAACGAATTTGCTTTGCACTAGGTGCAAGAAGAGTCGCAGCACAAACATGAACATGAAGAATATCGCCATCTTCAATGCCATTTGCATCACCTTTAGCAACTATGTTTGTAGGTGAAATAGGATGTTTTTCAACACCCTACACAATATTCCGTAGTCCTTTTGTGACCAATACATGACACATCATATAAGCCCACAATGGGTAATTGGTATCATCCAACTTATCCTCAATAGCCAACATACAGAATACATCACTGCTTTCAGCCATGGCCACTGACTAAAATACCTTGATGCAGAAAAATGACTGTATTTCAAAAAGTTGAATAGAACTACCCTCTCAAGTTTTGCTAAACCTGTAGTAGAATTTGAGATGCTTATATTGGTGAATCAAAACCTGTATATATCTTTGGCACAAAAAGATGAAATTGCCTACACAAGCACTACGATAGTGCATTCGGTGGCCAAAATGACCTTAGATCACGATTTGGACACCACATAGAAAAGTTGTTTTGAACTCCTAATTGTCCTGAGCATGCTCACCAATTTTCATGTGATTCTGAGATTGTGATCGAAGGGGTGTCAATGATGTCCTGGATGAAGTGATGACCTGCTCTGATACCAATTGTTGGAGTTTGAGGTCTGTGGAAGCACACAAACATCACAAGGAAGAACAAGAAGCTTGGAACACAACACACAATACTGAATGTATTACCAAGAGAATGTACAAAGATAAGTAGCCTGTTAGGCTAATAGGCATATGTACAAGCTGGGTGGAAAAAACCTCCTAAAGAGGGAAAAAAGTGCCCCGGTGGTCCTAGTATGTTCACACACATCACTACCTAAATATATTAACAATGACATGTGGTTGTTACAACCACTATCTATGTACCACTTTTCATCTTTGACCTGCAAATGATCCCTCTAGGAATGGTTCATGGCTAACGCTTGGTCATTACCTTCATTAGAAACATAGTTACCTTGATTCCTCTTTGAAGGGAAATCATTTGCCCTAGGGCCTTGCTTTCCACATGAATATCACTCACCTCTCTTGCCTTGATTTTTATAACCACCTTTGTCTCTACCTCTTTGGTTCTTTCCTTTGCCTTTTCCATAGGATATGCTAGCTTCATCTTCATTCGTGTCTTTGGAATAATTTGTCCTTCCTTTGCTTCTTCCCTTGCCTCTATGTTTCCTTGTATTTCCTGCATATAAGATAAATTGAGAACCGTTACCTTTGTTTCCTCCTTGAAGCATCTCCTCATTGATCATGAGTGTGGTAAGTTGATCAAGGTCATGCATGTTCCCTCTGGCATACAAAGAAGAAGTGAATAGCCTCCATTTATCATCTTCCTTGAAATCATTCAAACAATAGGCCACCATGTTATCATCATCCACTTGGGTACGTATTGCTACAAGGGAATCCCTAATGTTTTTGGCTTTTATAATGTACTCATAGACTAATAGATTACCTAGCTTCTTGAGGTTGTTAAGCTCATTCTTGAGCTACACCTTCCTAGATGTGATGTTAATTGTAAACATCCTCTCAAAGTAATCCCACATGTCCTTAGTTGTCTCCATTGATTGAATATGTCCAATCATGATATTCCTAAAAAATTATGAGATCATGAACATTACCTTTCTGTTTTTTATCTCCCAATCTTTCATGGCCTTCAACTCAACTCTAGTAGGTGCCATAGGATCCAATGGTACTTCCTCGACATCTGATCCATCAATGATGCCACCTAGATCTCTGCTTAATATGAAATTGAGAATCCTAAACCTCCAAGGCTCCTTGTTGTCCTTCTCAAGCTTCTCAATATCATTGTAATTATCAACCATGACAAAAGTAGGTGTGTGTTACCTCTGTAGAATTTGTAGATAGCTTTACTCCTTTGATGGCGAGCACTCCTTTAGATGCTCCCCCTTGATGTAGCCTTCAAGTACTTCACCTTGTTGTCTTGCTTCAGTTCAAGTCTTATTGCACTCAACTTGATGTCTTTAAGCTAATCTGATACCATTGATAGAAGATTTTGCCTCCAAATGCACGATAAGAAGCTTGGACCCTGCCTAAGACCTAGCTTCTGTCATACTAGTAATCACTAAAACTGATATAACTTAGAATTACCAAGCCCAATTCACAAGCCCTTTTAGTCACATAAACTAGACACTAAGAGCTTTCCAATGACCTATGAATCACTAGAACTAGACACCATTAGACTATTCAACTCAATCACACAAGACAAATTAATTTTCCTTTCAAGTTTTGAGACAAACCAACAAAGAAAGAAATAGCTATAAATCATAGTAAAAGATGAATTTTGCAAAACCCTTTTGGATATAGAATCCTTGCTTTTTTACTATAAGAAGTTTGAAAATGGAGCTTCCTACAGAGAGAAAATGAAGTCCTAATAGGCTACTATAGAAATTTAGCACCCTTTGGAGAGGATAGGATAGATATGCAAGAGAATATGAACTCATGTGATAGAAAATGACTCAATAGCACATGTATAAGAAGTATCCCAACTTCTTACAATCCATACACACTTAGAATTAGCTTGGATGGTGCTAAAATAGCCATGAGATCCTTCCATGACTCTTCATGTGTCCTCCATGTCTTTTCACATGCCCTCGTCTCTTCAACTACCTTGTCACTCTATCTCTTCATTGCAGTGTCTTTTGGTGGTTCAATGTCTCCTTTTGGATAAGGTTGCACCTTCAAACATTTGATTGACTTTCCTAAGGTGAAAAACATATGCTTGAGCTTGCCCTAGAAAACACATAACTTTTAATATCAAAGGCATCTCTTCTTTTCTGATTGGATATTGTGCATGTTGACATGTATCACATCTCTTCACATAGGTATGTGCATCCATATGAAGAGTGGGCCACCAAAGTGCTGACAATAGAATGGTCTTAATTACTCGGTCAAGCCCAAAGTGTTCATCTGCAACACCACTATGTACAGTTTCTAAGATTGTCAAATAGTCTGATTTGTGAACACACAGTCTTAAGTAACCATCTTTGCCTCTTTGGTATAAGTTGTCTCCTACGAAGGCATATTCATGAGCCTCTTGCTCCATACTTTTTTTCTTTCTAGATTAGTTTTGTTGGGTAGTGTTCCCAATCTCATAAATTCTACCAATGGAGCACTCCATTCTGGAATCGATGACACATGATAAAGGGTAGCATACTCCATCGGGGGTCTCCTCTAGAACACTGAACAGTTCTTAATCCTCTCATGTATTTCTCTATCCATACTAGGCCAATACACTCTTAAATGTTTTAGATTCTACAATGTTCATTATTTAGAATAGTGATCTCTTAGCAATCCTTCATGGGCTTGTTGCAATCACGTGCTATTTTCATCGTCCTTGACACAACAAGCTCGTACATCCTCTATATCTTGTTTGTACATACTTCCTACCAATATTTGATATTTCTATGATTTTATAATTTCATCTTTGTTCTTTTTCACATTCTTATTTGCGGGTCTGAAGGTTAGGACAGATACCAACTTATTTGCCCATTTAGGAACAACTTCTAAATTGAATAGATAAGCATCAAGAAGTTCATCACACACTCCTTGTGGTGACTCTCCTAAAGTGATGCAAGAAAGGTGATGTGTCCTGAGTTGGGTCCTACCTTTCCTAACAACCACTTCAAAGTTGTATTCCATTAGTAAGAGGAACCATCTTACTAAGCATCATGTATTGCAAGGTTTATTGACCAAATATATAAAGCTTGATGATCAATGAAAAACTTGAACTTGTTGGTCAATAGATAGTGTCTAAACTTCTTCACGACATATAGCATGCCTAAGCCTTCTCTTCGGTCGTTGTATGGTTTTGTTCAGCAGTCTTTAGTTGTCTGCTAGCATATGCTATAGGCAAATCTAGATTTCCTTCACCTGTGGGTTGTGCTAGCACACATCCTGTTGTATAATTGGATGCATCTACATGGACATGGAATGGTTTACTCCAATCAAGAGTGGTCAATATTGGTGCTGTGCACAAATGCCTCTTCAACTCATTCAAGGAATTTTCACATTTGTCATCCCATTCAAAATTTGTCAATAGAGCGTAAAGAGGTCTAGCTATGATTGCATACATGTAATTAACTTGCGGTAATATCCACAATGGCCCATAAAGGCTTGTACCTCTTTAATGTTCATTGGCCTCTGCAATTCCGCTATGGCTCTTACTTTGTCCTCATATGTTGATATTCCATTGTTAGAAACAATATGACCTAAGATCTTACCTTGACGTACCATTAACACACACTTTTCTAGGTTCAGAAAAACTCAATATTGTCTACACTTGTTCAAGATCTATCTGAGTTTTGGGATGTGATGTCTTCTGTCTAGGGAATGAGCACATAAATCATCCACATATACTTTTAATCTCATTGGCAAGAACTTTTGAAGACATGAAACATGAGCCTTTGGAATGTTGCAGTGCATTGGTGAGCTCAAATGGCATCACACAAAATGCAAAGATTCCCCAATCTATGACAAAGACCGTTTTGTGTTGATCTTTTGTGGCAATGGCTACTTGACTATAACTTGAAAATGCACCAAGGAAGCTATAAACTTCCTTGCCCACAACACACTCCAATAAATGTTCAGTGATTGGAAGCAGATATCTATCTCTCATCATAGCGACATTAACTTTTTTAAGGTTAATAAACAATCATAATTTTCCATTCTTCTTGGGTACGACTATGATGGGGGACACCCATTCAGTATGCTCAATCTTATAAATCCAGCTTCAATTAGTCTATCAATTTCTTTTTTTATTTTGACTACATAAGTGTCATTATATGTGTAGGGCTTCACTTTGGTGGGCTTGGCATCAGCCATCATGGGGATCGTATGAGAGCATACTTTTGGATCTACCCCCTTCAAGTCTCGATAGCTCCATGCAAACACATCCCTATATTCCCTTAATAAAGCTACAAGCTCTACTTCTTCTTCTTCACTTAGGTCTTCCCCTATATATGTACATCACTCTTCGTTCTCTTCAATGGTTACTACAATTTTTTTGGTTTTTTCTTTATTATCATATGCTTCTCTTGTGATGGCCTCTCTCTTAGGAATTCGTACCAAAATTTTCCAATCTTCAACTTCATATTTCTTGAAATTCTCTGGTACTTTGAACAATGATTCCTCCTCTGCTTGTTTCATTGCTTTTCTTTTCTTTTTCTTTTGACTACCTTCACTTTCATCCTTTGAATTTACAGTTTTAATGCTTGTAAGAGGTTCTTATTCTTTTTGGGTAAATACTCCTACATTTTCTAGATAGTGCTCCTCTCAGTCAAAGAAAGTATCCATCACAATGGACTCTAGATCATTGTCATCCTCTTCTTCTTCTATGACCTCATTAGAGTCACACTCATCTAGCAAGGGTTCACACATGAACAAAAAGATATCATAACCCTCCTCATCATACTCAGGTGTCCAATCTTTTTCATTGACAACGATGTCCAGGGTGGCTAAGATTTTTGCCCAGCCATGAGGCTCAAATTCCTCATTCGAAAATATCATAAATGTGTAGAAAAGTTCTTTAATTGGTATGGCTCCTTGAGAAGTTCCTTCTTCTTTCACTTTTAGGTGTCTTTCCTCTTCCTCTACGAGCTTACACATCCACAAGTGAGTATCTTCATGCATCCAAGATGGATCAGAAGAACTTACAAAATGCACAGAGATTGAATCTTCTTGTACCTTGTGGATAGGATTCCACTGTAGGGGTGGTAAAGTTATAATCCTTTAGATTGACCTCGGTTGTGACCCCTAAGTGTTGCAAGTACAAGGAGTTGGTTCCCCAATCTTGTGCTATTTGTAGATGCCATAGGGAGGGTCTTCCTAGGATCATTTCATAGATGTTATTTTTACCAAAGTCACACATAGCAAAGGTGTGTTTAAAATCTACACCACAAGTGGTTAGATTTATCCCTTCTAGAAATCCTTGAGGTCTTTCAATATGGCCTTCAACCATTTTGAAGCTTCATTCTAGTTGGTCCTAATGCAAGTTTGCCCCATTGCTTCCATAAGGAGGTGGTTGCAATCCCAACATCAGCACCTGAATCTAAGATAGCTTTGGTTGTCTGACCTTGGTAGGTGATTGGAAGATAAGTATTACCTTCTTCACCTTCACTCATGTCTCCTATTTTGTCTAGAGATATCTTGGGAATTTTTGCTTAGAGCTTGCTTTTGACATATTGGAACTAAGTTCTGGAACCTGATTCGCCACATGTTTCCAGACCTCAGGTTTTACTTTGAGAAACTCTTCTAAGGTGAGATGACACTACACCTCGGAGTTCTTCATGACTTTAGTGTTTCTTGGAACCATTGAGTCTTCATTTATTATCAATATTGTCGGAGCTCTGATATTTATTTTGTGTCTCTCCAACTTTATCCTAGTTCGGATAACTTTCTAGCCCACTTACAATTGACCTTCTCCTTGGTATCCTTCCATGTTCTTGTTTTCCTCTTACTAGGCTCTCTTGATTCATTTGACTCTGATTGTTTAGCTAGTTTAGCATGTTGTAAGGCTTGTGCCCTAGTGATTGCCTGTATAGGAGCCATGTTAATTCTACTTGAGCTTGAATCCACCACTAAGCCTACCATATTAATTGGTATAACCTTGGGCTCACTAGAGGGGTTCATTGGACAATCTCTCGGGAAATGTTCTTTGCCACACTCAGGATAAAAGCCTTGTATTGTAATGGTTTCTCCTTGTCCTAGAGCTAGTGGGTGGGGGCATTCACAAATGAAATGGTTGCCTTGACATCTAAAACATGGTCCTCCAGGGGCTTGTGGTCTCATTTGTATCAATCGGGGCCTGGGGTTAGGATTTTTATACATGACATTGGAGTATTATGGCTCCCAATATGGTTCCATAGGTAGTGCCTCATGTTGATACGAATAAGTCTCACTATGCTTGATTGACTCTGTGAGCTTATGGACTTTCTTCATGGGTGTAGTTAGAAATATAAGCATGAGGCTCATTTTGTGAGACCAAAGGGGTCATCAGCACCAATGATCTATTAGGGTTCTCCTCTACCACTGCATACTTAATTGGGATCACATTGGCGAGAGGTGTCGGTTGGATTCCTAGGATCGGTTATGGCCTATATGGTGCCTGGTATTTTTGTTGGTATTGAGGTTGATATTGTTGTTGTGGCCTATAATATGACTATTGGTATTGGTTTTGATACCTACCTAGTTGGTAAGGCTACTGATAAGTTTGTCTGATGGCCTCCCTATTGTACGAAAAATCTTGAGCCATGTGGCTCATGTATTTTCTCTATATTGTGTAGTAGTGGCTGCTAGGGTTACCATGGGGTTCAACCCTGATTGGGGAATTATTAACCATATGGTTGTGGAGAATGAGTTCTCCTATGCGCAACGGAAGTGTGTAGTGAGCCCTTGTATGTCCAGCACTTGGACAAACATCTGCACCTTAGATAGCTTGCTGCTCTCAATACAAAACTCAAATGGACTTGAGGCTTTAGTCAATCAAAGTAGACAAAGAGAGCTTCTTAACAAGCTATAAATGACTTAATTTGGACAAGTTTTGATTAGGAAACACAACTGTCAAAGATGAACTACCTATCCACACAGATATGCTAAAGAACTAAGCTTCACTCTCGGACTGATAACTCTTTGAATATATATCCTTTGAGAAAGATATTTGGTAGAGAGAAACTAGACACAAATAGATTTCCAACAAGATAAAAAACAAGTAATTTGGATGAGTTTTGATCAGGAAACTCAACTCTCCAAGATAGACCACCTGCACACATAAGTACACTATAAAACTAGACTTTACTATCTGATAGATATCTCACAGAATATAAATGATATCAATGAGATATTTGAGACAGAAAAAGTAGATGCCAAGAGCTTTCCAACAAGATAAAAATCATACAATTTGGATATGTTTTGGTTGGGAAACGTAACCAACCAAAATAGACTACCTATCTACATAGGTATACTAAAACACTGGACTTCACTCTTTCACTAATATCTCACAAACTACATAAGCTTTCAAAGCAATATTTCATATACAGAAAGTACACAAGATAAGCTTTCCAATGAATGTTTAAACTCACAAAATGGTTACATATGCACTGAGATATGAGCTCTGCAACACAGCTGTGTACAAACTGATGTGCAGTTGGAAGGAGTCTAAGGGAAGCCAAAATGACAAAATGGCCAGATCCGACTACTGGGAGCTCTTGCCTCTTTCTCTCCTTGTTTTGAATGTGCTCCCACTTCACTTTTATAACCAATGAGCATGTGAAGAAGTTTGTGCCTCCTTCTTAACTCACCACTTTCTCCACTACATGCTACTAACTACAAGGCAAGATATTGTATCTCTTACTCATCATGAATTTTGACTAGAATTTTTCTTTTATTATTTTTTTCCTTTTTTCCTCCACTTTTTCTTTATCTTTATATTTGGTAAATTTATCCAAGCATGGCTCATATGAAAATGAGCTTGTACATTTATCTTCAACACTCCCCCTCAAGCTCATTTGGGAGTTATCTTCATCCATGTCCTTCAAATTTATCACATCCTTGAAACCTTTGAGTTTAGAAGCATCCAAGAACTTTTTAAACATATCTGCAACTTGCTCTTTGGTTCTGATGAACTTTACCTCCACATCTTTGCTCAGCACCTTCTCCTTTACATAGTGGTAGTGGACCTCTATGTGCTTGCTCCTTGCATGAAACATAGGATTGCTTGCCAAGTAAATACTTGACATATTATCACCGTATATAGGGATGGTTCCAACTTGCACTCCAAGATCAGCCAAAAGCTTTTTAATCCACATTGCTTCACATGTGGCAAAAGCTAATCCTCTATATTCAGCCTCCATAGATGAAAGTGCAACAGTAGGTTGTTTCTTTGAGCTCCATGTGATAGGTTTGCTTCCTATCATGAACACATAACCTGAGGTTGATCTTCTATCTTCCTTTGAACCTGCCCAATCAGCATCACTAAAGCCTTTGACCTGCAGTTCTTCATCAAACTTGTAAAACAAAGCATGATTAACTGTATGCTTTATGTATCTCAACACTCTCTTGGCTGAATTTAAGTGTTCACTTGTCGGGGCTTGCATAAACTGAGAAAGTACACCAACAACATAAGAGAAATCAGGTCTTGTAATGTTTGCATAGATCAATGATCCTACAATGCTTCTGTATGTCGTTACATCTTCCAATGGTTCTCCATCATTTGAACAAATCTTTGTATTTGTGTCCATGGGTTGAGTGAGTGGTTTGCATTCACTCATTCCAAATCTGAAAAGAACATCCAACAAGTACTTCTTTTGCATCAAGTAGATGCCACTCTTTCCGTAAATAACTTCAATTCCTAAAAAATATTTCAGCTCTTCAAGATCTGAAATTTTAAACTCCTTACCAAGCTTTCTTTTGATATCTTTAATCCCTGTAACATCATTTCCTGTTATGATGAGGTCATCAACGTATATGCAAATATATACCTCTCTATTTTCTTCCTTCTTTATGTACAACGAAGCATCTGCACTACTTGGGTTGTATCCACACTTAGTTAGATACTCTACCAATCTCTGATTCCATGCTCTTGGTGCTTGCTTCAAGCCATAAAGTGCCTTCTTCAACCTGCAAACAAAATCTGGATGGTTTTCATCTTCAAATCCAACCGGTTGACTCATGTATACCTCTTCTTGTAGTTCTCCATTGAGAAAGGCATTTTCGATGTCGAGTTGATATAATGGCCATCTCCTTGAAGCACCAATTGCTATTAAGGTTCTGATAGTTCCCATCTTTGCAACGGGGCTGAAAACTTCATCATAATCTATGCCTTGTGTTTGTTTAAATCCTTTGGCAACTAATCTAGCTTTATATCTAGCTAGTGAACCATCAGCATTCCTCTTTACTTTAAACACCCATTTGTTTGGAACAATCTTCATACCTTCTTTCTTTGGCACTAGCTCCCATGTGTGATTATCTTTGAGAGCTTTAATCTCCTCTTTCATAGCTTGCTTCCATTCCTTTTGTGTGCAAGCTTCTTCATATGTCTCAGGCTCTTTGTCTTTGATAACCTACATCATGTATGCAAAATGTGTCGCCATAAAACTATCATAACTCAACCTTTGAGTTGGATACCTTGTCCTTGAAGATCTTCTTTCATTGCCTTTAGAGAGTTGCTTCTTTAACCTATTTAGCTTTACCATCGGAGTGATTACCTCTTCATATTCTTCTTCACTTGCATCTACCTCACTGTTTGGAGTAGCACTTGCCTCTTTGGCTCTACTATGAGCTGAATTTGGAGACAAAGAATGACTCCTCCTCCATGTTGAACATTCTTCATTTGATGTAGATGCCTCTGGACCTGAAGCCTTTGTGCTTGATTGTTGAACTTCTCTTTGATTTGTTCTTGCATAATCATCACAATCTTCTTCAAGAATTTTTTCCTTTCCTTTATCTTCATACCATGGTCTTAGTTCATCAAAGAACACATCTCGCGAGACTCTTAATTCCTTTGTTCTAGGGTTGTAACACTTGTATCCTTTTTGCTCCGTCGAGTACCCGATGAAAATGCATTTTTCTGACCTTGGTTCCATCTTTGTTCTAACTTCTTGTGGAATGTGAACAAATCAAACACATCCAAACACTTTGAGGTGTGTAAGATCAGGTTTCTTACCGGAATATACCTCTTCAGGAGTCAAGTGATGTATTCCCAATGTTGTGCACATGTTCATCAAGTAAATGGCGGTTGTGGTAGCTTCAGCCCAATAGTACAATGGTACCTTCATCTCGTTGAGCATGCATCTTGCAATTTCAGCAATTTGCCTATTTTTCCTCTCAGCTACTCCATTTTGTTGTGGTGTATACCTACAAGTGAATTGCCTTTTGATCCCATTCTCTTGTAGAAAATCTGAAAATTCTTTGGAGAAGTATTCTCCTCCACCATCGGACCTTAAGGTTTTGATAGACCTTCTTGTTTCCTTTTCAACTTCAACTTTGAATCTTTTGAATATAGAAAACAGCTCTGATTTTTGCTTCATACAAAATAGCCATACCTTTCTTGAGTGATCATCAATGAAGGTGACAAAAAATCTATTACATTGATGCCTCTTGGGTTGGTCCCCATACATCCATATGTATCAAGTCCAAGACATTTGGAGCCACATAATTGCTCCTCTTGAATGGCTACCTCGTTTGCTTTCCTAGTTGACAAGCTTCACATAACTCATGTAGTCCAATGCTATTAAATTTTGGAAGACCTCTAACCACTTCATGTTTGCTCATGTCCTTCAGCTTTGGAATGTTGATGTGTCCTATTCTTTTGTGCCATAAGTCCAGCTATGAAATCTTCTTGTTCCCACATTGAATGTACATGACCTTTCCATGTGGATGTTGGACATCCAAAGTGAACATCCTTCCTTCTCTTCTACCTCGAGCAATGACCTTGAAGCCTTCTTTTGGATTCTTTATGAAGCACCCATTCTCATTGAATATGACATGATAACCCTTCTCTACCATTTGTCCTACTGAAATCAAGTTCTTTGAAATTGTAGGAATGTGAAGAACATTAGATAGTACCTTTGCTCTACTTGTATCTCCAAGCCTTATATCTCCAATGTGTTCAATCATGTGTTGAGTATCATCACCTGTTTCAACACATCCTTTTCCACTTGGTACCTGTAGAGTGAACAAACTTCCTTGGCATGACATATGGTTACTACAACCTGAATCAATGTACCATTTTTGTCATCTTCATAAGAGCTTCTATACTCATGTCTCATTGCAAGTAGTGTGTCCTTGCTTCCTTCACTTGAGGTGCTTGCATAGTTGCTTTGGTTCCTTTGATTGCCTCCATTTGGTCTTCCATTCTTCAGCCAACAATCACTAGCATAGTGTCCTACTTTACCACAATGATATCATGTTATACCTTTATGAGAATTGTAGGAGCTTCGGCCTCTTCCTCTACTTCTACCTCGACCTCTTCCTTGTGTGTTGGCATTTGATGCATCCTTGTTGTCTTCCGAATTGTTTTTATTGTAGTTGGAGTGGTTGTGACCTCTTCCTTTTCCTCTTGAGCCTCCTCTTGAGTTTCTTCCTTTACCTCGACCTGCATATAACATTCGGTTGTGGCTGTCCTTTCCTTTGGGACCACCAAAGCTAAGCTCTTCTGTGACAAGATGAGGGATTAGTTGTTCAAAACCTGGATATACATCTTTCAAGTTAATGGAAGTTATAAAAGGCTTCCATCTTTCATCTTCTCTCAAGCCATTGAGAGTATAACACACAAGATCTTCGTCTTCAACCGTTGTGCCAATAGAAGCTAAAGCATCGCTTAGCTCCTTAATCTTCAACGTATATTCAGCTATGGATTGACTCGAACTTTTCTTGATTGTGTTCAACTCATTCTTGAGTTGAAGTTTCCTAGCTTTGGTATTTGTTGAATACATCCTTTCAAGAGCTTCCCAAGCATCCGTAGCTTTCTCTAGGTGTTGAATATGACCTACCATGGCATTAGTAATGACTTGCGAAATGAGGAACATGACTCTCCTATTCCTCTCCTCCCATTCTTTTGCTTGCCTCCTTTGGACTTCGGTGGCCATAGCTTGATTGATTTGAGGTTGAGCATCATCGCCGCTCACAATACCCCATAAGCCTTTGCCCATGAGGTAGTTGGTCATTCTAAACTTCCACACGGGATAGTTATCCTTGTCCAACTTCTCTACTTGTTGACCCAAGTCCGCCATTGAAGAGTATCAAAGACTTTGAGAGTTACCTCCAATAGTTATAGTCCTTTGCTCTTGTGTTTGTAAAGCTCCTTCTTGTTTTGTAGCTCCTCTTTTGCTTTGCTTCAGCCCCAGCTCTATTGATGAAGCTTCAACACCAAGTTTGCTCTGATACCAACTGTGGAGAATGAGTTCTCCTATGCGCAATGGAAGTGTGTAGTGAGCCCTTGTATGTCCAGCACTTGGACAAACATCTGCACCTTAGATAGCTTGCTGCTCTCAATACAAAACTCAAATGGACTTGAGACTTTAGTCAATCAAAGTAGACAAAGAGACTTAAATGACTTAATTTGGACAAGTTTTGATTAGGAAACACAACTGTCAAAGATGAACTACCTGTCCACATAGATATGCTAAAGAACTAAGCTTCACTCTTGGACTGATAACTCTCTGAATATATATCGTTTGAGAAAGATATTTGGTACAGAGAAAGTAGACACAAATAGCTTTCCAATAAGATAAAAACAAGCAATTTGGATGAGTTTTGATCAGGAAACGCAACTCTCCAAGATAGACCACCTGCACATATAAGTACACTATAAAACTAGACTTTACTAGCTGACAGATATCTCATAGAATATAAATTATCTCAATGAGATATTTGAGACAGTGAAAGTAGATGTCAAGAGCTTTCCAACAAGACAAAAATCATACAATTTGGATATGTTTTGGTTGGGAAACTTAACCGACCAAAATAGACTACCTATCTACATAGGTATACTAAAAAACTGGACTTCACTCTTTCACTGATATCTCACAAACTACATAAGCTTTCAAAGAGATATTTGATATGCAGAAAGTAAACAAGATAAGCTTTCCAATGAATGTTTAAACACACAAAATGGTTACATATGCACTGAGATATGAGCTCTGCAACAGAGCTGTGTACAAACTGGCATGTGGCTGGAACGAGTCTAAGGGAAGCCAAAATGACAAAATGGCCAGATCCGACTACTGGGAGCTCTTGCCTCTTTCTCTCCTTGTTTTGAATGTGCTCCCACTTCACTTTTATAACCAATGAGCATGTGAAGAATTTTGTGCCTCCTTCTTAACTCACCACTTTCTCCACTACATGCTACTAACTACAAGGCAAGATATTGTATCTCTTACTCATCATGAATTTTGACGAGACTTTTTCTTTTATTATTTTTTTCCTTTTTTCCTCCACTTTTTCTTTATCTTTATATTTGGTAAATTTGTCCAAGCATGTCTCATATGAAAATGAGCTTGTACATTTATCTTCAACAATGGTCTCCTCCACATGTATAACATCATTTCATCTAGACCATTCTAGGTGCATGTTTGCCTGAGACTCTTAGCTTTTGAGCTACCTTCCCCTCCAGTTCCTCAATGGAGCTGGATGGCTTGGAAATGAAACCTGTAGAATCATCAGAATCTTTGTAGATTTTTTAGAACTCGAGTTCATCACCTAGCTTGTCCTCTATCTCTATGCACATGCACACACATTGCTCTATGGTTCTAGGTTCCTTCAGGTAAGATCTCAATTTGGCACTTAATAATCCATCCAGAAATAAAGCCACTTGTTTGGCTTGTTTGGGTAACTCGAGAATAGGGCATCTCTCTATATATTTTCTAAATCATCTACCTACAAGTCTACCTATCTCCTGAGGTGTTTGCTTAAAGCTATGAATCAGGGATGAGGTATTATGTCAGATGCCACTCTTGGAGAACTCAATTATGAAGGCTTCCAATAATTGTTCTATGTTTCCAAATTTCCATTGGTGTAATGGTTGAAACCAAGTCAATTTTATGTTCTTGAGAGTTAGAACAAAAGCATTATATTCAGTGAACCATGTCATCAACTTGTTCAGCTCTCCATACTTTGATAAATTGTGCTACATGATTGTATGGATCTCTTGTGCCATCGAAGTAATTTTTCATGGACTTAACTAACTACGTAGGCCTCAAGATCCTAGGATGTTCTTTGGGTATTGGCAAAGGAAATTCATCTACATCTCTTTGAAGTCTTGGGCCTCTATGCATCTCCTAATCCTTCCTATCTATCTCCAATCCTGATTTGTCTCTTTCTATAGGGTTAGAAAAACTCACTTCCGGTCTCTCTCTAGCTCTTTAACTTTAGGTTCCAAGAGACTTGGATGATCCTGCTCCTTGGAGGCCATGGAAAACATTCAATCTTGGTGGAGGTAAAATCCGATTGCCCTTATAGGTGTAGACATACCTACCCTGCTCCATAACTAGAAACATCCTATCTGAAGTGTTATCTAGGTAGACAACCTTGTCTGCCGTCTTTGGGTCTTTAAACTCATAAATGGTGACTGATCCAAGGTCTTCCATTTTCATCTCAGGAATGACAATTCCAAACTCATATTTCTTGTCGGGTAAGCTTCTCACCACATATATGGTTCCCTCTTTATCAATGTATGAGCCTTCCTCAAACTTGACCATAGGGTGTTCAAGTTGATGGAGGATGATTCTAACACCCCAATGCAACAATGGAAGATGGCTGCCCTTCACTAGGTCCACAAACAGTGATATATGCTCACTGTTCTGAACTTTTCTCTGCACCAGTATTGAGACTTAAACTGAAAGTTTGCAGAATTATAGTAGAATATTAGAGCTACGCAACAAGATTTAAGTCATCCCAAATAGATATTACAGTTGGGAGAGTCACCCTTTATAAACCAGGCTACCTGTTTGCAACACTCTCTGCCTATGTGAAGAGATATACCTTCACAAAGTTGGCAATTTCTCACAACTCACTTAGTCAAATAACTTGAAGCTTTGGCAAAGTTCAGGGCACTATATTAGAGACCAAATGAAGCTTGAAATCAATGAAAATGACTATAATGAGAGAGTAAACAACACTCTGCAATCTGTTAGAATCAGATTTGGAAAAGCCTAACTAGAGGAAATGAAGTAAGCAAGTAAGGGGGCTGCTTGTTGGAGTTTATGACGTCACTAAACTAAGTGGGAAACTCGTGAAATTCATACAAATCAAGAAACAAAGGGGGGATGATGCTTATACAGAGTTTTACTTTTCCTATAGTCTAGCTAACCACACAGCAATCAGTGTAGGTGCACTTTTTGGTGGTTGATTTCATGAGATTTGAATTTGATTGAGTTTGGTGGGGCTTCTAACTTTATTCCACAACTTTGGGTTCTGCTTTTTTATTGGTCCACTTGCAAAACTCATGGTTGAACCCTTTTGCATGAATGAGACTTGATTTTGAACAATCCCCCTCAAGTCTCAATGTGTAGGTCCTTCATTCCAATGCATTCCTTGAAGTGTTGTAGCTTTACTCCATCCAATGCTTTGGCAAACATATCTGCATATTGGTCCTTCATAAAGACATGCTCCACCTTGACATCCTTTGACATGATCTTCTCTCTAATAAAGTGGTAATGCCTTCTATATGCTTTGACCTTGCATGGAACACAGGATTTTGAGCCCAGCATATGCTACTTATGTTGTCACAAAAAATAGGTACTTGTTTAACATGCAAATCAAGATCAAGAAACAATTTCTTGAGCCACATAAGCTCACATGAGACGTGCTAAACCTCTATACTCAGCTTCGATTGATGAGACAGCCACGATTGGTTGTTTCTTTGACATCCATGAGATGTTCTTCTTCCCTAGCATGATAACATATCCACTAGTGCTCCTCCTATCATCTTTGGAACCTGCCCAATCAGCATCACAATAAGCTTGTACATTGAATCCATCATCAAATGGATAATATAGACCTTCATTCATTGATCCTTTGAGGTACCTAAGTACCCTTTTGGCTACAACAAGATGAGTTACTCTTGGTGCTTGCAAAAATTGAGATAACACTCCAACTACATGTGCAATGTCTAGTCTTGTCATAGTAGCATACAAGAGAGAGCCAATTATTGACCTATACATGGTGACATCCTTCACTTCTTCACCTTCATGAGCACTTAGTTTAACATTTAGTTGTGATGGATTTTAAATGGGCTTGCAATCACACAAGCCAAACTTCTTCAAAAGATCTAGAATGTATTTCATTTGCATCAAGTATATACCTTCCTCTTTATATAATACTTCAATCCCAAGGAAGTACCTTAAAATCCCTAAATATGAGATTTTAAACTCACATTCAAGCTTCCTCTTTATGTCCTTGATGTTGGCTTCATCATCCCCTCTAACTATCAAATCATCAACACATATACAAATGAAAACAATTTTGATACCTTCCTTCTTCACAAAGAGTGATGGGTCTGCATGACTCTGATTGTATCCACATTTTACCAAGTAGTCCACAAGTCTTTGGTTCCAAGCTCTTGGGGCTTGCTTGAGTCCATAAAGATCTTTCTTTAGCCTACATACATGATGTGGAAACCTCTCATCTTCAAAGCCTTAGGGTTGCTCCATGAAGACTACTTCTTCACGATCTCCATTTAGGAAAGCATTCTTTACATCTAACTGGTACATCTTCCAACCGTTTGAGGCGAAAATTGCAATCAGACTTTTGATGGTGGACATCTTAGCTACTTGATTGAATTTTTCCTCAAAGTCTATGCCATAGGTTTGAGCAAAACCTTTGGCAAACAGCCTTGCTTTATACCTAGAGATGCTCCATCTACATGCCTCTTTACCTTGTAGACCCATTTGTTGCCAATGACTTTCATGTCCTTTGTTCTTGACACCAATGACCAAGTATCATTTTCTTCAAGTGCTTTGACTTCTTCCTCCATGGCTTCAATCCATTCCCTATGCTTATTTGCTTCTTCAAAAAAGTTAGGTTCTTCACAAGCTATAACTTGACTCATCTAGGCATAGTGTCTTGCAATGAATGAATCATACTAGACCTTTTGAACAATGTATTTAACCCTATAAGATGACTTACCTCACCATTAGGTGGTAGGAATCTCCTCTTGCTTGGTTTAAATGCTTTAAATCCCGGAGTTTCTAATTTTTTTGATAGATGTTTCATAATTAATTAAATTTATATGATTCTCTACTGCTTCACTATCATTGTTAAACTTTGCTCTTGAGAGCATATCAGCAACGGTGTTATGTTTACCAGCAATATGTACAAAATCAGGGTTAATAAATTTAATAAAGGCTATCCATTGTAACATAGCTATATCTAGAGATGAACAATTGGCTATTAAACCTATTAACGGAAGATAGTCAGTCTCTACTATTACATTAGCTCGTATAAAGTATTCTTTATCTGTTCTTAAAGCTATAACTAATCCCCATAATTCTCTTTTAATTTGAGGATAATTCCTTTGAGTATCATGTAAGATCTTCGCTCCAAAGCGAACTACGTACCTTTGCTCCTCCTCATCATCCTGCCCAATGACCTAGCCTATACCAATACGACTAGTATCAATGGTTAGGATTATAGGCTTATTTCCTGTATAGTCAATACGTTTCAAAATCGGATCATTGATAAGCAATTGCTTTAGATGTCTCATCGTTCTAGTATGCTCATCTGTCCAAAAGAATTTCTTTCTTTTTCTTAATAAATCATAAAGTGGGTTTGCTACGTGAGCAAAGTGAGGGATCCACATGACATAGAAAATACATGCACCTAAGAATCTCCTTACTTCACTAACAATTTAAATAATTAACTTTATCTTCTTATTGTATGCAGGAAAGTGAAGAAAGAAGCTGCAACGAAACATAAAGATTTTGTTGCTTACGTTTTCCCGGGGTGTTGAGGGCTGGTCTTATGACCTGAGTGCCTCCACGAGAAGAACGATTATCTAACCGGAGGAGCTTCGTCACTTCACTCCCCCTGTCAGGGGAGCACTAGATTGTGCTCTCTGACTACACAAGACAAGATTTCGGAAACACAGTTCTGATTACAAGAATACCCACGAAGGGAAAATGCTACAAGAATATACGATCGATACAAGATGTCCCACAACCCGGGACCAATAGGTATGGAAAACTCGACTAGAGATGATACAGGAGATCCCACAACCCGGGATCGTAGGTAGGAAACAAGATATCTCGATTACAAGAAATCCCCTCAGGGATATGAACTGGATACAAGAAATAACTAGAAAGGATCTCGTACTACGAGATTACAATAGGACAAGAAAGGATGTCCACAATACAAGACTAGACAAGACTAGAGCTAGAAACAAGACTAGAACTTGAACTGGAACTTGAATGTACTTACTTGGAGGTCACGACTCCTTGAGCTCCCAAGACTGGCATTGGCAAGACTGATTATGAATGTGGCCAACCCCTCCTTATATAGGTTTTCAAGGGCGGTTCCCAAGGCGGTTGCGAACTGATGATGTCATCATGATGTCATCGATTTGTAACAAGACCTCCCAATGTCAGAATTCAGTGAATAGACAGTCGATCTTGGGGTTTTGGCACATTCCGGACGCAATGGAAGCATTGGTTTCTCCTAATTCTGAACCAATCATGAGATACAGGGTTCACATGGAATCTTAGGTTCAGGATGGTTTCCTTCGTCCATGACATCACCTCCCCCTCAAGCGACGAGTTCCACGAGGAGCGGTCATGTTATCTGGACTCGGCTTCGTTGGATTTTTCTTATGGAATTCTCGAACCTTGATTGGTGCTCTCTGAAGGTTTTCTGCAGGTTCCCAAGTACGATCACTGATGTCATACCCTTTCCAATGAATAAGGTATTCCAATCTTCCCCGGGATATTCTGGAATCTAGGACATGCTCGACTTCAAATTCTTCATGATCATCAATCTCGATAGGTGGTGAAGGACTAGGTCTCTCCCCCCTCAATGGTGAAATCTGATATGGTTCCAACATGGATACATGGAAAACTGGATGTATTCTCATGGTACTCGGTAACTGGAGTTTGAAGGTGACTGGATTAATCTTGGCCAAGATGGTAAATGGTCCAAACTTTTGATGATCTAACTTTGCACAAGGCCTTGAAGTTTGTAAATCGTTTCGGAGTAACCATACTTTATCCCCAATTTGATACGATGGATTCTGGACACGATGTTGATCTGCATAGTACTTATATTGTTGTTGAGCTTTATGGATCTCTTCCTTCAGTTCTTTGTGAATGTCCATCAGGTACTGGGCCTTGTCTCTGGCAGCTGGGTTCTTGACATGATTTGAGAGTTGTATATCCATCCTTGGATGTTGTCCATAGTTTGCAAAGAAGGGAGTTTGCTTAGTAGATGCATGAACACTATTGTTATAGGCAAACTCTGCAAAGGGTAACAACTCAAACCAATCATTTTGGTGATAGTTGCTAGTGCAACGGAGATATTGCTCCAGGACTTGATTCACTCGTTCTGTTTGTCCATCAGTCTGTGGATGATTTGCTGTAGATAGTTTAACTTGAACACCAAGGAGCTTGCAAAGACTGTTCCAAAAGCTGGATATGAACTGTGGACCTCGATCACTGACAATGTCATCAGGCAATCCATGAAGCCTAAATATGTACCTAAGAAAAAGTCTGGCAGTGGCTGCACCTGTGATTGCCTTGGTAGTTGGAATGAAGTGTGCCATCTTTGTAAATCTATCCACAATAACAAGAATGGCATCATACTTATCTGACTTTGGTAGATCTGTGATGAAATCCATCGACAATGAAGCCCATGGCCTTTCTGGAATAGGTAGAGGTTGCAAGAGGCCATGAGGTTTATGTCGGGGTACCTTAGATCTATTGCAAGTATCACAGGTTCGAATGTATTCTTTGACTTCCTTCCACATCTGAGGCCACCAAAAGTCCCTTGATATGAGTTCTATTGTTTTATTTACTCCAAAATGTCCTGCTGCAAGGTTGTCATGGCGTTGTTGAAGTACTTGGATCCTGGGCTTTCCTGGAGGGACATACAATAGGTTCTTATAGAGTAGTAAACCATCCTTTTCCTGAAATTCGTTTACTTCTTGGAATTTTCCTTCTTGAGCTTTCTGCTTAACGTTACAAAACAATTCATCCTGTGGTAGATTCTCACGGATCAACTGATTCAAGGCTGAATCTTCATGATGGCTTGAAGAGATAGCTGCTAACTGGAGATGCTCGGGCTTGAGTAATACACTCTCTTGTTGATCAAAGGCCTCTTCACCCTTCTTTGGTGCAAGGTAAGATCTTCTGGATAGGGCATCTGACTGACATTGATGACGTCCTGGACGGTATGTGATGACAAAGTCGAATCTGGATAAAAAGTTACTCCATCGAGATTGCCTTCTATTGAGGATCCGGGTGGTCATAAAATACTCTAGGTTCTTATGATCTGAATATACAATGACTTTATGAGCTGCTCCTTCTAGATGGTGACGCCAGGTATCAAACGCGTCTACTATGGCAAGGAGTTCTTTATCATGAATTTCATAATTAATTTCTGGAGGGGAAAACTTCCTTGAATGATATGCAACTGGATGTAGTTGTCCATCATCTCCATATTGGGAAAGAATGGCCCCTAGAGCAAAGTCCGATGCATCTGTCTCAAGGAAGAAGGGCTTACTAGAATCAGGATGAACTAGGATTGGAGCAGTAGTGAATGCTGATTTCAAGGTCTGAAAGGCCTTCTCTGCTTCTTCGGTCCATGAGAATTTGGAGTTCCCTTGTTCGAAATGCTGTCTTCCATTCGTCTCCTTCTCTGATCCTGACAAGGTTGTAAGCTCCTCGAAGATCAATTTTCGTGAAGAATTTTGCTTTTCCAAGGCGTTCCAAGAGCTCTGATATGAGTGGTAGAGGGTATCTGTTTTTTATAGTGACTTTGTTCAATCCACGATAATCTACACACATCCGGAGAGTCCCATCCTTCTTCTTTACAAATAGAATAGGAGCTCCTGCTGGAGACTTCGAGTGTTTGATAAACCCCTTTGCTAGATTCTCATCAATGTTCTTGCGTAGTTCTGTAAGTTCCTCTGGAGATAGTCTGTAGATTGGTCCAAAGGGTGGTTGTGTTCCCTCTTGAAGATCTATGGGACAATCATAAGGTCTATGCTCTGGAAGGATATCTGCATTCTTCTTTTCAAAAACATCTTCAAAGCCGTTGTACTGATTGGGTAGCTGTACTGGATCATCTTTCTTGGATTCTTGAGCTGGTATGGCATAGATCATATATGTAGGTTCCTTCCTTACTGCATGTATGAAGGCTTTAGCTCCAACATATGTTGGGTTCTTCTGGATATCTCGACGGGTGATTTTATTCTTTTCCCAATTAATTTCTGGATTATGTTTCTTTAACCACGGCATTCCGATGATAACCATATTTGCTGGACTCGATATTACATTGAAACATATGTGTGAATCATGGTCACCAAGGTGTACTCTTAGTGGTATGGTTTCCATGGTTATATTCCCCGATGCTAGAGGCCGTCCATCTACTACTTCGGCTACTACTGGTCTGTTCTTTCGAAGTACTGGAATTCCATGTTTCTTAACGAGTCCTTCATCAATGAAACATGAGGACGCTCCTGAATCTACTAGAGCTATGAGGGAAAGGGTCTTCTTAGACAGGATTAACTTGACAGGGGCAAGACATGTTTCTACGGGTGTGGATGGAATTATGAGACCCTTTCGTATATCATGGTCCGGCTGTATGGTCTCTTTTACAACTGGACTTCCTCGTTTCCCTGCTCTACAAGGGTGGCTGCGACTTTGGAGTTTGTTCTCTTGTTGGGACAATTAACTGCAATGTGGCCAGGGTTTCCACAATATAGACATAATTTGTTATCCCTCCTTCTTTGTTTCTCTTGTGGTGTTAGAGGCCGGAACCTAGTTACATCTATCTGCATAGGTTCGGGCATAGTGTCATCTCTAGGAGTAGGCTGGAAAGGTTTCCATTGGCGAGGTCTTCCTTCTACTTGTTTTTCTTGTTTCCTTTCAAAAAGACGGTTATCACATTGAATGGCTTGGTTGATGTATTCATTCAATGTCTTCACCTCTGGCATCGTGAGTAGAAGGTCCTTCACGTCATCCCTTAAGCCCCATCTAAATTGGCTAATGAAATAATCTTCATGCCAAGTGAGGTCACATATCAACTGCCTAAATTCTGATGCATAGGTAGAGGCAGGGCGGTTACCTTGACGTAGCTTTCGAAGTTTTGTTTCTGCCACTCGACTCGTGTCTGCATCTCCAAATGTGGCGACAAGCTCTCCAAGAAATGCCTCATAATTATGAAGTACGGCCATATCCTTCTCCAAGATTGGGGCGAACCATGATAAAGCTTGACCATAGAGCAAGGTTCCAATAAAACCGACCTTGGATGCATCATCAGGGTATCTATCAGGCTGCATGCGAATGTACAATTTGACTTGTTGCAAGAATCCTCGAAACTTTGTACGATCACCATTGAACTTTTCTGGCATGCAAATCTTGGGTTCCTTCACAAATGATGTACTGGGCCGTTGGTTCACTTGAATACTCCCTTGATTCGCTTGAAGACTCCCGATTCGTTCTTGTAATTCTTGAAGGAGTGTACCTACATGCACTGGATGTCCCATCTCAACTTGTGTCTGTCGACGACTTAGGTCTTCGACTTGTTGTTGGAGACTCTGAAGTGATGCTACGATCTGTTCATAAGCGTTCTCCATGATGTCTGGTCTTGGATAGAAGATAGTCTTGCCAAAATGTCAGGGGAGCACTAGATTGTGCTCTCTGACTACACAAGACAAGATTTCGGAAACACAGTTCTGATTACAAGAATACCCACGAAGGGAAAATGCTACAAGAATATACGATCGATACAAGATGTCCCACAACCCGGGACCAATAGGTATGGAAAACTCGACTAGAGATGATACAGGAGATCCCACAACCCGGGATCGTAGGTAGGAAACAAGATATCTCGATTACAAGAAATCCCCTCAGGGATATGAACTCGATACAAGAAATAACTAGAAAGGATCTCGTACTACGAGATTACAATAGGACAAGAAAGGATGTCCACAATACAAGACTAGACAAGACTAGAGCTAGAAACAAGACTAGAACTTGAACTGGAACTTGAATGTACTTACTTGGAGGTCACGACTCCTTGAGCTCCCAAGACTGGCATTGGCAAGACTGATTATGAATGTGGCCAACCCCTCCTTATATAGGTTTTCAAGGGCGGTTCCCAAGGCGGTTGCGAACTGATGATGTCATCATGATGTCATCGATTTGTAACAAGACCTCCCAATGTCAGAATTCAGTGAATAGACAGTCGATCTTGAGGTTTTGGCACATTCCGGACGCAATGGAAGCATTGGTTTCTCCTAATTCTGAACCAATCATGAGATACAAGGTTCACATGGAATCTTAGGTTCAGGATGGTTTCCTTCGTCCATGACACCCCCCATCAAGATACAAGAAGATCAAGTATTATTCACATTCATCTTTAGCTTTGTAATTAGATTTAAATTACTAAAAAAGTTTGTAAAAACACATCACATGCACTTTAGAACCTCTACATCAAGCAAACTTCAAGTAAGGTATTTTCCAAGTTCTTTTTAGTTCATTCACGTCACTAAAAAAGAAGGTTGTTTTCATTTTCACTAGAAATTAGGCACATTATATTCGCATTTAAAAAAAAAAGCATTGAAATATTTTTTTGCATTAGGAAAGATAGTTTTTGTTTAAAGCACTTAAGCAACTTCATATTAGATTTTAGGAAAGTTTTTTAAAAGGTTTATTTTATAACAAGAAAGATTTTATTTCTAAACAGAAAGATTGTTTGTTTACTTCATATTTATTTCATTGCACAAAAAGAATTTTTAATAGCACAAAAAGAGTTTTAGGTTTGAAGTTGTTGCTTTTATTTCTTTCTTGATTTATCCAAAGTCAATTTAGGAAAATATAAGAAATAAGTAGTAATTTTTGTTCTACTTATTACATTAAAAATCTAAAATATCTAAATATAGAAAATATATTTACAACTTATAAAACCTAGCTACACATATATAAGCTTGATTAGAGAAACCTTTGGAATTAAATATTCAAAAGTTTGAAAAAAAATTAAGTTAAGTTCTAAAAATTAAAAAACTCATAAAGTAAAAGAGACATCTAAATCAAAAAGATCAAGCCAAGAGTTAAGTATAAGTTTAGGATTAAGTAAACAAAATATTAATAGTAAAACCTAGGGTTAGGTAAAGCCAATATTCCTGGCTTTATCAACTAACGATAGGTTTAGGCAGTTTAGGGAACAATGAGAACCTTCCATTAGAGATCTTCTACTCCATTCAAAGCATTATCAAGAACGCAAAATGGAAGAGATGTTCAAAAATATGATGATTGAGAAGCAAGTAACAGGCACAGTCCAAGCCATCTTAAGAGAAAAAGGCAAATTCATTGGCTTAAACATTACAGAGTACATGGATGCATTTGAGGAGCAAGTGCAAATCCAAGGTTTACCTGATGATGTTTTAGTCAAATATTTTGGCCGTGTTGTTTCTTAGAAAGTATACAAGTTCACGCCAATAAACCTTGGGAAGAATTTAGAAAAGAATTACATAAGATGTTCTATCTTGAGGATTTTAGCCAGCATAGTCGGGAAGGATTTTTGCGATGGATAAACTCTTTAAAGAGCAATGAGTCCTTAACTCATCTTCATGGTGATTAGAACTAAATCTAGACCTATACAAATGCTTGTAATAAGTTCTAATACAACTCTTAGAAAATATTCCTATACAAAAGCTTAATAATTCAAAATATCAAGTAATGAACTGAAATCAACGGCATAAAAGCAGCTTCTATCTCGTAATCTCATCAAATCCTCTTCAGTGCTCATCAAGTTCTCTTCACAATGATCTGCAGGTGACCATTAAGGAAATATAAGTATGCTCTCATGAATCTAAAACACTCATTTAGAAATCTAACATTCAAAACTTAACATAATTTAAATCTATGCTAACACATATTAATTAATCCTCTTATATACATGTAACTACACATTCACATACATTCTCATATAAATATTTTTATTTTATATGCTTACATACAAACATTATCTTTAACATGCATATTCATATACTAACATGTACTTCTAATGCAATCTCATTTATACCTATTATGCATTTATGCACAAGTAAACACATGTATTTAACTCCTACACACATCTACTTTAAATAGACATATGCACATACTTCTCATAAATACATACATTCATTCATACGACCTATCTACTTCATATATGCACATACATTCTTTCATATGCACATGCATTTTATCATATGCACATGCATTTTATCATATGCCCATGCAATCTATTATATGCACATATGCATGCTCATACATATAATGCACTTATTTACATGTATTTATGCATATATTCTAACATATACGCATACATCTCTAACATATATGCATATATCACTCATCATTTATGCATACATGCACTACTTCACATGCATACATGCATCACATTACTGTTGAAGAAACACTCACGAATTTGACAAACAGACATAAAAAGAGAAAAAGAAGGAAGCAGAATCAGAGAAAATCAAAAGCCTTAGTGGAAGGACAAATCCACGATCGTTATGTACAGTACAGAATTTCCCAGGATCAGAATACGGTACGCCGAATCAAACTGTACATAGAGAGAACGTGCAAAGGAATAACTGAAGGGAAGTGCGAACAAGAACGTGCTTAAGAAGAGCGCGCAGTATAAATAAGAGCACAAACAGAAGAAAATGAGCGGGAGTGTGTATGTGCGAGAATAGAGACGAGATATAGCAGATGCGCAGAGATGCAGAGATACAGATATACAGAGAGAGAGGTAGAAGACGCCATAGATCGCGTATGTAGAAGAAGACGCCAGAGATCGCGTATGTATAGATGAATAATAGAAACCTGAAACTTCAGGTATTCATCTGAGAGAGATGGTAATAAGAAACTACTCAGTATAGGAGAGTTTTTGTAGCTTGAGCAAGAAGAGGCCAAGCTCACTTGTACACATCTTCTCTAATAGAAAACACATGTTCATGTGGATGTTCGTGCGTACTATTTATATGTGCTAGAAACAGAGTGTGTTTATGTTACAGTTAAAGTTGGTTAACAGTTAACATTTTTCAGTAAACGCATTTTCGGTCAGTTATAGTTCTTACAGTAAACGAGTAATTTTTCGGTGGAAGAACAAAGTAGATCTCGCAGAGTAATGCGAAGTTTTGTATGAGAGATAGCTCATCCTGTAGCTAGACATCTCTACTTTCAGTTGATCAAAGTTTCCGGTGGAAAAGATATCCTCACATAGTACAAAGTCTGACCGGAAAGAGGTTGTCTGAACTGGTGGAGTTTTCTCTTAAACTTCAGAAAGAGTTCAGTAAGTCAAAAAGTTCACACGTCACCTCCTTACTTCATGTATGTTTACTTGAAGTAATTATAAATAGATTTGAAGTTCATTCCGGTACAATTCCGGTACGACTACGGTGTCAGTCCAGTGACAGTCCGGTGAAGTTTCGGTGAAGTTTTTTCAGTGAATTTAGAAGCGCAGTCTTATATGTTGAGCGCTAGACTTTGCTAAGCTATTGGTTGATTACAGAGGTGTTCTGAATCACTCTAGCTTAGTTCTTCTTGGGCGTGGCGGTTTCCGCAAGGCTCAGCCTTCGTCGCGTCAACAAGGACTGGTATCAGAGGAAAGAAGTATACCACATTTCCGCAACAATTACCTGCTAACATACATGCACACATGAACACTAATCACTTATGCATACATCACACATTTATGCACATGCATAAACACACATGCATAGCTATCTTAACATGCACATGCATACACACACATCACATGCATACACACACATCACATGCATACATATGCATATATTATAACATACAAGCACACATACACTCTTATCAACTTACATACATGCAAACATACACTTGCATACATGCAAATATACATTTACATGCATCCATTCTAACTTAAATGCATATGCATACTCCTTATGCTTACATACATTATACATATGCATGCCTACTTACATTACATATGCACATGCACTTATGCACACACCCTAACTTATATACATACATCTCTAGCATCAATGCATATGTCTCTAACATAAATGCATACATCTCTAACATATATGCATACGTCACTTATCATTCATGCATACATGCACACATTTCTCTCATGCACACATGCACCTACTATATGTACATGCACTACTTTCATGCACACATGCATATAAAATCACATACTTTGCATGCATACACTAACTCATGCACACATGCATTTACTCATATGCACATGTACTAACTTCTATATGTACATGTACATTCTCATGCACTCATGTATCGCACACTTCCTACCTTACATGCATATGCATTTGTGCACATCACACTCATGCACACATGCATATCTTTCTCATGCATACATGCATACTTTACTCATGCATACATGCATCACATCACATATATACATGCTTCATACATTACACATGCAAACTTACATGCATATATATGCATAAATACACATACATGCCTTCTCTCTCTCTCTCTCTCTTTATCTATCTCTCTCACTCTCTTTCTCTTCCTCTCTCTCTCTCTCTCACTCTCTCTCTTCCTCTCTCTCTCTCTTTCTCTTTTTCTCTCTCTCACTCTCTTTCTCTTCCTCTCTCTCTCACTCTCTTTCTCTTGCTCTCTCTCTCTCTCTCTCTCTCTCTCTCTCTCTCTCTCTCTCTCCTCTCTCTCTCTCTCTCCGTCCTTCGTGTGCGCTGCCGCCAAAGGATGGAGAAGGGGGAAAGTGAATTTATCTCTTTCTCTCTCTACACAAATGAAAGGTTTTCAATTTCTGTGCTATCAAAGCTCTGCAATGTCCGGACCATCAGGAGGGGAAAGCAAGAAAAATCTCTCTCTCTCTACACCCTCGCTATTGTTGCGTCATCACCAGCTGTAGATCGAGGAAGGGGAAAAGGAGCAGAGACTACTCTTTCTCTCAACGTATCCATTGTCCCCTATCATCACATGCCATGTCCGTCTACCTCATTGATTTCTGGTGCTCATATTCTAGATCTACCCGAGAGAAGAGCGCTTGGCATGCATAAAGCAAATCAATTGACAAGTAGATCATGCAGACTTAAGCCCGTTCCCCACCCCTAACTGAATACCGAGAAGTTGTGCATGAAAACAATCAAACGAAGACCGCTTTGGATCATTGCAGAGGCAACATGACTAGGCCATCTTCATCAAACATCTATCATAAATTCATGTCTCTCCTAACGAGAAAGCACAATAGGTCATAGAGCACATTCCAACCGACCAGTTAGGAAGGCAAACAGAAGATGGGCCCGACATGCTCAAACAGTATTGACTTTGAGGAAGTCCGAAGGAGACCTACATAGAGAAGTTTGAATCAGCGTCGATCATATGGGGAAAGAACTTATCATCATCTCCATTCAACCCCAGTCGTTAAGATACACAGTTATCTCTGCTACGCATGACTAAAACAATGCACAGAAGAACAATCAGATCTTCAATTTAGCCAATTAATATTTGCATATATATATATATATATATATATATATATATATATATATATATATATATATATATGTGTGTGTGTGTGTGTGTGTGTGGAGAGTTGAGGGAAAAGACATAGACTTGTCTCTCTCTCTCACACACTCTTTCTCTCTCTCTCTCTCCCTCTCTCTCTCTCTCTCTTTCTTTGCACATTGCCTGTTGCACGCTATGGTCTGTAGTAGTCGATGGGAAAAAAGGATCAGTCTTTTCTCTTTCTCTCTGAAGCACAGTTGAGATCATGGAGTAGAGACGGAGTAGGGAGGAGAGGCAAGAGACTTAGATCTTCCATTGTCTCTCTCTCTCTCTCTCTCCCTATCTCTTCTTTTGTCATGAAAGAGGATAGCTCTGTTCTTGCAAAACAGGACGAAGAAGCGGACGAACAGCATGAACTCGCGAAGCAAGGAGACGGGAATGCACAAGAAGCAAAGAACTGAGGCTTCCAAAATGTAGGCATCAAGAATGCGCCCTTTCATCTGACAGCATGATAGAGAGCCATGGCAGGCAGACGACGAGATAAATGTCGCTTCATACCTGATGGAGGAGGAGGGGGGGATAGTGATACATTCTCTCTCTCTCTCTCTCTCGGTTATCGTACCTACAGGCGACCATTAAGCAAATCCTTCATTAACATCTTATATATATATATATATATATATATATATATATATATATATATATATATATATATATATATATATATATATATATATATACATACATACGAGTGCATGCCTTCTCTTACTTAACTAATACACAACTTATTTCACTCATGCATTCTATTTACTAACTTAGCTGCGCGTAGGACTTAACTAATACTAGGACTTACTTTAACATACACACACGTAGATAAGGTAATTTAATAATAATAAGATATTTACTATATTACTTAAAAAATCATTTTTTTACTATTCATTTAATAAATACTAAAGTATTTTTGAAGATATTAAACATTATATAATATAGACTACATTTATATATATATACAATATTAAGCCAAATGTACAATATTTATATGTATTAACCTATATATACTTGATGTTCTTAGTGCACATGAAGATATGCATATAAAGTCCATGTAGTATGAGTTTAATCACATAGAACGATCCCATATCACACACATATATTGAACCTTATAGTTCTAAACACATAGGCACATACTTAAATATTAACACATATGCATAAATATGTGCACTTATAGAAAACTAAAGAGTTCATGAGCTTAAATGTACTCACATATATAATTAACCCGTATTTATACCCAAGCTTAGGTAGGTAAAAATTCATAAACATTTAGACATACGTGCACACATATATATATTTTAAGTATATATATGCAAACACATACATATGACATAAAAATTCATTCACATTCACATTCAAAGGCACATAAATACATACATATATAAGTGCATTTTTTACACATATATAAATATAGAACCCTATAAACATAGGCACATATAAATAATCATACTTAAATTCTCCTTTATTCTCACATAGATGTACTCTTATGATTATGAATGTATATACACATGATCTCATAAACATTAGTAAACATAAAATGAAGATTTAAAATAAGGATCCATTATCCTTTGATTCTGATTATATTTTCTTCTTTTTCCTGCAGGTACCCAAGAGAAAAGTTAGTCAATTTAAACTAATGCATTAAAAATTATGTGAGAGAGATATCAACTAATTGACATCAAATCAAAACATTTTTTATTTTTCCATATGTTAACTCGAGTGAGGAAATCCTTCTGACAAAATTCAGCCATAAATGCATTAAAGTGAGAAGACATATATCCCCCTCGATTAGAATGGAGGGTGCCCATTTTACATGCTGATAGATTTTCGGCCAAAACTAGAAACTGTTTGAAGCACATAAACATTTCGGACTTTGCTTTCAATGGATATACCCATGCATGCTTGGCAAAATCATCAATGATTGTCACAAAGTAAAGATAGTTTCCAAAAGATGGTGTTTCTATAGGACCACAAACATCACTATGTACAAGCTGCAATTTCTGAGTAGCTCGAACAGAACCATCTTTTGGGAAGGATGAATGCTACATTTTGCCCAAAATACAACCTTCACAAACATGTTTGCTAGGTGCCTTAAGTTTGGGCAAAGAGTTAAAGATAGAATAACTAGTGAAGAATTAATTTTTCCTTCATATTTAGATGTTATATCTAGGTATAGAAACACACTTCCATATGGACCATAGTGTTCTACTTTTCATGAATACAAATATTGCATCTACAAGTAAGACTCCAACTAAAAAGAAATAGATAGCTCTTTTATTCTAAATACGCTTTTACCTGCTCTAATCCCAAACACTGAAAACTCAACCTAGATCCTGAAGCATACTAAGAAACACCCAGCATGTAGTCACATGGTGAGGTTAGCATGAATCTTTTTAGATGAGCATCTGCCTCCCTTCACACCCCTCTACGACAATTTGGTGAACTCGACATGAAGCATGATGATAGTGTGCTTAGGGTTTTTCATTGTATTTTTTAGTTTTTATTTAAATAATTAACTTTATCTTCTTCTTGTATGCAGTAAAGTGAAGAAAGAAGCTGCAACAAAACATAAAGATTTTGGTGCTTACGTTTTCCCTGGGTGTTGAGCTTTCGTCTTATGACCTGAACGCCTCCACGGGAAGAAGGATTATCTAACCGGAGGAGCTTCATCACTTCACTCCCCCCCCCCCCCATCAACATATAAGAAGATCAAGACTTATTCACATTCATCTTTAGCTTTGTACTTAGATTTAAATTAGTAAAAAAGTTTGTAAAAACATATCACATGCACTTTAGAACCTTTACATCAAGCAAACTTCAAGTAAGGTATTTTTCAACTTCTTTTTAGTTCATTCACATCACTAAAAAAGAAGGTTGTTTTCATTTTCACTAGAAATTAGGCACATTATATTCGCATTTAAAAAAAAAGCATTGAAATATTTTTTTGCATTAGGAAAGATAGTTTTTGTTTAAAGCACTTAAGCAACTTCATATTAGATTTTAGGAAAGTTTTTGAAAAGGTTTATTTTATAACAAGAAAGATTTTATTTTTAAACAGAAAGATTGTTTGTTTACTTCATATTTATTTCATTGCACAAAAAGAATTTTTAATAGCACAAAAAGAGTTTTAGGTTTGAAGTTGTTGCTTTTATTTCTTTCTTGATTTATCCAAAGTCAATTTAGGAAAATATAAGAAATTAGTAGTAATTTTTGTTCTACTTATTACATTAAAAATCTAAAATATCTAAATATGGAAAATATATTTACAACTTATAAAAATTATCTACACATATATAAGCTTGTTTAGAGAAACCTTTGGAATTAAATATTCAAAGGTTTAAAAAGAAAATAAGTTAAGTTCTAAAAATTAAAAAACTCATAAAGTAAAAGAGACATCTATATCAAAAAGATCAAGCCAAGAGTTAAGTATAAGTTTAGGATTAAGTAAACAAAATATGAATAGTAAAACCTAGGGTTAGGTAAAGCCAATATTCTTGGCAACTAGCGATAGGTTTAGGCAGTTTAGGGAACAATTAGAACCTGCCATTAGAGATCTTCTACTCCATTCAAAGCATTATCAAGAACGCAAAATGGAAGAGATGTTCAAAAATATGATGATTGAGAAGCAAGGAACACGCACAGTCCAAGCCATCTTAAGAGAAAAAGGCAAATTCACTGGCTTAAACATTACAGAGTACCTGGATGCATTTGAGGAGCAAGTGCAAATCCAAGGTTTACCTAATGATGTTTTAGTCAAATATTTTGGCCGTGTTGTTTCTAGTTCAATCTTAGAAAGTATACAAGTTCACGCCAATAAACCTTGGGAAGAATTTAGAAAAGAATTACATAAGATGTTCTATCTTGAGGATTTTAGCCAGCATAGTCTGGAAGGACTTTTGCGATGGATAAACTCTTTAAAGAGCAATGAGTCCTCAACTCATCTTCATGGTGAGTTTATGAGACGATTAGCTCAACTCCCCGAAGAGGATAGAAGTGCACTAAATCCAGATTTGATTATACATTTTCTCAAGATACTAAGTCCTAAGGATAGGGCTGAGGTTGAAAGAAGTATAGAGGAGCCAAGAAAAAGATATGGCTTGACCGACGACTGGGAAAAAGTAAAAAGAGAAATAGAGGGTGTTGCTCAAATGAAGCAAAGGCAAACAGTTTTGTATGCTAGATCAAATGCTTCTCAGCCTAGGGAGATTCCTACTACAAGGCAAAGTACATGTCAATGCCTATGACTACGGCTATGAATAACAATACTATTGCCCCTAAAGCTCCGATAGAATTTCAACTAGATATTCTATGTAAATAGAAGGAGAATGTTATGAACATGCAGGCATCTCTTTCCAAAGAGGTTGCCCGACTGAATAACAAAGTATAGTCCATGAGTTTGAATGATCCTAGAGCTAGCAGTAGTGGCGTAGGGCAAGCACCACCCATACAACCAATTATGCCCCAATATATTCCTCCTCAGCCAATTTTCCAGTCAGCTCAACCTACTCAGTTCGCTGCTCAGCCAACCTTTCAAAGAAATAATGAAAGAAGAGGGACTGGCGGAAAGCGATCTGTATGGTGTGATAGTCAGGAGCATGCAACTTATGCATGTGATGAATTAAAAAGCGTGAGGGAAAATCAATTAGTTGTAGAAATTGATAGAAGATTGTGTGACTTTAGGTCACGACTTCCTTTATCCATTAATTGGGGCAAAGGAGGTATGAAAAAGCTATATGAAAACTCAACAATCTCTAATGCAACTGCTAGTACCTCGGCTGCTAGATTAGAGCCAGTCGATGATAGGCCTCTTTTTACGCCTAGCCAAAATCCTTATTCAATAGAGGCACTGGTTAGGGCTAGAGATGAGATAATGTATAAAACAACATGGAGATCTCTTGTAGATCAAGCATCTGTTTATTCTCACATTGCTAATGTTGAGGAAAGACGTAGACGAGATGATATGCAGGATGATGTAGAAGAAGGAGATAGGAGGGTGACTAGGAGACAGACGAGAGAGGATGAGAAGAAAACTAATAAAAAAGTACACTTCGAGGATACAAATTTATCTCAAGAGGAGAAAAGAAAGATGATAAATGAAGGCAAAAAGCCAACAGATGAAAATATTCAATCATAGGATGAACAAAAGAAATCTTAAAAAGAAAATACTAAACTTGAACATAAAGATGACCAAAAACAAAGTGAAAAGAAAGGGAAAAAGAAGGGTAGAAGAGCTCCATGTGCAATAATGATTTTGAAGCTCGAAAAGAAGAACGATGCTAGGGAAATCTTAAATGATATACTTCTAAAAATTCAAGTAACAATGTCTCTTGAACAAGTGTTTGTTGATATATTTAGGTAGTGATGTGTGTGAACACTCTAGGACCACCGGGGCACTTTTTTCCCTCTTTAGGAGGTTTTTTTCCCCCGGCTTGTATATACGCCTATTGCCCTAATGGGCTACTTATCTTGTACATTCTCTAGTAATACATTCAGTCTTGTGTGTTGTGCTCCAAGCTTCTTCTTCTTCCTTGTGCTGTTCGCGTGCTTCCGCAGACGTCTAACTCCAACAATTGGTATGAGAGCAGGTCGTTGCTTCTTCTAGGGCGCCGTCAACACTCCTCCGTTTGCAGTCTCAGATTCGCACAAAATTTGGTGAGCATACTCAGGGTGTTTCCGAGATCAAAACTGCTTCGCTCTGTGGTGCCGAAATCACGATCTGAGCTCGTTTCGGCCTCCGAACGCACTATCGCAGTGCTTGTGCAGGCTATTTCGTCCTTTTGTGCCAAAGGTATATACCAGTTTTTGTTCGCCAGTTTAAGCATCTCGAAGTCTGCTACAGGTCTAGCAGAACTCGTCTGGGCAGTTTTGTTCAACTTTTTGAGATACAGTCAATTTTCTGCATCAAGGTATTTTAGTCACCGGCCATGGCTGAAAGCAGTGATGTATTCCGTATGTTGGCTGTTGAGGATAAGTTGGATGGTACCAACTACCCATTATGGGCTTATATGATGCGACATGTACTGGTTGCAAAAGGATTGTGGAACATTGTGCAGGGTGTTGAAAGACGTCCTGTTACACCTGTAACGACAGGTACTGCAAATACAGGTGTTGGAGCTGATGAAGATGGTGTCGAAGATGATATTCCGCAGATTCCTGTTCGTGCTGCTGTTTCTGTTGCACCTACTGCAGAGCAGATTCGTTGGGATGGCAGAGATGCCCAGGCACATGCATTGATAGCTTTGTCTGTCAAACGTGCCATTATTCCTCACATTCGCTCTTGCAGAACAGCAAAGGGTGCTTGGGATACACTTACCACTTTGTACCAGGCTAGGAATGAGGCTCGTGTTGCTTACCTCCGAAAACAGTTGGAGAGTGAGCACATGAATGAAGGTGATTCGATGGACAGTTTTCTTACAAAGATCAAAGACCTGAAGGAACAATTGATTTCTGCTGATGAGGTTATACCAGATAGCTCACTTGTGTAGACCGTTCTGAATGGCCTTCCTGATTCATATCAGAGTTTTGCCTCTACTCTTCGATTGATGATGAAAGGCAATCCGAACGCCTTGTCATTTGAGGAATTAGTCTCTGTTCTGTTGTAGGAAGATCAGTCCAGGCAGAACAGGTCCATTATGCGTGTTGCAGATCAAGCTTTCCTGGCTAGTCAGAAGGGCAAAGGAAAATGGAGCTCTTCTACTAGTAAGCAGAAATCTGCAAATGTTGCACAATCGAAGAACCAGGATAAAGATGAGAAGAAATCAGAAAAACAGAAATTGTTCTGCAAGTACTGTAAAGGAAATGATCATATTATAAAGAACTGTCCAAAACTGGCTGCTAAAGAGGCAAAGAAGAAAGAGGCTGGAATGGTTGTTGCAGAGGCCTCTACACCAAAAACAGAGTCTGCAAATCTTGTGCAGGAAGAAGAATGGGCGTTTACTACTGTCTGCAGTTTTGACCCATCTTCTCATGATCAGTGCATGTCTGCAGTAGACTCAGATGTTTGGTACTTTGACAGTGGGGCAACCAAACATATTACCTCGCAGCGCAGTTTCTTCTCTTCACTCGAGCCTGCCCCTACAGGGAATACTGTCACATGCGCCAATAACTCCTCTTATCCTGTTATGGGAGTTGGCAAGATCATTCTGACTACTGCTGATGGTAGTTCTTTCACTTTGTCAGATGCTTTATTTGTGCCAGGGATCAAAAAGAACCTGTTATCAGTCTCTGCATTAGCCAAGATTGGCTTGGTTGTGAAATTCGTTGATAATAGGTGTACAGTCCATGATCTCTCAAATGGCGATGTGATTATTGCTTCTGGCATTTTATGTCGTGGGCTGTATAAGCTCATAGACTATGAAAAATCTATGAATGATTCGGCATGTGCAGTTCATGATTCTCAGGCTATGTCAGATGCAAAGCTTTGGCATGCACGCTTTGGTCATCTGAATTTTGCTAGTTTGTTACGCCTGCAGAAATCTGAAATGGTGTCCGCTTTGCCCAAACTTGAGGCACCTGGAAAACATATTTGTGAAGGCTGTATTTTGGGCAAAATGCAGCGTTCTTCCTTTCCAAAAGATGGTTCAGTTCGGGCTATGCAGAAATTGCAGCTTGTACATAGTGATGTCTGTGGTCCTATGCAGACACCCTCTTTTGGAAATTACCTTTACTTCGTGACTTTCATTGATGATTTTTCCAGGCATGCATGGGTATATCCACTCAAAGCAAAGTCCGAAGTGTTCATGTGCTTCAAACAGTTTTTGGTTTTGGCTGAAAATCTGTCAGCATGTAAAATGGGCACCCTCCGTTCTGATCGAGGGGGGGAATATATGTCTTCAGATTTTAATGCATTTCTGGCTGAACGTGGGATAAAACACCAGTGTACAGTGCCGTATACACCTCAATAGAATGGAGTTGCTGAACGAAAGAACAGGTCACTCATGGAGATGGCGAGGTGCATGGTCAAAAGTCAAGCTTTACCACATAGTTTCTGGCTTGAGGCTGTCATGTGTGCAGCATATGTACTGAACAGGTGTCCCACGAAAGCGTTGCAGTCTATCACTCCATATGAGGCTTGGCATGACCGCAAGCCATCTGTTGCTCATCTGCGTGTTTTTGGTTGTTTGGCATATGCATTAGTGCCTGAACAACATCGCAGAAAATTGGATGATAAGGCAGTAAAATGTATTTTTGTTGGGTACAGTTCTGAAAGTAAAGGCTATCGTCTGTATCATCCACAGACTAAACGCATTCTGGTTAGCCGTGATGTTGTCTTTGTGGAAGATGCTATTCAGCCATTGCTTTCATGTACTAAGGAGACATCTGTTAGCTCCAAAGACATGTATGATACTTTGATGCCTCTTTTTACAGGTGGACAGGCTAGCGCTGATCCTAATGAGGCAACTTCTCAGCCTTTGCAGGTTTCATATGATGATGCAGATCATTCCATTTCTGATGCAGATTTACATGATGCACTTGTTGATGAGAGAGCTGATATTGAACAGGCAAAAACTATGCCAAAATGGCTGGTGCAGACTTTGCGTGACAGCAAATTAGATGCACCTTTGTCATATCGTACTCGTTCAGGCTCTCATAGTACCTCCTTTGCATCAGATTGCTATGCTATGGCTGCACCTAGTCTCTATGATGAGAATGAGCCTGTTTCTTTTGATGAAGCACAAAATTCAGAAAATTGGATGGCTGCTATGCAATCTGAATATGATGCTATAATGAAGAATGGTACATGGTCTTTATGTGACTTGCCTCCTGGCAAGAAGGCCATTGGCACTAAGTGGGTATACAAGCTAAAGTGTAAACCTGATGGTACAGTTGACAGGTATAAGGCTAGGCTTGTTGCAAAGGGTTATGCGCAGGAAAGAGGCATTGATTTTGATGAGACCTTTGCACCTACATGCCGTATGACTACTGTTCGGAGCATTTGTGCACTTGCAGCCCATCATGGTTGGAATGTACATCAGTTGGACATTAAAACAGCATTTCTGAATGGTGACTTGCATGAAGAAGTGTATGTTTTTCAGCCCCGTGGCTTTGTGCAGAAAGGGCATGAAAACCAGGTGTGCAGGTTAAAGAAGGCGTTATATGGTTTAAAGGAAGCACCACGTGCTTGGTATGAGAAAATACATGCCTATCTGATTGCACATGGTTTTCAGAACAGTCCAACTGAAAGCACCTTATATGTTAAGCGTGCTAATGATGTGCTTTTGATCATTGTTGTCTATGTAGACGACATGCTGCTCACTGGTCCTCTTGAGAAGCATATTGCTGATTTCAAGGCTGATTTGCATGCCTCATTTGAGATGTCTGATTTGGGGCATTTGCATCACTATTTGGGCATTCAGTTTATGCAAGTTGATGGTGGAATGGCTTTGTGTCAAACGAAATATATTGACACATTATTGCAGCGTTTTGGCCTTGAAGACTGTAAGCCTATTGCCACTCCTATGGAGACAGGTTTACGATTGAGTCTTCATGATGCTGGAGATGCATTTGATGCTGTTCTCTATCAGCAGGCTGTTGGATGCTTGATTTACTTATGCATTACTCGACCAGATATTCAGTTTGCTGTCTCACAGATGAGCAGGTTTATGCATTGCCCAGGAGTCACGCATTGGAAAGCGGTTAAGCGCATCTTTCGCTACTTGAGTGGTACTTGGCTACTTGGGTTGTTTTATCCCAAGGGGGGATCACTACCGCCAGATTTGCATGCTTTTTCTGACTCAGATTGGGCTGGTTGCTATGACACTCGTGTGTCCACTAGTGGTTTTTGCTTCATGCTTGGTAGCTCATGTATATCTTGGTTGAGCAAGAAGCAGCCTACTGTGGCCACTTCCAATTGTGAGGCTGAGTATAGGGCAGCTTTCACAGCGACTGTTGAGTGTGTGTGGCTCAGACGCCTTATGGCTGATTTGGGTGTTGGCCAGTCTTCTGCCACCACCATCTTCACTGACAGTCAGAGCACATTGGCAGTTGCGAGGAACCCTGTGTTCCATGCTCGCACTAAGCACATTGAGGTGCATTATCACTATGTCAGGGAGAGGTTCTCTGCTGGGGAGATCAGCTTGGCATATGTGCCCACGCAGGAGAACATTGCAGACCTTTTCACGAAGGCTTTGCCTAGGGAGAAGTTTGAAGCTTTCCGCAAAGCTTTGGGCTTACTTCCTTTTGTGGAGTGATTTCCACATAGCTCGGCACTTCCTTATACATGAGTGCCAGCTCCTTGTTCACCGCATCACTCCCAGGGGGGATTTGTTGATATATTTAGGTAGTGATGTGTGTGAACACTCTAGGAGCGCCGGGGCACTTTTTTCCCTCTTTAGGAGGTTTTTTTTCCCCGGCTTGTATATACGCCTATTGCCCTAATGGGCTACTTATCTTTGTACATTCTCTAGTAATACATTCAGTCTTGTGTGTTGTGCTCCAAGCTTCTTCTTCTTCCTTGTGCTGTTCGCGTGCTTCCGCAGACGTCTAACTCCAACAGTGTTTTCCATAGCAAAACCAGAGTTCAAGGACAGTTTTATTCGACTGATTAGAAGGAGACGTTTTCCATTGCCACAAGATGAAGATATGCAAGATGTGGCGGAAGAAACTCTAGCTATGAATGATGCAGTCACATTAAGTGAGAGTGATTATGAAGACGATGAAGAATTTACAACTGGAAGCATAAATAGAAATTTTTTAGGACCGATACAATCTGATGAAGAGATGTTAAAAAGGGAAAGTAAATTCAACACTACCTTTTGGGCACAAGGCACACCGGAAGTGAAAATTAGAATTGGAGATGAGAAGGATTCCTGTTTAGCTCTGGCTCTCATTGACTCGCGGTCAGAGATAAATGTTATTTCAAAGATTTTTTTTGACAAATTTAGATGGCCAATCGACAAAGAGCATGGCTGGAGGATGAGAACAGTCGACAATGGCTCTGGCATTTTTTTAGGTGCATGTGCGAATGTGCCTACAATGATAGGTGGCGTTCGAGAAGATTTTCACATCTTCATTCAAGATAATTGTTCGTATGAAGTAATTCTTGGACAGTCACTTATAATTGAGATGAGAATGGAAACAGCAATGAACGACGGGTCAGTGTATGCAAGAATTCGATCCAAATCATGGATGGATTCTTTGCAAGTTATGACAGTCTGCCCAAATCACACTAGAAATAGAAAGAACTTAAGAAGAAATCCCATTGACTCGATCAGTCATGTATGTGATGACTCAGTGGCTGTGAGAGAATATGGGACATATTATGATCAAAATTTCTGCTAGACTCCACTATTGAGCGGGAAAATAGTGGACATTGTTTTGATGTCTCGCCTAACGAAGTACATAAATTCAAAGATTACTTTGTTTGTGCTCCTACGACTAGCTTACATTATATTACAAAAGAAAACCTTACAAAAACATTTAGAAAACAAAATGAAAAATATTTTAGAAAATTAGGATTAATTTTACCTGATGAAAAAATTGAGTGTATAATTGAACTCTCAAAAAGTTCTACTTTATTAGAAGAGCTAGAAAGTGTTGCTCAAGAAAATTTAGAATCAAATTTGATTATTCTTAACTCTATTCAAGAATATGAGATTATTAGTGAATTTATCCTAGAACATGAAGTTAACATAGAAACCAAATACAAAATTGTAGAAAAGAAAATAAAGCCTGTAGCTCAACCCTTACCCAAAGATAGTTATGATATCTTTCGACAAGTATCAGATGACCCTATTCTTAGAGACCGGTCTAAGATAGGACATACATTTACAAAGGAGAGTAAGAAATATATTAAATTCGGTGATGAATTTCTTTCTAAAATATAAAAAGATCAGTTTACAAAGATGATTGTTCGTCATGGTAAAGTGTTTTCTTTATTCCCACATGAAATAGGATGTGCCGACCCAAAGTTAGTAGTTCCGATGATTATTTTTACTGTACCACACATTCCTTGGAATCTTTGTCAGATACCAGTCCCAAAGGCTCATTTACTTGAGTTAATGAGACTGTTAAAGGAGAAGATTTCCATGAGAATCTTGAAACCATCCTTAGCACCATACTTCAACAGGTGGTTCACGGTACCGAAAAAGAGCAGGAAGCTACGCTTTATTTAGGATCTGCATCCTGTGAATAAAGTCACTATTAGGAGTGTAGGAACAAGTCCCATTGTAGATAAGTTTGCCGAGGCATTTGTCGGTCATTCCATCTATTCAATGGGAGACCTGTATTTAGGGTATGATCAGTTTCAATTAGCTATTGAGAGTAGAGATGTGACCATGATGAAGACTCCTTTGGGTTTAGTACGCATGTGTACTTTACCACAAGGAGCGACAAATTTTGTGGCGCACATGATGAATGCTATGAATTTTCTTACATGACTTTATCCCAAAAGTGACAATGCCTTTTATTGATGAGATTCCAATAAAAGGGTGTGTGGAAAAAGAAAAAGATGAAAGTTTAGATTCATTTGGTTTTAGAAATTTTGTTTCCAGCCATATTTCTGATTGTGAAAAGATTTTTCAAAGATTTGAAGAGGTTGGAGTAACTTTCTCCCTAGAGAAATCTACTTTTGGTGTTAATGAAGTGCTGATAGTTGGACATTTTTGCGGTCATTATGGTCGTAGGCCTTATCCAGCAAAAGTTGATGCCATTAGTAGGATTTTTGAGCGGTTTCGCAATGTTAGTGAAGTAAGGAGTTTCTTAGGTGCATGTATTTTCTATGTCATCTGGATCCCTCACTTTGATCATGTAGCGAACCCACTTTATGATTTATTAAGAAAAAGAAAGAAATTCTTTTGGACAGATGAGCATACTAGAATGATGAGACATATAAAGCAATTGCTTATCAATGCTCCGATTCTGAAACATATTTACTATACAGGAAATAAGCCTGTAATCCTAACCATTGACACTAGTCCTATTGGTATAGGCTGGGTCATTGGGCAGGATGATGAGGAGCAAAGGTATGCAGTTTGCTTTGGAGCGAAGATCTTACATGATACTCAAAGGAATTATCCTCAAATAAAAAGAGAATTATGGGGATTAGTTACAGCTTTAAAAACAGATAAAGAATACTTTATAGGAGCTAATGTAATAGTAGAGTTTGATTGTCTTCTGTTAATAGGTTTAATAGCTGTTGGTGTGTGAAACACCACAAGAACTAAACTAATGTGGTATTAGAAGACCTCCATAACCATCATTAGCTTAGCAAACCTCTAAATATGAACCTTCAACTCTGAACTTAGTGAAAATAAAAAATTTCACTTCACAAAAATCTGCGCCTCTTCTTCAAACTTTCAATCTGACCTGTATCAACTTGATCTTTGCAAATTCTTCTGATCATTTGCTAAGAAAGGTTCTTGCTAATGTTCAGTAACACATAACACGCAAAACTTTCAAGTAATAACTTCAAAATCTTCTGATTTTGTACCAAACTTTACACTATGTCTGAAAACTGGAAATTGACTTCATTGATTTGACATACCTTCACTCTTAAGCTGATTTCTCTGAGTATGTGTCCCGTTTCTTAAATATCTTTTGATCAAATGTAGTTGAGGATAGTAGCTTTCAAACGAGCTATCACTTACAAAAAAACTTTACACCATGCTTCGAGATCTGACCTTCAGAAGATCAATCAAATTTGCGCCAGAAAAGTCGTAACTGTCAACTACCTTACACAGTCATATGAAATGACTTGGAACTCAATGTACAAGAGGAATTAGACTAAATCCTTCTACACAAACATGTGTTGATTATCAGAGAAGATGTGTACAAAATGGCTTGGCCTAATTTTGCTCACAGCCATGGAAAACTCTCTCAGACTCAGAAGTTTTCTCTCACCATCTCTCTCTCAGAAAACACGACTTTTCTCTACTCACTCAGATTACAAAATTGAGTTCTCTACTATATATTTTTGACTCAAATTAACTTATATACCTATGGTTTACATTCTTCTAGACTTGAACTCGTAAGTTCTGAAGATCAAATAAACATCTAGACTCTAATTTTGCACTAATTTACAATAGTGAAATTGTCCCTTCACTTAGGCTTGATTTTCTGTAAGTCTTTTCTTCACTTCTTCTTTCCTCCATCATATGTCTTCATATATCCATGCCTAATTAGTGAGTGAAGCCCCAACAGCTCCCCCTCAATCACTAATTAGCATAATTTGACTTCTTTACATAATCTTCTTCTCTTTTATTCCTGCCATCTCTTTGAACCTACTTGTCTTCACTCCATCCAAGCTTTTTGTCATAATATCTGCAATTTGATCTTTTGTAGAAGTGTACACCACTTCAATCTCTTTCTCCATTACCTTTTCTCTGAGGAAATGATACTGTATCTCTATGTGCTTTGTCCTTGCATGAAATACAGGATTTGCTGCAAGATATAATGAACTCATGTTATCTCCATGAATTATGGGTATACCTTGATCAATTCCCAAGCTTTTGAATAATGTCTGCATCCATATTACTTCTTTTGCTACTTCCACAAGTCCTTTGTATTCAGCTTCTGTTGATGATAAGGCCACTGTGTGTTGTTTCTTTGAACACCAACTCACAAGCTTATCTCCAATGTATATCATGTAGCCATGGGTAGACCTTCTATCATCTTGACTTCCTGCCCAATCTGAATCACTATAGGCTCTCAATCTTATATCTGATGTAAAAGGATAATACAATCCTTCTTTCAAAGTCCCTTTGATATATCTAAGGACTCTTTGACCTGCAATCCAATGTGGATCCTTTGGACAATGCATGAATTGAGAAAGAACACCAACTGCATAACTAAGATCAGGCCTTGTTAGAGTTGCATAAATCAAACTTCCCACTAAAGATTGATACTTCCTCATGTCTTTGAATTCTGCTCCATCATATCTACTGAGTTTATGATTGACCTCTAATGGTGTAGATGCCTCTCTGCAATTCTCCATGTTAAACTTCTTTAAAAGATTCAAGAGATACCTTTCTTGTGATACATAAATACCATGCTCTGCATAAGTGATTTCCATTCCAAGAAAATATGACAATTTTCCTAGATCACTTATCTTGAATTCCTTCTCAAGTAGCTTCTTCACCTCCTTGATTCCTTCATTTGAGGTACCTGTAATTATAATATCATCTACATATATACAAATGTAGATCATACCTTCATCTGTTCTTTTGATAAGTAAACTTGCATCTGCCTTTGAACTTTGATATCCAAGGTCATTAAGATACTTTACAAGTCTATAATTCCAAGCTCTTGGAGCTTGCTTCAAACCATAAAGTGCTCTTCTTAATCTGCAAACATAATTTGGAAACTTATGATCTGCAAACCCTTGAGGTTGCTCCATGTAAACCTCATCTGATATATATCCATTCAAAAATGCATTCTTAATGTCCAATTGACTCAATGTCCATCCTTTTGATGCTGCAATGGCAATGATTGTCCTTATGGTTGACATCTTTGCCACAGGACTGAATGTCTCATCATAATCTATGCCAAAAGTTTGAGCATAGCCTTTAACCACCAATCTGGCTTTGTACCTGGCTATAGTTCCATCTGCATGCTTCTTAACTTTGTAAACCCATTTATTTCCAATCACTTTCTTACCATTAGGCTTTGGAACAAGTTCCCAAGTTTTGTTCTCTTCAAGTGCATCAAACTCTTCCTTCATTGCTACTTCCCATTGTCTCTTACCCTTTGCTTCATCATAGCTTTGAGGTTCTTCATCTTCCTTAACCATGTAAGCATAATTTTTCTGAGTCAAGTAAGAAGTATCATAGGAATACCTTGTAGGTTGCTTCCTCATTCTGGTTGACCTTCTTGGTTCACACTCTTCATGTATATCTGGATGTACTTCTTCATCAAATATTGGTCCATCTTCATTCCTTCTATATGATCCAACTCTTGATGTGCTTGCTTGCATATGTTCTTCATCACCATCTATCTGCATATGTGACTTACCTCTTGCACTCCTTCTTATCTCTTCTTCAAATGTTTCAAGATCACATTCTTTATCTGCATACCAACTCTTCTGTTCATCAAAGGTCACATCTCTGGAAACAATAAAATGTTTAGTTAAAGGACTCCATAGCCTATAACCCATTTGCTTTTCATCATACCCAATAAACACATATTTTTCTGCCTTTGGTTCAAGCTTATGTCTAAGTTGTGATGGCACATAAGCATAGGCAATTGACCCAAACACTTTACAATGATCAAGTGTTGGTTTCTTACCCCACCAAGCTTCATAAGGGGTCATACCATTCAAAGCTCCACATGGTAACCTATTCACAAGGTATGTAGCTGTATTTACAGCCTCAGCCCAAAGATAATTAGGGCAATTCTTTTCCTTTAACATTGCTCTTGCAAATTCAACCAATGTTCTATTTCTCCTTTCTGCCACCCCATTATGTTGAGGTGTGTACCTACAAGTTATCTCTCTCTTGATACCTGCATTCCAAAGATAGTCATTAAACTCTTGAGAGAAGTATTCTCCCCCTCCATCAGACCTTAGCCTCTTGAGTTTTTGACCTGTAACTCTTTCTGCATAAGCATGAAAATGTTTGAAGGCTCCAAAAACTTCTGATCTTTCCTTTAGTACATAAAGGGTTATCCACCTTGTAGCATCATCAATAAATAAAACATAATACCTAGATCCATTTATTGATCCTTCTTTTGTTGGTCCCCATACATCTGTATGTATGAGTTCAAGCAAACCATCATGCTTGAATCCTTTTTTCTGAAATGGTTGTCTATGAGCTTTTCCCATCTGACAAGCTTCACACTTGTATATCATATGTTGATTCTTCACATTTGGTAGTCCCAATACAGATTGATTCTCCACCATAGTTTTGATTCCTCTTTCATTGAAATGTCCCAATCTCTTATGCCAAAGGTCTAACTCTGTAATTACTTCATCACCATGTGTGATTAGGGCTTGACCAACATTTCCTTGTACTTTGAGAGTAAAAAGTCTACCTTCCTTCTTACCACAAACAATGGGTTTGTATGCATCCTCTGGATCTTCAACAAATACCCCTTCATTTGTAAATCTGACTTGAAAACCTTTCTCCACTATTTGTCCAACACTAATCAGATTCTTTGGTATTGTTGGAACATACAAAACATTTGTTAATAAATCAGCTCCACTCCTACACTTCACTTTTCCAATTGAATGCACACTATGCTTTGTATTGTCACCTGTTTGTACTGTATGATTTGAATTGCCTTCTTCCAATTCTGACAATAATTCTATATTACCTGACAAATGATTTGAACAACCAGAGTCAATATAAAATACCTTGAGATCCTCCTTCTCTGATGAACTAATTGAATTCATCATCAATGTTGTATGGTTGTCATTCTGTGTATCATTTGCATATTTATAATATGTGGTGTTGTATGATTGGTTCTGATTCCAATTTCTACCACCACCTCTTCCATAACTTCCTCTTGAATTCTGTCTTCCTCTTTGAAATTGATTCTGAAACCTTCCACCTCTTCCTCTGCCATTGTTATTCTGATTTTGACTTGCTCCTTGTTGATTGTGCCAACAATCATATGCTAGATGATTGCTCAATCCACAAATCCAACATGTCTTCTTGTTATTGTTCTGATTACCTCTACCTCTTCCATTTCCTCGACCTTTACCTCTGCCAAAACCTCTTCCTCTTGCATAATTTGCTTGAGTTGTTGACTCTTCTTCATCCTTTGCTTTGCCTTTATCTCCTTTCTTTTTGTTCTTCACATACATTGCAGAACTTTGACCTTTGTCTCCATCTGACTTCAAGTCTTGCTCAAATGTGAGCATCAATCCAAGTAATTGATTCAGTTCTGGCACATAATGGTTTAATGAGAGTTCTGTTGAAAGTACAAAGGGCTTCCATCTCTCATCACCTCTTAACCCTGCAAGTAATTGTGCTATCAACCTATGATCTTCAATATCCTCATCAATAGATCCAAGGCTATCTGCCAAGTCCTTCATCTTAGTGACATAATCACTAATGCTTTGATTCTGCTTTTTCTTGAATGTGGTGAACTCTGACCATAAGCTAGCTTTCCTAGCTTTAGTAGTGTTTTGGAAGTGGTCTTCCAAAGCATTCCAAATATCTTCAGCTGTTTCTAAACCTCTGATGTGTGGCAACAAATGATCTGTAATAGTGTTGTATATATAAGCTCTTGCACTTGCATCTCTCTTCTGCCATAACTTCAAAGCTTCTAGCTCTTCCTTTCTTGGATGACTTTCATCTTCAAATTTAGGCTTCTCCTCTTCACCTGTCACATATACCATTAGATCCTTACTCATAAGTAAGGCCTCCATCCTCATTACCCAAGCAGGATAGTTATCTCTGTCCAATTTGTCAATGGACACATGATCTGCCATTGTATCCTTGCTTCTGCCTCAACCTGTAAGTATAAGGTTAAAGAATGATACCTTTTGTAGACCTTTACCCTTGGAAGTAACTTCGAAACAATCTTCTGATGACTTTTGGTTGTTGAACACCTCAGCTTCCTCCTTCTTTGATAAAGAACTCTTCAATTCTTCTTGTATCTGCTATTCCTTTAGTCTCGAGGACCTTATCTACTCTGATACCACTTGTTGGTGTGTGAAACACCACAAGAACTAAACTAATGTGGTATTAGAAGACCTCCATAACCATCATTAGCTTAGCAAACCTCTAAATATGAACCTTCAACTATGAACTTAGTGAAAATAAAAAATTTCACTTCACAGAAATCTGCGCCTCTTCTTCAAACTTTCAATCTGACCTGTATCAACTTGATCTTTGCAAATTCTTCTGATCATTTGCTAAGAAAGGTTCTTGCTAATGTTCAGTAACACATAACAAGCAAAACTTTCAAGTAATAACTTCAAAATCTTCTGATTTTGTACCAAACTTTACACTATGTCTGAAAACTGGAAATTGACTTCATCGATTTGACATACCTTCACTCTTAAGCTGATTTCTCTGAGTATGTGTCCCGTTTCTTAAAGATCTTTTGACCAAATGTAGTTGAGGATAGTAGCTTTCAAACGAGCTATCACTTACAAAAAAACTTTACACCATGCTTCGAGATCTGACCTTCAGAAGATCAATCAAATTTGCGCCAGAAAAGTCGTAACTGTCAACTACCTTACACAGTCATATGAAATGACTTGGAACTCAATGTACAAGAGGAATTAGACTAAATCCTTCTACACAAACATGTGTTGATTATCAGAGAAGATGTGTACAAAATGGCTTGGCCTAATTTTGCTCACAGCCATGGAAAACTCTCTCAGACTCAGAAGTTTTCTCTCACCATCTCTCTCTCAGAAAACACGACTTTTCTCTACTCACTCAGATTACAAAATTGAGTTCTCTACTATATATTTTTGACTCAAATTAACTTATATACCTATGGTTTACATTCTTCTAGACTTGAACTCGTAAGTTCTGAAGATCAAATAAACATCTAGACTCTAATTTTGCACTAATTTACAATAGTGAAATTGTCCCTTCACTTAGGCTTGATTTTCTGTAAGTCTTTTCTTCACTTCTTCTTTCCTCCATCATATGTCTTCATATATCCATGCCTAATTAGTGAGTGAAGCCCCAACAATAGCCAATTGTTCATCTCCAGATATAGTTATGTTACGATGGATAGCCTTTATTAAATTTATTAAGCCTGCTTTTGTACACATTGCTGGTAAACATAACACCGTTGTTGATATGCTCTCAAGAGCAAAGTTTGACAATGATAGTGAAGCAATAGATAATCATATAAATTTAATTAATTATGAAACATCTACCTATGCGTATGAGAGATTTAGTGGCGAGATATAGGATATTATCTAAGTTCATTATAGCCTCTTCCAAGATGGTCTTCAAATCAATTTCGGAACATCAGGAAGAAGTCTTTCAACTTCTTCTTGAAAGATGGATATCTTTGGAGACATGCTAGAGGAAAGGTAAGAATCCCGCAAAGAGTACTAAGCTTAAAAATGTTTCAAGTGCAAGTTATGCAAGAGATGCATGAAAGCCTTTGGGCTGGTTATAAAGGATTTGTAGCTACGTATGAGAAGATTAGGGAAAGCTACTGGTGGCCTAGGATGTATGTAACTGTTAAAGAATTTGTGACCACTTGTATTATGTGCTAGTTACATTCCTCTGTCAAACATAGAGACCTTTTGCATCCGACTTATCCACCTTGTATTCACTACAAGTGGGTAGTCGACCTTGTGACCATGCCTAAAAGCAATAGTGGTATGAGATAAAGAGGAAATTTATTAAAATTACATGAATAATGAATAAGCAATATTGTTTCTGATATAAAGAGGAAATTTATTAAAATTACATGAATAATGAATAAGAAATTAAATTAGGCATATGTATATAAGTTGAAAGTCACTTGAATTGCAACCCTTAGTAAAAGAGAAATTTACTTTATACTAGTAGACCTCTTTACTTTCTGAACCCGTTTAGAAAATGAGATCCTAGTTCTGCCTGTAGCATATTTCTAGATCCTTTGCTCTGATTAGGGGTTAAGCCTTTCCCCTTAAACAAAAAAGTTGCAAAGAAAAACAAGAAAAGAGAAAAATGAGAAAACATCAAGCAGTACATTAATGGCTACTGCAAGATGGGTAAAAGAAAAAGAAAAGAAAAAAAGAGTAAAAAAAAAGAAAAAGAATAATATGATTCAGTTGTGATCTCGAAACTGCTTTTGGAATACTATGCGGGCTATATGAGGCAGAGGTTTGCTGCAGAAGAATTAGTTAGATGTATCTTATGACGGACGTCTAAGAAATAAGAGAAAGTATATTAATATAGATTAAATTTTACTTAAGAATAGGGTTAATGGAATAGTAAGTACCTCGACTATCTAAATAACCTTTATAGGATTTTCTAAATTTGTATTTTTGACTGTATGCATTGATCGAAACAATTTCCAATTCATATTTATGTAATTTTAGAAATTTTCTTTATCAGAAACATAATTAGACATTAAAAGCATTTTTTATAATATTATTTAGAGTCAAATTAGAGATTTTTCCAAAGAATTTGATACTACTTTCCATTGAACTACACGTTGGCCCATCGAGGAGTTTTTCCAAAGAATTTGATACTACTTTCTGTTGGAGATAGACGTCTGCGGAAGCACGCGAACAGCACAAGGAAGAAGAAGAAGCTTGGAGCACAAACACACAATACTGAATGTATTACTAGAGAATGTACAAAGATAAGTAGCCCATTAGGGCAATAGGCGTATATACAAGCCGGGGAAAAAAAACCTCCTAAAGAGGGAAAAAAGTGCCCCGGCGGTCCTAGTGTGTTCACACACATCACTACCTAAATATATCAACAAATCCCCCCTGGGAGTGATGCGGTGAACAAGGAGCTGGCACTCATGTATAAGGAAGTGCCAAGCTATGTGGAAATCACTCCACAAAAGGAAGTAAGCCCAAAGCTTTGCGGAAAGCTTCAAACTTCTCCCTAGGCAGAGCCTTCGTGAAAAGGTCTGCAATGTTCTCTTGGGTGGGCACATATGCCAAGCTGATCTCCCCAGCAGAGAACCTCTCCCTAACATAGTGATAATGCACCTCAATGTGCTTAGTGCGAGCATGGAACACAGGGTTCCTCGCAACTGCCAATGCGCTCTGACTGTCAGTGAAGATGGTGGTGGCAGAAGACTGGCCAACACCCAAATCAGCCATAAGGCGTCTGAGCCACACACACTCAACAGTCGCTGTGAAAGCTGCCCTATACTCAGCCTCACAACTGGAAGTGGCCATAGTAGGCTGCTTCTTGCTCAACCAAGATATACATGAGCTACCAAGCATGAAGCAAAAACCACTGGTGTGCACACGAGTGTCATAGCAACAAACCCAATCTGAGTCAGAAAAAGCATGCAAATCTGGCGGTAGTGATCCCCCCTTGGGATAAAACAACCCAAGTAGCCGAGTACCACTCAAGTAGCGAAAGATGCGCTTAACCGCCTTCCAATGCGTGACTCTTGGGCAATGCATAAACCTGCTCATCTGTGAGACAACAAACTAAATATCTGGCCGAGTAATGCATAAGTAAATCAAGCATCCAACAGCCTGCTGATAGAGAACAACATCAAATGCATCTCCAGCATCATGAAGACTCAATCGTAAACCTGTCTCCATAGGAGTGGCAATAGGCTTACAGTCTTCAAGGCCAAAATGCTGCAATAATGTGTCAATATATTTCGTTTGACACAAAGCCATTCCACCATCAACTTGCATAAACTGAATGCCCAAATAGTGATGCAAATGCCCCAAATCAGACATCTCAAATGAGGCATGCAAATCAGCCTTGAAATCAGCAATATGCTTCTCCATAGGACCAGTGAGCAGCATGTCATCAACATAGACAACAATGATCAGAAGCACATCATTAGCACGCTTAACATATAAGGTGCTTTCAGTTGGACTGTTCACAAAACCATGTGCAACCAGATAGGCATGTATCTTCTCATACAAGGCACGTGGTGCTTGCTTTAAACCATATAATGCCTTCTTTAACCTACACACCTGGTTTTCATGCCCTTTTTGCACAAAGCCACGGGGCTGAAAAACATACACTTCTTCATGTAAGTCACCATTCAGAAATGCTGTTTTAATGTCCAACTGATGTACGTTCCAACCATGATGGGATGCAAGTGCACAAATGCTCCGAACAGTAGTCATACGGCATGTAGGTGCAAAGGACTCATCAAAATCAATGCCTCTTTCCTGCGCATAACCCTTTGCAACAAGCCTAGCCTTATACCTGTCAACTGTACCATCAGGTTTACGCTTCAGCTTGTATACCCACTTAGTGCCAATGGCCTTCTTGTCAGGAGGCAAGTCACATAAAGACCATGTACCATTCTTCATTATAGCATCATATTCAGATTGCATGGAAGCCATCCAATTTTCTGAATTCTATGCTTCATCAAAAGAAACAGGCTCATTCTCATCACAGAGACTAGACGCAGCCATAGCATAGCAATCTGATGCAAAGGAGGCACTATGAGAGCCTGAACGAGTACGATATGACAAAGGTGCATCTAATTTGCTGTCACGCAAAGTCTGCACCAGCCATTTTGGCATAGTTTTTGCCTGCTCAATATCAGCTCTCTCATCAACAAGTGATCATGTAAATCTGCATCAGAAATAGAATGATCTGCATCATCATATGAAACCTGCAAGGGCTGAGAAGTTGCCTCATTAGGACCAGCACTAGATTGTCCACCTGTAAAAAGAGGCATCAACGTATCATACATGTCTTTGGAGCTAACAGATGTCTCCTTAGTACATGAAAGCAATGGCTGAATAGCATCTTCCACAAAGACAACATCACGGCTAACCAGAATGCGTTTAGTCTGTGGATGATATAGACGATAGCCTTTACTTTCATAACTGTACCCAACAAAAATACATTTTACTGCCTTATCATCCAATTTTTTGCGATGTTGTTCAGGCACTAATGCATATGCCAAACAGCCAAAAACACGCAGATGAGCAACAGATGGCTTGCGGTCATGCCAAGCCTCATATGAAGTGATAGACTGCAACGCTTTAGTGGGACACTTGTTCAGTACATGTGTTGCACACATGACAGCCTCAAGCCAGAAACTATGTGGTAAAGCCTGACTTTTGACCATGCACCTTGCCATCTCCATGAGTGACCTGTTCTTTTGTTCAGCAACTCCATTCTATTGAGGTGTATACGGCACTGTACACTGGTGTTTTATCCCACGTTCAGCCAGAAATGCATTAAACTTTGAAGACATATATTCCCCCCCTCGATCAGAACGGAGGGTGCCCATTTTACATGCTGACAGATTTTCAGCCAAAACCAAAAACTGTTTGAAGCACATGAACACTTCGGACTTTGCTTTGAGTGGATATACCCATGCATGCCTGGAAAAATCATCAATGAAAGTCACGAAGTAAAGGTAATTTCCAAAAGAGGGTGTCTGCATAGGACCACAGACATCACTATGTACAAGCTGCAATTTCTGCGTAGCCTGAACTGAACCATCTTTTGGAAAGGAAGAACGTTGCATTTTGCCCAAAATACAGCCTTCACAAACATGTTTTCCAGGAGCCTCAAGTTTGGGCAAAGAGGACACTATTTCAGATTTCTATAGGCGTAGCAAACTAGCAAAATTCAGATGACCAAAGCGTGCATGACAAAGCTTTGCATCTGACATAGCCTGAGAATCATGAACTGCACATGCCAAATCATTCACAGATCTTTCATAGTCTATGAGCTTATACAGCCCACGACATAAAATGCCAGAAGCAATAATCACATCACCATTTGAGAGATCATGGACTGTACACCTGTCATCAACGAATTTCACAACCAAGCCAATCTTGGCTAATGCAGAAACTGATAACAGGTTCTTTTTGATCCCTAGCACAAATAAAGCATCTGACAAAGTGAAAGAACTACCATCAGCAGTAGTCAGAATGATCTTACCAACTCCCATAACAGGATAAGAGGAGTTATTGGCACATGTGACAATATTCCCTGTAGGGACAGGCTCGAGTGAAGAGAAGAAACTGCGTTGTGAGGTAATATGTTTCGTCGCCCCACTGTCAAAGTACCAAACATCTGAGTCTACTGTAGACATGCACTGATCATGAGAAGATGGGTTAAAACTGCAGACAGTAGTAAACGCCCATTCTTCTTCCTGCACAAGATTTGCAGACTCTGTTTTTGGTGTAGAGGCCTCTGCAACAACCATTCCAGCCTCTTTCTTCTTTGCCTTTAGCAGCCAGTTTTGGACAGTTCTTTATGATATGATCATTTTCTTTACAGTACTTGCAAAACAATTTCTGCTTTTCTGATTTCTTCTCATCTTTATCCTGGTTCTTCGATTGTGCAGCATTTGCAGATTTCTGCTTACTAGTAGAAGAGCTCCATTTTCCTTTGCCCTTATGACTAGCCAGGAAAGCTTGATCTGCAACACGCATAATGGACCTGTTCTGCCTGGACTGATCTTCCTGCAATAGAACAGAGACTAACTCCTCAAATGACAAGGCATTTGGATTGCCTTTCATCATCAACCGAGTAGAAGCAAAACTCTGATATGAATCAGGAAGACCATTCAGAACGGTCTGCACAAGTGAGCTATCTAGTATAACCTCATCAGCAGAAATCAACTGTTCCTTCAAATCTTTGATCTTCGTTAAGAAACTGTCCATAGAATCACCTTCATTCATGTGCTCACTCTCCAACTGTTTTCGGAGGTAAGCAACACGAGCCTCATTCCTAGCCTGGTACAAAGTGGTAAGTGTATCCCAAGCATCCTTTGCTGTTCTGCAAGAGAGAATGTGAGGAATAATGGCACGTTTGACAGACAAAGCTATCAATGCATGTGCCTGGGCATCTCTGCCATCCTAGCGAATGTGCTCTACAGTAGGTGCAAGAGAAACAACAGCATGAACAGGAATCTGCGGAATATCATCTTCGACACCATCTTCATCAGCTCCAGTACCTGTATTTGCAGTACCTGTCGTTATAGGTGTAACAGGATGTCTTTCAACACCCTGCACAATGTTCCACAATCCTTTTACAACCAGTACATGTCGCATCATATAAGCCCATAATGGGTAGTTGGTACCATCCAACTTATCCTCAACAGCCAACATACGGAATACATCACTGCTTTTAGCCATGGCCAGTGACTAAAATACCTTGATGCAAAAAATTGACTGTATCTCAAAAAGTTGAACGGAACTGCCCAGACAAGTTCTGCTAGACCTGTAGCAGACTTCGAGACGCTTAAACTAGCAAACAGAAACTGGTATATACCTTTGGCACAAAAGGACAAAATAGCCTGCACAAGCACTACGATAATGCGTTCGGAGGCCGAAACGAGCTCAAATCGCGATTTCGGCACCACATAGCAAAGCTGTTTTGATCTCGGAAACACCTTGAGTATACTCACCAAATTTCGTGCGAATCTGAGACTGCAAATGGAGGAGTGTCGACGGCACCCTAGAAGAAGCGACAACCTGCTCTGATACCAATTGTTGGAGATAGACATCTGCGGAAGCACGCGAACAGCACAAGGAAGAAGAAGAAGCTTTCCATTGAACTACAGGTTGGCCCATCGAGGACGATGTGCAACTTTGGTGGGGGCAGATGTCGGAAGGATTTCCTCACTCGAGTTAACATATGGAAAAATAAAATTTTTTTGATTTAAAGTCAATTAGTAGATATCTCTCTCACGTAATTTTTAATGCATTAGTTTAAATTGACTAACTTTTCTCTTGGGTACCTGCATGAAAAAGAAGAAAATATATCCAGAATGAAGGGATAATTGATTCTTATGTTAAATCTTCATTTTATGTTTACTAATGTTTATGCGATCATGTGTATATGCATTCATAATCATAAGAGTACATCTGTGTGAGAATAAAGGAGAATTTAAATATGGTTATTTATATGTGCCAATGTTTATAGGGTTCTATATTTATATATGTGTAAAAAATGCACTTATATATGTATGTATTTATGTGCCTTTGAATGTGAATGTGAATGAAGTTTTATGTCATATGTATGTGTTTGCATATATATACTTAAAATATATATATGTGTGTACTTATGTCTAAATGTTTATGAAATTTTACCTAAGCATGGGTATAAATACAGGTTAATTATATATGTGAGTACATTTAAGCCCATGAATTGTTTAGTTTTCTATAAGTGCACATATATATGCATATGTTAATATTTAAGTATGTGCCTATGTGTTTAGAACTATAAGGTTTAATATATATGTGTGATATGGGATTGTTCTATGTGATTAAACTCATACTACATGGACTTTATATGCATATCTTCATGTGCACTAACCCAAAGTGCCTACATATATATATGACCTAAGAACATCAAGTATATATAGGTTAATATATATAAATATTGTACATTTGGCTTAAAAATGTATATATATATAAATGTAGTCCATATTATATAATGTTTAATATCCTCAAAAATACTTTAGTATTTATTAAATGAATAACAAAAAAATGATTTTTTAAGTAATACAGTAAATATCTGATTATTATTAAATTAGCTAATCTACGTGTGTGTATAGTTAAAGTAAGTCCTAGTATTAGTTAAGTCCTACGTGCAGCTAAGTTAGTAAATATAATGCGTGAGTCAAATAAGTTGTGTATTAGTTAAGTAAGAGAAGGCATGCACTCGTATATATATATATATATATATATATATATATATATATATATATATATATATATATATATATATATATATATATATATAAAAGATGTTAATGAAGGATTTGCTTAATGGTCGCTTGTAGGTACGATAACCGAGAGAGAGAGAAGGTATCACTTTTCCCTCCTTCTCCTCCAACAACTATGAAGCGCCATTTATCTCGTCGTCTGCCTTCCATGGCTCTCTGTCATGTCGTTAGATGAAAGGGTGCATTCTTAAGGCCTTCATTTTGGAAGCCTCAGTTCTTTGCTTCTTGTGCATTCCCGTCTCCTTGCTTCGCGAGTTCATGCTGTCCGTCCGCTTCTTCGTCCAATTTTGCAAGAACAGAGCTATCCTCTTTCATGACGGTAGAAGAGATAGGGAGAGAGAGACACAATGGGAGATCTAAGTCTCTTGCCTCTCCTCCCTACTTTGTCTCTACTCCATGATCTTAACTGTGCTTCAGAGAGAAAGAGAAAAGACTGGTCCTTTTTTCCCTTCGACTACTACAGACCATAGCGCGCAACAGGCAATGTGCAGAGAGAGAGAGAGAGAGAGAGAGAGAGAGAGAGAGAGAGAAAGAGAGAGAATGTATGAGAGAGATAAGTCTATGTCTTTTCCCTCAAATCTCCTTTCCATGACCTTGCTAATATTAATTCGCTAAATTGAAGATCTGATCGTTCTTCTGTGCATTGTTTTAGTCATGTATAGCAGAGATAACTGTGTATCTTAATGGCTGGGGCCGAATGGAGATGATGATAAGTTCTTTCCCCATATGATCCATGCTAATTCAAACTTCACTGTGTAGGGCTCCTTCAGAGTTCCTCAAAGTCAGTACTATCTGAGCCTGTCGGGCCCGTCTTTTGTTTGCCTTCCTAACTGGTCAGTTGGAATGTGCTCTGTGGCCTATTGTGCTTTCTCATTAGGAGAGACATGAATTTATGATAGATGTTTGATGAAGATGGCCTGGTCATGTTGCCTCTGCAACGATCCAAAGCGGTCTTCGTTTGATTATTTTCATGCATAGCTTCTGGGTATTCAGTTAGGGGAGGGGAACGGGCTTAAGTCTGCATGATCTACTTGTCGATTGATTTGCTTTATGCATGCCAAGCGCCCTTCTCTCGGGTAGATCTAGAATATGAGCACCAAAAATCAATGAGGTAGACGGACATGGCATGCGATGATAGGGGACAATGGATAGGTTGAGAGAAAGAGTAGTCTCTGCTCCTTTTCCCCATTCTCAAACCTTTATACTTCATCAAATAGAGCAAGAGGTAGAATTAATTGGAGAGGAGGAGGAAGATTCAACAAAAATGCAAGAGGAAGAGGAAGCTTTAATGCTACTAGAGGAGGAAGAACAATACAACAAGGTCAACAAAATTAGACAAATAAGCAGTCAACAAAATTAGACAAATAAGCAAGGTAAATTTACTTGTAACTATTATGGTAACAACAATGTAGTGCCACAGGAGGCTCAGACACAAAAGCAAAACATTCTTATGTCTATGCATACAAAAACACACAAGAGGAAGGTAAGCAACAACTTGGTATGTAGATAGTGGTTACTCAAACCACATGAGTCATAATATGAATTTGTTTGTGAACTTACACAACCTAGAGTCAAGAGTCACAGTTGCTACAAGAGATAATACTGAGCATGAAGTAGTATACATTGGTGATTGTCCACTTAATGAATATGTAACTCTCTGTAGAGGAGGTACTGGGGTATCCACCTTTTCAAGAGCAGAGAATAAGCACTTCCAGTACGTCACCTACTCAAGGGAGGTTCTCCTTAGGGAAGTATACCCTTTAACACTTCTGTGAGCAGGCAGATAACAATGATTGCACAGAATTGTAATTTCTCAGAGAAAAGATTAAGAACAAATGACAATACTGGGAGACCCAAACCATTCCTTAGTTCGAACAGATGATTACAATATAAGCCAAGGAACTGCTACAAATGCTGATGCTCTGGGCTAATATGCCATTCCAGAACTAAACAACCTCAATACAAGAGACTCATTCAATCCGTATAATGAACACAACTAGATGCAGACTAGTACTGATCAGTACAAAGTATGGAGACTTGCTCTAAGAGAAAGAGCATGAAAATACTACTGAATCACACAGAATGACAAAACCAAGCCACTCTCTTCACACTATAGAGCTATTAGCCCTCCACTGGGGAAGCCCACACTCTGTATCCACACCACAGAGTGACTTCCTACAGTAGGCTTGAAGCCACAAAGTGCAAAGAGAGGACCTCTGTACGTACATATGTAAATGTGTGTATCTCTCAATGTATCTCTAAATGTATCCAAATCAACACAAATCCATTGCTTTTATAGGCTCCAATAGGCCAAGAGGGCCTTGCCGATTCCTCACGTCCACTGATCACGCGCCGCTTGATTGCCAAGATTGAAGGGTTAGATCAAATATTCCACTTGATTTGAATTGGATCCTCAAAAATATGCAGTTGTCATGAATGGTTGGCGGCAACACTCATTTCATCACTTTTACTTTTACCACTTACGCCTTTACTGTCACTTTTGAATGCAAGCTGAGATCCTCACTTTGTGCCGCCCGTGATATTTGAATGTCCCTGAGAAGCGCATCCTTCACCTAATTTTTGTAGTAACTTTTGATCCTTCATATTAAGTGAGCGGTGTGGGAGGTGAGTTGTGACGAGTTTGAGAGAGATTACAGGGTTTTTGGAGGATTGTGGAGGGTTGTGGAGTTGTTTGGAGTTGTGTGGGGTTTGTGGGGTTTGTGGGGTTTGTGGGTTGGAGGGAATAGGGGGTGAGTTATGGGGAGTTGTGGCGGTTTTTGGGGTGTGGTCAAAATTTGATCCAAGATTTCGAAGTTATTATTGCACCATTGGAAAGTACTCATCGAGAGCTTTCCAACGATATATAACACTGTAGGGTTTGGATAAGAAATGACCCTCTAAATATCCATTCAAAATTACATGAAAACTTTGTGGGAGGTCGTGGGAAATTGTGAGATTTGAGGGGGTGGTGTGAGGGGGCGGGGGTGGTTTGAGGGGGTGGTGTGAGGGGGTGGTTTGAGGGGGTGGTGTGAGGGAGTGGTTTGAGGGGGTGGTGTGAGGGGGTGGTTTGAGGGGGTGGTGTGAGGGAGTGGTTTGAGGGGGTGGTGTGAGGGGGCGGGGGTGGTTTGAGGGGGTGGTGTGAGGGGGTGGTTTGAGGGGGTGGTGTGAGGGAGTGGTTTGAGGGGGTGGTGTGAGGGGGTGGTTTGAGGGGGTGGTGTGAGGGGGGGGTGGTGTGAGGGAGTGGTTTGAGGGGGTGGTTTGAGGGGGTGGTGTGAGGGGGTGGTTTGAGGGGGTGGTGTGAGGGGGCAGGGGTGGTTTGAGGGGGTGGTGTGAGGGGGTGGTTTGAGGGGGTGGTGTGAGGGGGTGGTTTGAGGGGGTGGTGTGAGGGGGTGGTTTGAGGGGGTGGTGTGAGGGGGTGGTTTGAGGGGGTGGTGTGAGGGGGTGGTTTGAGGGGGTGGTGTGAGGGGGTGGTTTGAGGGGGTGGTGTGAGGGAGCGGTTTGAGGGGGTGGTGTGAGGGAGTGGTTTGAGGGGGTGGTGTGAGGGGGTGGTTTGAAGGGGTGGTGTGAGGGGGTGGTTTGAGGGGGTGGTGTGAGGGGGCGGGGGTGGTTTGAGGGGGTGGTGTGAGGGGGTGGTTTGAGGGGGTGGTGTGAGGGGGTGGTTTGAGGGGGTGGTGTGAGGGAGTGGTTTGAGGGGGTGGTGTGAGGGGGTGGTTTGAGGGGGTGGTGTGAGGGGGCGGGGGTGGTTTGAGGGGGTGGTGTGAGGGGGTGGTTTGAGGGGGTGGTTTGAGGGGGTGGTGTGAGGGGGTGGTGTGAGGGGGTGGTTTGAGGGGGTGGTGTGAGGGGGTGGTTTGAGGGGGTGGTGTGAGGGGGCGGGGGTGGGCAGAGGGGCTGGGCAGCGGGAGTGGGTGGCGGGGGGAAGAGAGAGAGAGGGAAATGCCGCGATACAGACCCCCACATCAAGTCTTTGCATCGTCCCGGTGCAATTTCCAAAGCCGAAAACAAGATAGTGAAGGAAGTTCTTCTTTCTTGACTTGACTCAGATAATCCTTCACCCTGGAAAAAAATAAAAATATTTTTTCATACTTTTTTTTTTCATACTACTTTTTTTTTTCCATAATAACTACAATCACCAAATGAAATACAGTAGGTACGGTGAATGATATGCTTCCAATTTACCTTAATTCAGGTACTTCTTCACCCTGGAAATATTGACCAGGGGTATCCTCTTACCCTGCAAATCCTCCAGATGTACTGCTCCATGAGGTAATACCTTGACCACGGTGTAAGGTCCTATCCATTTGGGTGCCAGTTTGGTTGGAATTGCTGGGACCTGATGCACTAAAACCATGGATCCTTCCTGTACTTCATTGGACCTCAGATACCTGTCATGCAGTCTTTTGCACTCTTCTTGTGTTACCTGAAGTTTTTGCATTGCTCCTTCTCTGTATTCTTCTAATGCCACCAATCTCTCAATGGGAGGTTCAATTCCAATGGTTTTGGTTCCCATTTCCTTTTTGATAATGAACTCGAACGGTGCCAATGCCTCTTTCCCATAAACTAAACGAAATGGAGTCTCGCCTATGGTTCCCCTCTCCGTGGTTCTGAAAGCCCAAATTGCACCGATCAGTGCTAGCGGCCAGGAGCTTTGATGATCGAAAGATAATTTGCGAAGCAATCCAATCAAAATCTTATTGGAGCTTTCTGCTTGGCCATTTGCCCTTCGGTAGTAGGCACAAGATTTTTTATGGAAGATTTTGTACCTGTCAAATATAAACTAGAGCAATTGATTTACAAAATATGTGCCCCTATCACTAGTTATTTCCAGTGGGCAACCAAATCTTGAGAAAATACGTTTATACACAAATTTAGCCACTGTTAAAGCCGTGCAGTCCACAGTAGCTTTAGCCTCTATCCATTTAGTGGCATAGCATGTGGCCATCAAAATATACTTTTTTCCTCCAGGTTGACCAGTTGGACTAATTGGTCCTATGAAATCAAGACCCCATCGTTCAAATGGGAGCCATCCTGTAGATATGACCAATGGTTGGAAATTCAATCTGGTTGGCGCAGGAGCACACCTCTGGCAGATGTGGCATTCTTTAGAAAACTTGATTGCATCCTTGAAAATATGAGGCCACCATAAACCTTTGTGGATGATTCTATGAGCCAATTCTTCCCCTTTTAGATGTCCTTCATTGTGTGTAGCCTCTAGTAGAAGATTTACCTCCTCTGGATAGACACACCTTCTCAATCTATCATCCTGACAGTATTTATATAAATTTCCATTTATAAGAGAATATGCTTTGGTTTTCAGGAGCAATCTTCTCTTTTCTACAGGTGTCAAGTGTTCTGGGATCTTTCCAGTAGTAAGAACATGGAGAATTTCATCATACGAACCAGTCCGAATTGCTACTAGAAAAAGATTGCTATCCACCAATTCATCATTAATACCTGTTGGCTTTTCGCTCATTGCCGTCCTGGACACTTGATCTGCCATGTAGTGCTCTTTTCCTGGCTTAATATGAATATCAAAATTAAATTCTTGAAATAGGAGTAACCATCTCCAAATCCTTCCAGCTACTCTAGGCTTGTTTATCAAATACTTCAAGGGCTGATGATCAGAAATAACAATGAAATGTACACCAAGGAGATAATGTCGGAACTTCTGAAGGGCAAATACGATAGCCAAACCTTCTCTTTCCGTTGCTTGGTTGAGTAGTCTGCTTGCATAAGAGATAGGTCTATCCACTTTGTGAGATGATGGTTGAGCTAGAACTGCACCAACAGCATGAAGACTAGCATCTGTATGCACATGAAATTCCAATGACCAATTAGGAACACTTAAAAGGGGAGCAGTACATAGCCTCAACTTTAGTTCACAAAATGCTTTGTCAGCTTCAGCACTCCATGAGAAAGGGATCTTTTTGCTGGTAAGCCTTGACAAGGGCTTAGCAATTTCCGAATACATCCTAATGAATCTTCTGTGATACCCTGCATGGCCCAAGAAACTTTGCACTTCCTTTGGGCTTTGTGGAATTGGCATGGAAAGAATAGCTGTAACCTTTGCAGGGTCAATAGTTATGCCTTCAGCAGATATTATGTGACCAAGAAGAGTGCCCTTAGTGACCAAAAAGTGACATTTATCAGGATTCAATTTCAAACCTGTTTTGAGACATTGCTCAAAAATTTCTTTTAGATTTTCCAAATGGTCATGGAAATCTTGAACTGCTGCCCTTCTATCTGTACCTGAAAATACTGAAAAGTCATCCATGAAAATACGTAGAAAGGTTGTTAACCATTTGCCCAATATCAGATACATCGTTCTATTAAATGAAGCTGGCGCATTCTTCAAACCAAAAGCCATGCGAGTATAGACATAAGTTCCCCAGGGAGTGACAAAGGTTGTTTTGTCCCTATCATCAGGATGGATCACTATCTAATTGTAGCCACTAAAACCATCCAAGAAACTATACAAAGTGTGACCAGCTACTTCCTCAAGTACTTGCTCTGTGAAGGGTTGAGGAACTCCATCTTGAACAGTCACTTTGTTCAAAGCACGAAAATCAACACATACTCTTATTTTTCCACTATTTTTCTTGGGTACAATAACCATGGAAGAAAGCCACCTGGAATGTTCTACTGGAATAATTATACCAGCTTCTTCTAACTTTGTAATTTCTGCTTTTACAGCCTCTGCATATTTTGGATTGAGTCGATATGGTCTACTTCTTACTGGCGCGGCTCCCTCAACTAAGGGTATCCGATGTAACCCAAGCTCTTCTGGTATCCCTGTTAGATCTTTGTAGGACCATGCGAAGATACTTTTGTAAGTAAAAAGCAAAGAAGTTACCTTCTGTAGCAAAGGAGGATAATGCCACAACCAGGATGCTAAATGGACTACTTGAGGGTTCTCTTCATTCCCTAAATTTACTTCTTGAACCAATGTTTCAGGACTAGTTTTGTTTGAGAAATCATCTCCACTATATGCAGGAGTGGGTTTTAATTTATATTCTGCAACATGTTCTTCCATCCATCCTTGAGGTATATCTGCAAAAGGAAGATCTTCTTTGCTCTTAAATTCATAACCTTCTCCCTCCGATACTTTTATATTGGTTGCCTCCTCAAAGCTAGTATTTTCCTGCAATTGCTCATTCTCCAATACCTTGTGGTCTTCATTTACCTTATCTGCAACTTCTTCCTCAATTTCATTGATCTCCACTGTGCAACACTCTGCACTTCCCATCATCCAATTTAACAATGTATCATCTTCTTGGGGTATAGAGGGCATTACCTGAGTATCCACAGTATATCCAGTGGTTTTTCCTGAGTCGAATCCCTCTTCCAAATGTAATTGTAGTTGGCTATTGGTGCTTGTTGAAATCCATAGTTTGTTTTTCCCCCAATCTTGCAAAGCTTTTGCTTGTCTCAGCCAAGGTCTCCCCAGGAGTAAAGGGTAAGAAGTCTCCTGTGGAAGTGCAATAACAACAAAATCCAACACAAAGTGGCAACCCTGTACTATCATCCGTACCTTTTCAATAATGCCAAGAGGCACAACCCGATGTTGATCTGCTAGTGTAACTGTAAATGGTGCCATTTTGGTGGGGTTCAAATTCAGTTTCTTCATTGTGAAATCTGGCATCAAATTGATACCAGAGCCTCCATCTATGATCACACCTGTGAGAGTTTCATCCTTTATACAAACAGATAATCTTGAGCTTTGGTAGTCTGCTAAGGGTGCAGGGGGAAAATCAACCATGAAACCATCTATACTAGGTGATTGGATCAAGTGAGCAGAGTGTATAATCTTCAGTAAGTCACTTCTTATTTTTGAATCCATCCTTATAAGTTCATATAGACTAACGTTGTGATGAATACCTTTCAAGAACTGCTCAATGTTTACCTCCTGAGTGTTTTCTTGCAGACTTGTTGGTTGGCCCTTTAGAGAAGTAGTCATCTTATTATAAGCTCCTTCAATTTCTGCTTGGACCTTCCATTCAGACTCCTTTTCTTCCTCTTTATCCTGAAATCCTTGTTGTTCATCTCTCTGGGTTGCAGCTGCTTGCCTAGCTCTAGTCATCATGGGCATTGCAGAGGATGAAATAGCATAAGTCTGAGTGGTTTTTCCTTCTTCATGTGGAGAGACTGCAATCATGTGAATTGGAGCAGGATGACCTCTTGGGCAATCTTTGGTATAATGATCCTTGGCCTCTGGACAATGTTGACAAGGAGGTGCATCTTCTGGAAGAGAACACCTATTTTGCATGTGACCGTACTCACCACAATGATAGCACATCAAAGGTCTATTATATCTAGGCTTTGCAGGCCGATTCTCCTCTCTATTTGATGTATTTGAAGTACTAGCATAATATGAATCCAAATTTTGAGGGTTACCTCTCTGCTGTGTACCCTTGAGGTAGTAGCAATCCCTTGCTTCATGACCGTCCTTTCCACAAAATTGACAGCTTACCTTAATAGGGCAATTAGCATTGGAATGTCCATTGTTGTTACAGATTGTACACCAAATTTGTCTCCTTATATCTTGAGTGGTCTTCAAATCTTCTAACTCACGGCGAAGTTGGGCTACTTCATCATTAGTGCGACGCAGTGGCGGCATGTTGGCATACAAGTCAGATGAAGAGCATACTAGCGCAACGGAGGAGTCATGCACTATACGGCAACAAGGCCCAATCATTTTTTCCATGGACCATTTACAACTCTAAGTGATTTTAATCACTACACAAACATTGTAAATTCCGTTTTTGGTAGAATAGACTCCATTTTGTGCAAGCCGAGGAGTCCTCGAGCTTGAGGAGTATTAGAACTAGCTACATATCAATTTTCATAATTTTTAGACTCTGTTTGAGCCCTCAAATAGGCTCTAGAACCTAATTTTTAACTAAGCCGGACACTAGGTCTGGACAAGACCAAAGCTAGTTAGAAAACTATAAAAAGAGCTAGAGAGCTCATTTTTGAGGTTAGATTGTTTGTGAATTGAGCTTATGTAAGAGACTTTTTGACTAATGCAAAGAACTCCATTGTTCCTCTCCTTGTTCTTGCCTTGTGTGCGCGTGTGTGTGTATGTGTGTGCATGCTTGTGTGCTTCTCACTCACACACTTGTGCCTTCACTTGCTCATAGTTTTCATACTAGTCCTCACGTCTCCACGGATTGACAATAATGAGGTGAATCTTCTCATGTTGGTACTCACCATTGTGCTAGAGTGACACCAAATTTGGCGCCGTTGCCGGGGAGAGAGCTTCGAGGACGAGCGTGTGATGGTAAGACGTCGAGTTGAGACATTGGAGTTATAGGTAATATCCTTCCTTCTCTTTATTTTTCTTCATTTTTTCCTTACTTTCGCATCACCATCATCACCATCATCATCCCCACCATCTCCCACCTCCATCTCCATCTCCACAAAAAAAATCAGTTTTTTGGTCATATTACACTCCGCACCTCATTTCCCTCATTTCATTGTGAGAGAGAGCGAGAGAGAGCTTGTATACTATCTGTTTTTGGTGTGTTTTTGAGCTTTTGTTGCAGGAACTAGCTGTACCACCTTCTCCAGCAGTGTGCGCAGGTACGACAGACTCTGCACAGGTCCCGGGACGACGACCTCTGTCTGTCGCTACAGATAGAAAAACTTAATATTTTGTGAATGCGTGTTTGGCACGGTAACCTACACCATTAGAGCACTCCAAATCACTAGAAGTTTCTCAAAAATTTGCGTTTTTTCAGTCTATCGCGACAGACACCGTCTATCGCGATAGACCAAAATTCCACGACAGACCCAGTCTATCGCGACAGACACCGTCTATCGCGACAGACCAAATCACGACAGACGACAGACAGCGTCTATCGCGACAAACACCGTCTATCGCAACAGACACCGTCTATCGTGACAGACACCGTCTATCGCGACAGACCACTCTATCGCGACAGACACCGTCTATCGCGACAGACCACTCTATCGCGACAGACACCGTCTATCGCGACAGACACTGTCTATCGCGACAGACACTGTCTATCGCGACAGACCACTCTATCGCGACAGACACCGTCTATCGCGACAAACCACTCTATCGCGACAGACACCGTCTATCGCGACGAACCACTCTATCGCGACAGACACCGTCTGTCGCGACAAACACCGTCTATCGCGACAGACCACTCTATTGCGACAGACACCGTCTATCGCGACAGACACCATCTATCACGACGGACACCGTCTATCGCGACAGACAGCCCCCCACGATAGTTTGTGTCTATCGAGACAGACACCGTCTATCGCGATAGACAGACATTTTCGGCAAAAATTAAGGGGTAAATTTTTTGGAAATTTAAGCTAAATTTTGGGCATATTTGCATTCTCAAATACTCACACACTTGCAAAGGCCTTAGAAAAATGCATTAAAACTCCTGAAAGGTTCTGTTTATCTGGTTAACCCCCTAAACCCTGAACGGTCATAACTTTTTCATACGAAATCCATTTTTTGAGCTCTAGGGCTTGTCAGAAAGCTCGTGGCATATACTACATGCCCTCAACTGTTTTTTATAAGAATAATGCGTTGATTTTCAGATAGGATATTTGGAAGTTGACACACTGAGGGGTAGGAACACCAAGGGAGCTCTAGAGGAAATTTTTAGCAATACAAAAGGGGGAACAAGGATCATTAAAAAAGTGTTTGAAATAAATTGTCTGTCAATTGAAGGATCAACTTGAAGCTAAACTTGGGATTCTTACAGGATCATCGAGAGCTCTTGGAGAAAGCAAAGTAAGTGCCAAGGAGAACAAGCTCGGGAACGTGCTTCCTGGGTAGACCAGCATCGCCAGGAGGAGCGACTTGAGGTTGGAACATCACTTAACCCCCTCAGTCTATTCTTAGCATAGGCTAAGTGCGAGTAGTTGTTCTGATTGACTAGGGGTACGATAGGAACACTCAAGTTTGAAGAGCCCTTAATTTCTCAAGTGCAAGGGTAGGCAAAATTGTAGTCAAGGGATAACTTAAAGGAAAAGAACTTAAACTAAGCGGACGCAGAACATCAAGTACGACCCACGAAAGTGCTCCTGATGACGCTTAACTAAAAACAAGAAAACACATCCAAAGGAACTTAAAAGGAACAAGTGACTGGTACCAAAGAATCAGCAACGTACAAAGGGCATATGAACCTTAGGTCAGGTAGACACGTAGGGAGAGACAGACAAAGTCTTAGATCTTCAGAGGCTAGTGTCAATCATACTGCGAGGTCTTGGGCCCAGCAGTTGAGCCATCATTCGTATTACCCTAGTTCTGAGACTAGCGAGTCTGAGATGTCCCACGGTATGGAGAGACCTATAGGAAGTTCTGGGGTGCCATATTTACATAGGGTGGAAGGCCCTTACAAGATGCAACTCGAGTACCTTAGGACCAACCGATTAGGTGCTAGCATCTATGAGGACGGCCTAGGAAGAGCGGTGGTCCAGATTAAAAACCCTGACCAATCCATTGGACTAGAGTGCCCAACTGTCAAGTTTGAAAATGGAGCATACTTGGACAAGGAAGGGACAATATATGTAGTCACGAGTCATCCCGATAGGACTGATGAATTTGGGAATGTGGTCCCGGAAACGGACTTAGGTGACCTAGAGCAAGGAAACATGGGCGAAGAACCTAGAACCCCCCGAGGCAAATCTGTTCTCACGAGGATTATCACACCAAAGTGGATTCCCCAAGATAATAAGAGCATAGATCTCCTCTTGAACCGAGAGACGGATGAAGCCTTTTGGAGATATAGACCTAGTCAACCGAGTGAGGTAGGAACAATCATGATATATGAGTTCAAAGATCCTGATATTCCAGGAAGAGTGACCTACTTAGATCTATAATAAATTACTCTTTTGCTCCATGGATGCTCGATCGAAGGTCCTTCGCCATGGATGCTCGCGCATAACGACACAGAGATGGTGTTCTCCTCCCAGCCACGCCCGAGTCTCTCTACATAATGAGTCCCATAATGACTCTCTTGTTTTTAACTCTTCTACCCATACATATGAAGGATGTACCCATATGATGCCATGTGGCAAATCAAGCCACCTCATCCAAAGGTGTTCCCACCCCAGGATTATCATATGACATTTCCTTCCCCTTGAAAACATTTTCGTCCTCGAAAATGTAAATGAAATGTCCGTAATGGTAGAAGAAAGTGCTCGGACTCCCCTGAACCCCATGTACTCTATGTACATGGTCATCTCTGTGTGTTGTTTCCCCATGTCCTTCCCCTTAAGAAGCCTCATATGAGATCATCTCAAAGGTGGGAAACCGTCTAAGTGGTGCCTACTATCTCCCATATAGACTCCACTTTCCAAACTATTACTCCCATAACATATAATATCATAAGGATGACCTCAGTCCATATGATGTATCCTCTATGGAGTAATAATATGAAAAGCAAGTGGAAAGTGCCAAGCCATAAGCTTGACCATACCATAATGGAGATAATAAACCGTAGAATCCTCTGAAGTATAGAACAAAGTCCCATAACAAGTGACTCCAAACCCATCTAAGACTAAATGATAGATTGCCCTCATACCACTCTAGGTCTTCCTAACCTTGAGTGTAATCACAAGTAATAGTTTTGTCTAAACTACCTTGTGAACTATGCAAATCCATCATCTAGCTCATACATAAGAATTTCTTGGTAGTAAAATGCAATCTCTACATTTCTCCAACCGAGAAATCTGTGGTTTGTCATCCTTTACCATTGGACTAGGTTTTATTGGAAGAGCATCTATTGGCACTTGTGCAAACTCTAATATTTCTCTTTCCTGTAGTTTGCCATATGAATGCAGAAAGCATTCCCTTTGAGATTCAGATAATCCCTAAGTACCCATCCTCCTAACTGATGTTTACTCATCATACTCATGATGTAACACCAACTAAGAGTTTGGTACCCTAATAGGTTAGATATATTTCTATCTCCTGGAAACTCAAAAGAGAAGTATCATCAATCTACTCTCAGTCTAACTAATGTCAATAACTAGATTATCTCATCTAGTCAAAGACCATCACTGAAAATAGCATAACTGTTTCTCTTCTAGAGTTTACAAATGAGACTCAATCTAACCATCATGATTAACTCATCTCCCTCTTGTCTTTAATAGAAGAGTGCCACTCCTATCTAGACAATCTAAATGAGAAAGTGAAACTCTCTCCATGTCTATCTCTATAATCTCTTCCAAGGAAAAGAGCTCTAGCAGTGGAAACTATTCCACTTTCCCTTTCCCTTTGAAGGAGATTCTGTTGAATCCATTTTCTCTACTCATCCATAGGTGAGAACATGCACATAAGTTCTCCATACTTTTCCTCCCAAAATAGTGGAGAATCATACTCCCATATGAAGGAAAATTAGATGGAAAAGTAGAGGAAATGAATTCCTTCTCAAATAAAGACTAAGAGATGTTTTTCAAACACCTCTTCTCTATAAAGGAAAACCTACTGTATTCTTCTGCTATGAAGAAATTATGTTTTCCTTTCCTTCTTTCTCTTTCAAAGAATAGGAGCTAAAGTGAGACCTCTTATGAATCTCTGAACTGATTCCCACTTTCTCCTTTCCTTAAAAGAGAAACTCATGAATTTATTTAGTCCTCTCTTCCATATCTGGTGCATACTCCCTCATTACACAGATTTTTATGAAGATGGAGAACAGATCTCCGCTAACTAATGAAGGCGTATGTAGTGAAGAGTGGAGAAAATAAATTCCTAATAAGGGTCAAAGCCCTCTAGTAAAATGGTTAGCAATGATATGATCTGATACCGTAAACACAAATGTATCCATAATAAAGAACTATCTCTGCCAACCATACTCTGTGCATGGATCTATACGATCCAACCAAACAGATGGAATTATCCTTCCTGAAAACCAAAAAAAATGAGTATGTGATACCAATGGTGATAAAATCACCTATCACATTCTCTACTGGAAGAATAAATCTTCCTCATACTCTGAAGGATAACTCCTAATCTTAAGGAGATGTCTACTAAGAGCTCTCCTCTGATCTAGTGAGACATGACGCCATGAATGATGAGTCCTTTTCTTCCTGGCCATAGAAGAAGAGTGCTCAAAGGGAAGTCGTTTCCACCGTCCCATACCAGTGAAAACTTCTTCCAATTCACGGTGTCATACCTACTTTAAACCGAATATCTATTCCATATAATGGAATATATAGGTGGACTCCAATGAATCCCATATACTAAAATCATATCAGTGGACTGAAATGAGTCCCATGTCCTTGAACTAGTTAGTTTGGTTCTAGTCAACAATGTGACAATGGATATCCCTTTTGTTCCAAAGCAACTTATTCCTAGGTACCAAGACTAAGCCTAGGTACCTCTTTGTAGATCCCAAGATACATATGTATGTATTGGGTACCCCAACTATTCCTGACTAAGGGATCTATGCTCTATACCATAGAGCTAGTGCCATGCCTATGGCCTTCCTAACCATCACTCGAATCACATAAGCATCCGTCGATGCTATCTCATGAAACCCATCTTTATGATCCCAATTTATTGGTTTCCTTAGTAGTGTAGCAGAAATGCTTCACTACTCGCTCAAGTGATGTATATGAGTGAAACTAATCACTCTTTGGGTATGCATCATGATACCCCATAGTCTCCTAATCATCATGTGAGACTCTTGTGAAGATAAGAAATGCATCATGATACCCGTGCTTGAATGCAACTTCCTGAACCTATAGGATTGCTTGTGCACATTACTAATGGTGAAGGTGTAGCTCCTTCCGTTAGCAATCCTATGGTCTAAATCCATAAGGATTATGTGTAGGGATCCTGCTACTACCGAAGTTGCCTTATATAAAATACTGTGATGGTCCTCATTCCATCAAATACATGCTTATAAGCATGCCTAAAACTTATTGATGTTTGCAGAAAGGCATGTTACTATGCCATAACACTCTTACCTAAAAGCAAGTGCGTATACAATGCCATGAGGTAAGAAAAATTTCGACAGCATTTCCCCAGGAAATGGAATCCCAAAAAAAATTAAACCATAGCTCAGTGGCACTCAGGCCACCCAAAAACACAGGGCTTGACAGGCCCATGGCATGCACGCCATAAACTTATATATGGATTCCATGACCTGCAAAAACACAAAAGTATTTGCTAGCAACCATTCCGGGTGTTGCATAGCCATATGGTTTCTGTAATCTTCTTTCCTGCAAACAATCAAAAAGTATACTTCCTACATGTTGATCCATACTTTTAAGAGCTTAAACAATGATCAACACTTGATGTATGCAATCCCATTCATGCATGTAGAAACATGCCATAACATAAATAAAATGACTGAAGCATAAAGCATACGTCCCTGAATAATTTTGTATTGGAGTTGCATGCATCCAGTTGTTCTTAATGAAGTTCGAGACCTCTGCACCTTTCTCCTCAAGTCCTAAAATACACCTAGAAGTGTCCGAAAATATCGGAGCACTCCTCAAAACATGAAGCATGGTCAGGTGATTACAAAAATAATGCAAATTTAGCTCAAAAATGCATTAGTAATCCTTCTTAAGACCTGCAAAAACCACTTTAGGACCTGCAAATGTTCATAAACTGAAATATATAGCATGTGCAAAGAAATCGAAGTGAAATTACTCAAATCGCCTTCCCGGTTTGAAAGATATGGCTCCCGGAAAGTAATCGCCCAAAACTGTTCAGACTTTGCAGACCTGTTCAGACCTGCAAAAATTTTTACTTTCCAAATTTTTTTCTCATAAACTAAAAGTAGACCTTGTGCTCTTCGAAACGAGCCGTAGCACGTCCAATTTGGAGTTTCCTAGCTCAAGATATGGCCATTCCAAGTGGGACATGAAAAACTAGTGGACTGTTGGAGGGGCTGGAAAAAGTGTAAAAATGTGATTTTTGGGGTGCCCAAAAGCATTCTTCCATCATGCAAATCCTAAAATTCTCTCCATAACCTCAGAGAGTGGTATATGAAGATGCTTGAGCCATTTTTTACCTTTCCAAATCCTCCCTTAGTGCATGCTAATTCACTCCCCAAAAGAGGCCTAAATCAAGATTTTGCCTTTATGCAAGAACTTAAATGGGAGCTCTTAGCAAGCTTCTAATCCACTCTAAATGTGGATTTCTCTTGGATTATATACAATAATCCATGGGAAGCCTCTAAATGATCTTTTTCTTACTCCAAGAAGTGGAGTTTGGCAAAAGATTAATTTCTGAAATTTTCCAAAAAGTGCGGGAAGGGGGTCTTTGAGGAAGTAAAATTCCTCCTTCACTTATCATTTCCATGAATCTAATGATTCGCCTAAGAAGTCCATACACCATATTCTCAGTATATATATTTTTTCCCATCCATCCATAATTATCGCACTTCTTTTTCCCTCTTCCAAAATGGGAATTTCTCAAATTTAGGTGCTGAAATTTTTGTCAAACTGTGATGGAAGGGGGTTTTGTGGAGCTTCAAACTCCCATTAAACTGAGGTATCTTATGGATTTCTTGATTGTATATGGAAGTCAATACCCTAAACTCTAAGTGGGCATGGTTTTTTCCATAAATCTATGAAAAATACCTTCTCTTTTTCCCTTCCCAAAATGGCTATTTATCAAAATGGCTCCTGAAATTTATGTGTGAAAATCATAAAAGTAGAGTATTTTAGAGATACTCTAAACTTGGCCTTCTTGTATTTGGAGGGAATCTTTGATCCTAGATGAGAATATATATACCTCATATTCTCCGTACATGTGATTTCCCTCCCGGATCTTGGCCTCCTAACAGTTCATGGTGCTTCTCGAAAATGCAAACCTCTCAAAATTGAAATAATAATACCTGTGATTAACATGAAGCTCCATGCCTGTAAATTTGAAATCAAGAGCTTGGACAAGTCCTGGAGTATATCCCGTGACCGGCTCCCGCGTTCAAATTAAAGTTTTCAGCCGATTGTGAGCTCCTTCTCATTCCACGAACAGCAGGTTGAATGAATTCACCAACCAGTCTGAGGGCATTAAGTTTCACTTCTGCACGGACTCTCCTATGCTTCTTGCAATAATCGATGCAGAGCTGATCCTCTCCATCAGAGTCATCAATCCCAATGTTCTTCTTGTTGCATATGAAGAATCGGTAGAAGGAAGATGTCTCTCTGTCTTGCGTGCTCGACTCACAGAGAAGATGCCTCTCTATCATGCACATACGGGCTTAGCCTTTCATTGCAGTGAGGGATCCGTAGAAGGAAGAGCAATAAGTGACGGGATTCGACTCGGGATCATAGATAAGAGAATGGCCTCCTCATCTGAGATGTCAAAGGATCGAATCCGACTAGTTGAACTCTGAACAGTTCAAAAACTGAAGGTTTGCTCACTCTCCGCCCCTCTGCATGGATAACAAAGCAAACGGGCGTCGACTTGGTCTAGCTCATCGCTTTCAAAAGTTCACTCAGTAGACCTAGGTTCAAGTCCCGTCGTCTGCACGGACGGAAGCACGCCAGCATCGCCAGCTCTGATACCAATATAATAAATTACTCTTTTGCTCCATGGATGCTCGATCGAAGGTCCTTCGCCATGGATGCTCGCGCATAACGACACAGAGATGGTGTTCTCCTCCCAGCCACGCCCGAGTCTCTCTACATAATGAGTCCCATAATGACTCTCTTGTTTTTAACTCTTCTACCCATACATATGAAGGATGTACCCATATGATGCCATGTGGCAAATCAAGCCACCTCATCCAAAGGTGATCCCACCCCACGATTATCATATGACAAGATCACTCTTCAGAGAGGATCTTTGGGGTTACAGAAAATGATAGGCATGCTTACACTTGGAAAGGAGAATTTATCTTCCCCCAACCAAGATTGAATATGTCCTTTGGTCGCCAAGGAGCTGGAACATCTCAAGCTCAGGGGACTCAAAGAGAAAGGAGTCGAGAGAGACCTGAGGTAAGCTTTGCCAACTCTTGGGGAAGAGAAAGAACGAGAATGGACACGAATAGAGGGGAACCTGAGGGACATAGAGCCCCAGGGAACCGAAGAAATGCCGATGATTTCCCTTTGCCAAGACCAAGAGAGCACACGAGGACCTTGAGACCGACCCAGCTAGTTAAGTCCATGAAAAACTACTTCGATGGCACTGGGGACCCCTACGATCATGTAGCCGAGTTTAAGCAAGTCTTGAGAGCTGAACAAGTTGAAGACCTGTTCACGCAGTACAATGCCTTTGGTTTAACCCTTAGGAACACCGCCCTGACATGGTTTCAGCCACTAAATGAGAGGCAGTTTAGAAGCATAGATCAACTTTTAGAGGCATTCATTATCGAATTCTCTAAAAGTGGCATAAGGCATAATACTTCCTCATTGATATACAGCTTCAAGCAGACCCCGCAAGAGACTGTGAGACTTGCAGGAAGAAGATTTAGGCAATATCTTGAGTGATGTCCTGGTCTTGAGTTACCCACAGCCGCTAAGCAAGTGGCTTTATTCTTGGATGGATTGCTAAGTACCAAATTGAGATCATATGTGTACTTGAAGGACCCCCGGACTATAGAAGAATGTGTGCGCATGTGCATCGATATTGAGGATAACCTAGGGGAGGAGTTAGAGCTATCCAAAATCTACAAAGATTCAGATAGTACCTCTAGTCTCTCTTCCTCACAATCCACATCAATTGAGGAACTTGCGGAAAAAGTAGCTCAAAAACTAGGCATCTCTAGTAAACAAATTCCTAGATTTGCCCCAGTAAAGAGGTGCTATACTTGCGGTGGTGACCATATGGCAAACGCATGTCCCATCACGGCTCAACCCCAAGTGAACCCTAGCAGCCAATATTGCACCATAGAGCGAAGGTACACAAATCACTCAGCACAGGACTGCCCATACAATAAGCAAGCGGTTAGGCAAACCTACCCTCAGCCATACCCTCAACAAGGCAGATACCAGAGTCAATATTCACCACAACAGTATATTAGGCCTCAGCAAAATTACCAACCACAATATCAGGCCCAACTGAGACCCCAGCCAGTGCTAGCACAGCAACCACCTTCTCCTACTAATGTGATTCCGGTCAAGTATGCTGCTGCAGAAGAAAACCTGAATAGAGCGATAGTCCCAGTAACACCATTAATCTCAGAAAGTGATCCCAGTGACCATAGCTTTGATTCTACACATGTTGATAGTCCCCAGGCTTACTACATGCAGTCTTCTGAACATGGTGAGTCTTACTACAGTGAGGAACCGAGTGAACCTATTTGGGAGCCTGAATATGCTAATGTCATGTACACAAACCCCAACTCTAGACCTCAACCTAGGCAGATACGACCCCCTTTTCCTAGAGGACCTTGCTTCAGATGCCAGGGTGATCATCTCATACGTGATTGCCCCATGCCTGCACCTACACAACCCCAATCAGTGACGATCCAAGGCTTTTGCCAGGAGTGCGGAAAGGAACATCTCTTACGAGATTGTCCCAAGAATCCCAACAATATGCCAAAAATCACTCCGATTAATGTTATTGGGTTAGTGGTCAATTCCACAGGAAGTGTCACTTCCACTGCACCAGTGCAGGTAATCACTAGAGCTCAAGCATTGCAGCAAAACCAAGGGGTAAGCCAGGAAAAGAGCCCAGACGCTAGCGATACTGAGAGCCAAAATAAGAAGAGAACAAGAGCTTGGAGAGATAGCCGTGAACGTATGAAAAGGCAATGGGCAAAGAAGATGAGTGAACTTGAGGAAAGTCTACGAGAAACCAAGGCCAAAATCATAGAGATCACATCTCAACCGCACTCTCACACATTCCCACCGCTACCATCCCCATCACCCTCCATCCCTCCACCCTCTAATACACCCCACGTAACCCACCCACCACCCCGAGCAGGATCAGTATTAGCTGATCCCACTCCTGAAGACATAGACATGATGCTTAAAGCATATCAGGCCAGAATCCAAGAAGGGCCAAATGTAACGGATCATGACAAGTGCTACCCTAGAGCTGACCTAAAGATAGAAAGAACCAAGCTTTGCGCGAAAATGGTCGCATTGGCTCAGACTATGTTTGAAGCCAGTCGCCTTTTCAATTACTCGGGCTCAGCCAAGACGCAATTACACTTGGATGGACTTCTAGAGAAGTTAGAGGGCATAATTGCAAGATCTGCCAAGGAAGAAAAAAATCAAGAAAGAGATAAAGCAAGCAAAAACATGACCCATCCCCCACCGAAAGCTTATGTGCCCAATTCCACTGAACCAGACAACCCCCCCTCCCTGGAAAGAATAGAGAATCTAATTGCACAATCACAAAAGGAACCCGCCCCTCAACACCATGACAAGGCTAGTGAAAGAGCAAGTCTTCCTACCCAGAAAGCCTATGTGCCTGAGGCCTACGTGCCTAACTCTACGGAGCCAGACACCTCTTCTTCTATGAATCAATACACACCAGAATTCTTGCGAGAGATTCAAGAAGAGAAATGGGCTAAAGAGAGTGAAGTTCCTCCTCCCATTGAACTTGTGGATGACACACACGATCAATTCCCACAAGACCTTCCTTCCCTTTATGGAGAGCAGGAGAGTGCCCAATCTCAAGAAAGATTAGACTTCGAGTCTAATTCTTTACAAGAACTACCCCATTTCACAGGCCCATGGGAAGTAAAGTCCACCTGTATGAGAGCACCTACAGTCATGGTAAGAAACAAAGATTGAGTCATACCTAGGAACACAGAGGTAGTGAAGAACACCAAAGTGCAGTGCAATCTCACTTTGGAAGAGCTGCTTAAGGTTAGACCAGAAGTGTGGAAACATGTAGCCAATCAAGTGCACGAGATAGCAAAACCTCGTTCCTAGGTAGGATCCCAGAGAACAGTGCCAGAAATACCCTTAGACAAGATAGGAGACATGAGTGAGGGCGAAGAGGGAAACACATATCTCCCCATCACTCATCAGGGATACACAACCAAGGCCATCTTGGACTGAGGTGCAGGAGTTGCAATTGTTACCACTTCCTTATGGAAACGATGGGGCAAGCCAGCTCTCAGGCCACCGAGAATGAAATTGCAGATGGCTGACGGGCACATAGAAAGACCCTTAGGACTACTTGAGGGGATAACTCTCACTACTTGTGGTGTAGAGTTTGAGCACACATTTGCTATCTGTGACTTTAGCAAAAATCAAGCCTATGAGATGATTTTGGGAAGACCATTTATGCGGCAGTTGCAAGTGGTACAGGACTGGGGAGCCAATTCCTTGTATTTGCAGCACTTAGGTGTTACAACCAAAGTCAATCTCAAGGATTACTCTCATAGAGATGTCCCTCCTATCCAATGGAACCCCATCCATAGAGCCAAAGATGATACGGAATCGGTGCATTCCCTAGGATCAGGATCCTCATGGATGCATGAAGACACTCACTTATGGATGTGTAAGGTAGCAGTAGAAGAAGAAAAGAGAGAAAAAGCCAGGGAGATAGGTGCAAAAGAAACCCATAGATCAATGCAAGACCCAACCTATGCACCTGTAGTTTTTCTAGACGAAGAATTCGAACCTCACGGCTAGGCAGAAATTCTAGCAACCATGGATGTAGCCATCAATGAAGAACAATGGACACCTCACTGTGATGAGGATGGCTATGACATTTCAGTCTTCTCCATAGAGCCGATCATGGGAGAGGCAGTTTTAGAAGAGTGTGAACCTAGCCCTGATGCATTTGAGGATGCGAGTGACTCCGATCTAGAGTCAATCATTATGGACCCACCTTTTGCATCAGATGAAGAATACTTCTATGAAGTAGAATTTCAACCCCAGAAGCACGGAGAGCTTACAAAGGATGTAAGGCTAGCCACACATGTAACCCATAAGGAAGAAGGAAAGAAAAGAAAGAAGAGAGAAGTCACACCATAAGAGGAAGAATCTTTGTTTGAGGTTCCGGAAAATTTTAAGAAGTATGAGATAGATGACAGGAGAGTCATGATTAGAATGCCTAAACGAGCGGCGCAATCGGGAGAGGCCTATGATAACAAAGAAACCACCAAGAAAATAGTGGTAGCCATAGAAGAAGGAGAAGAGAGGTGCACTTACATAGGACATGACCTCACTGAGGAAGAAGAGCATGAGCTGATAGCCTTGCTAAGAGAATTCAGAGATGTATTTGCTTGGAGTTACAAGGATTTGAAAGGTGTGGACCCGGACATATGCTCACATACGATTCCCATGACTACAGAGGCCAGACCCTCAAAACAAAAGCCATACACATATAATGACAACTATGCTGCCAAGATCAAAGAAGAGATAGACCGCTTGGTTGAAGCTGGATTTATCTATGAAATTGAGCACACTGAATGGGTATCCCCCATTGTGGTGGTGCCCAAGAAGAACGGCAAATTACGAGTATGCATTAACTTGAAGAAGGTTAACGCAACCACGATCAGGGATAATTACCCGCTTCCTATTACTGAGCATCTTTTAGAAAGGGTGGCAGGCAAGGAAGTGTACAGCTTCCTAGATGGGTTCTCTGGCTACAATCAAGTGGCCATTGCACCAAAAGATCAGCATAAAACGGCTTTTGCCACAGAGTGGGGTATATTCGCTTTTGCCATTCGGGCTGACCAATGCTCCCGCAACCTTCCAAAGGCTAATGTGCCATGTATTTAAGGAGTTCCTGAGGAAGAACTTAGAAGTCTATGTTGATGATCTTTGTGCTCATTCCAACATTAGACAAACCCATATTCCTGAACTCAGACAAATCTTTGACAAATGTAGAGAATATCAAGTCTGCCTAAACCCAGAAAAATGTGTTTTTATGGTCAGGCAAGGCAAAATTCTAGGACACATAGTGTCAAAGAATGGCATATCTACGGATGAAGAGAAAGTAAGAGCTATAGCCGAATTACCTAGGCCAAAGAATGTCAAGGAAGTACAAGCTTTCATGGGGCATTGTGGTTATTACCGACGATTTATACACATGTATGCCATCATTGCAAAGCCTCTGTACGGACTTCTGACAAACTTTGAGTGGACTGAGGAATGTGAGAATTCCTTCAATGAGCTTAAACGGCGATTATGTTCAGCACCAATCTTAACCACACCGGATTGGAATAAGCCTTTCCACGTTCATGTGGATGCATCCAATTATGCCATTGGATGTGTGCTTGCTCAACCTACTGGTGAAGGTAATATGGATCTTCCTATTGCCTATGCTAGTAGACAATTGAATGCAGCTGAACGAAATTATACCACTACTGAGAGAGAAGGCTTAGGCATGGTATATGCAGTTAAGAAATTTAGACACTATTTTCTTGCAAATAAGTTTAAATTTTTTACTGATCATCAGGCATTGCTATACCTCGTAAACAAGCCATGCAATACAGGAAGATTAGTAAGATGGTTTCTCTTGCTAATAGAATATGATTTTGAGGTTGTGGTAAGGAAAGGGAAGACTCATTTGAGAGCAGATCACCTTTCTAGGCTCACATCGGGAGAAGCCCCACAAGGAGTGTCAGATGACCTTCCTGATGCTTACTTGTTTAATTTGGAGGTGGTGTCGCAGTGGGCTAAGCCATTGGTACCAGTGTTGACATATGGACCTAACCACCCAGTAATAAACACACAGGATAGAGAGGTAGTAAAAGCCCAAAAGTATCACATCATGGCAGGAAGTATGTACAAGCACACAGATCAAGGGATCTTGGCTTGTTGTGTGGAAGAGGATGAGTACGCTAAATGGTTGCAATTAGCACATGTAGGTACGTTAGAGCAACACTACTCAAAGCAATGAACCTTACAGACACTAAGGAGACTCGGAGTGCATTGGCCGACTATGGAAGCTGATGTCCAAAAGTTGTGCAAGGATTGCCCAATCTGCTGCACTAAACCACCTGTGGAACATGCCACTCTTTATCAAGTGTCCATAGTGCCAGATTGGAGTGAACCACTAGTATCCTTTCTGAGGACGAAAACATTCCCTCCAGACATGACTCTGGCTAGGAAAAGGAGTTTAGAACAAGAAGCCCAGGATTACTCACTCATTGGTGATAATCTATACAAGCGTGGTAAAGATGGTTACCTGAGACTATGTGTCCATGAGAGTGAATATCTCAAAATCTTGGATACTGCTCACCAAGGTGTAGCAGGGGGACACTTTGGACCAGATCGGGTAATCAAGGCAATACTATTTGCAGGCTTTTGGTGGCCAACCCTTCACATGGATGCACATGTGAAACGGTGTGATGTTTGTCAGAGAACTCAGTACCCTATACGCAAGGATGAGATGCCACTGAAGCCTATGATGGGCGGACGTGCGTTCTCTAAATGGGGAATAGACTTTGTTGGTCCTATTAATCCCCCAGCTAAGGGTTCACACGCTAAATATATCATCGTGGCCACAGACTATCTAACCAAGTGGGTAGAAGCGAAAGCTACTACAAAAAATGATGCTCAAACAACAGCAAAGTTCTTATTTGAAAATGTATTCACGAGGTACGAATTGCCAATAGAGTTGGTGAGTGATAGAGGCACACACTTCTTGAATGAAGTCATAGAAAACCTTCTCCAAGAATTCTTGGTAGTGCATAAGAAGTCTGCCCCCTATCACCCTCAAGCCAATGGGCAAGCCGAAAGCACCAATAAGATCCTATGCAATGTATTGACAAAATTAGTGAACAATAAACGCTCTGATTGGGACAAACAGCTACACCATGCTGTTTGGGCATACCGAGTCGCCTACAAAACAGTACTCCAAGCCACCCCCTTTCAGATGGTATTTGGCCAAAATGTCGTGCTACCATTGGACTTCTTAATACCTACATTGAGAGTAGCACAAGAGCACGAATGGACGGGTCATGAACTCTCCTCTAGACTTTTTGACCTTGAACGATTAGGAGAAACAAGACTGAGAGCAGCTGCAGGGATATATGCAACTAAGAAGAGACAGAAGGCATATTTTGATACACATGTGAAGGATAAAGGCTTGAAAGCAGGCGACCTAGTCCTAGTCTACACATTGAAGCAGCATGCACGGAAATTAGAGAAAAGAGGTTACGGGCCAATGATTATCAATAGAATCTCCACAAGTGGCGCAGTTCAACTAGCCACTTTAGAGGGCGATATTCTACCAAGTTACATAAGTGGATGCAGAGTCAAGTTATATCAGGAACCCCTTACCGAAGAGATGCTAAATCAACTCAACACTGCCAAGAAACGTAAAGAAAAAGAGAAACGAATTAGAGAAGAAGCACAGGCAGAAGCTTTAGAACGCATCCGACGAATGAAATTGAGGAGACAAGGTAGAGACCCGCCTATGCTTGACACTCAAGAATCTGTAGGCTATCCTATGGCCATGTGCGAGACTTCAGGTGGGCATTCCCATAGAATAATCGACCGACGGCCTTTTGTAACCCTAGGAGTAGGACAAGGAAAGGGTGCAAAGATTGTAAGAGCTTTGATTGACTCAGGTGCATCCACTAGTGCTGTCAAGTTGTCTTACTGTCAAGAATTGAAATTAACTGTCGATCCTATAGAAGCATATCTCATAGGATTGGGAGGTGTGGAAACTCCTTGCATGGGCGAGGTGGATCTTCCCATCTCCATTCAAGACGAAGTGATGACAGTCAAAGTACTAGTGTGTCAAGATGAGGACCTCACTGAGCCTCTTGTCTTGGGTCAGGACTGGATCTATGATCATGCAGTCAACCTCAACCTAAGAAGTGGACTTCTTCAGGTATGGGTAGATCATAGCCGAATTACAGTTGAATTGGAAAATGAGGCACTCAAGGAACTAGGCAAGGCACAAACTCCTGGTCCTTCCAGGGGCGCACATGAAGTTGATAATGCTATTTTTGTCCAAAACTGTATGATGCATAAAGAGGCTAATCTCAACAATGGAGCCAGGGAGAGGACGGAACTCCCTTCTTTTCCAAAGACCAGAAGGTTGCAACAACCCACGGCAGATCAAATACAGAAGAAGCAGAACACTACCGATACTAAATGCCAAAAAAAGGAGCAAAGCAGATTGTTTCAGCCATGGAAGCAAGTATGGAGGCGAAAAGGCGAATACCCTGTTCAGACCAGGCCGACCCCACGGCCAAAACCTCTTATTAGTAGTCAACAACATGACATTAATGAGAAGTCCTTCATTAATTCTTCTGCGAAGGTGAAGTCTATTTGGGTACCCAAGAAGTCAATGAAGGCCAGCCCACAATCACGACAAATCTGGGTGCCTAAGGCTTGCTTGCGGGCTCAAATAGCTACACCAAGGCCGCAACCGGTACAACATGTTTCACTCACTCGAACATATGAGGCCCAGTCTTACGCATCACGCACGGACACATATTCTTCCATGAGCACTAGTAGAATCACTTGTAAATGGGTCCCTAAAAAGCCTCATCTTCAAGCAGATACCCCTATCAAACTCTTCAGAGTCTCCACAAAATCAAGATCAAATCCCATCCACTGCATTTGGCAACCTAAAACTTGTAATAAACCCCCGGACCCCAGTTGTAAATCCATGCCCACCTACTAACTACGTCACTCTCACACTACATCATTCCACTTAGTTCTTAGGTCCAACCAATTCCTAAGAACACCGAGGATCTCCAGACCATATGGCAACGTGCAGGGCTAGCAGAATACTTTGAAGCACCACTACCTAAACCGGATCTCCTCCGATGCTATTATTTGGTCTCCACATTACAAGCTAATGAAGAAAAGGACAAACCAGGATCATTTGTTCTTCCTTCCTTGCTGGGCAACAACGAGTTAAAGAGGTTTGAACTTACTGTGGAGTTGGTGAGCGCTGCTTTGAATATGCACGGCACACATGTACCTTCTGAGAAGGATGCTCTCGTTCCTACTAACATGAAGGATAGGAAACTATTGAAGCTTAAAGACATGGCAGCACTCACACCAAACGTGTCCATCCCTCTCCGTATGTGCATGCAACATTTTGCTTTCCCCGGCCAAGACCGCTTCACACAACCACACAAAAGAATCTGGTTCGCTCTCTACTTAGCGGAGGCAGGTGCGTTACCAATTAAGCTGCCGGTATGGATTATAGATCAATTGTATGAAGCAAATAAAAGGTCTTCTAGGAAATTAGTGGTGAACGGTTGCTGTGCAATCACACGCATTATTTACCGGTGCCTAGCATACGATGTTCCCATTGAACGTGCCTTAACTTGGGCACAATTACAAATGTTTAAGAAGCTCAAGACGTCCACACATCAATCCAAGCGCATGAGGGGTGCGATCCCTTGTGTCCAGACAAGGGAAGTTCTGACTACTCCTGAAGTATCGCCACGAAGGGAGACCACTGTACCTCCCTTTACCATTAGGATACCCAGGTCTGGATCTGAAACTACGACACAAGCTACCCCTTCAGCTCCTCCTGCTCCATCTGAATTTGAATTTGCTACAACTGGAGATGCTGAAGGAATGGATCCTCAGGACTTCGAAGCATTCTTACAAAGTACACAACTCTCTAATGTAGAGTATTATTCAGATGTAGAAGAACAAGGCACATCTTCACAAAGAAGAAGAAAATCTACAGACGACCGCCATGTACATTGGAGTGACGCCCAGCAAGGTCAACAACAAGGACACCTAGAAGAAGAAGGAGCATATGAAGAGGAGACCACGGAAGCCCCAGCCTATACAGCGGAACTCCGAAGGCTGTATCAAATTATGGAACGAGTGCGATCGCAACAACTGCTCACCGAACAGAGCAGTAGAGTACTCATGACTCAGCTATTGGAAGAAGCCGGAGTTGACTCAGAATATAGTGAAGGTCTCTTATTGATGGCAAAAACATATGGGGTAGTAGAAGCAGTGCGGACCGCCATTAGGAGGTCTCCAGTTCAATATGATCCACGAAGATTCCAGACACAACCACGCTCAGGTAAGAATATCCAGATCCCCATTACAACGGCAGAAGGGCCAAATATTACATCCGAACCCATCAGGACAACCTCCCAAGCAACAGAAACTGCTAGCCAAGAGCACCCAGTCACCCATGAGGAATCCACCGAGCCACTACCACCCACACCCCCACCATCGCCTCCTAGAGCAGAAACCGTGGAAATCACCTCGACCACTCAACCCACTGAACCAACCTTCATCTTCCGTACTCCCATCTCTAGTTCAACCCTATTCTCCACCTCTGATAACCCAATCTATGAAGCAACCCCCATCACTACACAATCCACCGAATCGCTCATAGAGCCTGCCCTAGGACAACCATCCCCCATGCCCTCAGCCATAGGTCATCCTGACCCTAGATCCATATTCATGGGTTTCCCTGCTACCACGCAACCCTTCATGCCCTCCTCAACTCTACAACCTCAAACCCCGACCTCCATCTCTCCACTTCTTCAATCCCTCCATAACTTCCTTGCTAGAACTTTTCAACCCAGGTCTCAACCATTCCCTTTATTTTCAGCTCCCCACCCCACTTCTCATCTATTCACCACTTTCACACACACACCACCTACCATTCCAATGTATATGGTAGACCCCACACTCGCACCCACTCCTGAAAGTATGGACATTTCACCACCCACGGCACCTCCCCCTCCCCCCACGCTTCCACCTCCTCCCATTCCCCCTCCACCAATTTCACCCACACACTCATCTTCAATAGACACATCATTCACTCTTCCCCTTCCCCAATTCCCTTCCCATGCATCTTCCATTGTAAACACCACCCCCTCATCTATAGGAAATGCATTGGACACCATGCTAGCTTGTATATCAAACTTAAGGACAGCCTCTCAAACCACCTCCTCCGCGGCTTCACTTCTCACAGACTCAGAGGCCTTAAAAGATCTCCAGAAACAGGTCACCGAATTGCAAGCACGTCTACTACAATATGAGAGACCACCTTCCCCTCCAGAGGCTCCCACCGACGAAGAAGTAGTACAAATTTCTGTGCAACAGACATTTGAAGAAGAATACGACCCACAACCCTTCCCAGGAGGCCAACAAACGGAAGAAGCTCAGGACACATTCGAGGCACCACGGCCTCCATGGCTACGTCAAGTGGAGGAAATCGGGAGTTCTCACGAAGAGCACACAGTAGTGCAAAATCAGGCCATGAGGGTCATAGAGGAAACTGTGCTACAATCTGCTTACTTCAAGAACCTGTCATCGAGACGCCTTATCCTCTCATCTGAACTCCAATACAGGCCTTATTATATTATCTTGGCTGATTATAATGCAGAAATACAGAGAGTCACGGGTCAGATTCCTACCTTTGCTACCCAATTTCAACCCGAAGACCTTCCTCCAGAGGCGCAAAAAGGCAAAATTCGTCAACCCACCTGGCGGCAGAAACTTCTAGAGACATATCCAAAAATGCTACGCACATGGAACAACGCGCCTTTACATCTCCTATACAATCCATGCTACGGTCCAGTTCCACGCTGCAGGTCTTGGAAGGCATTCAATATCAAAGTGCAGAACAATGCGCAATGCAAGGAATGGCTAAACTACCCGTACATTGTGCCACCACAGGGACCACCATCGGTAGCATACATGATGGGAACAATTCGCCATTGGATGCCGCAATTGAAGCCCATGCCAGATGTAGCAGCTCAAATGATGCTTGAAATTTTAGATATGATGCAGGTAGTCCTGAAAACTTTTAGAAATGTAGCCACACCACAGGTACGTCTCCCGGGGTTTACCAATGGAAATTATGATTTGGTGTATGACATGAGCACCACCCCCAGTATTCGTGTGGCTTACGCCTGGCATGCATGCATCAAATACCTCCCTGCATGTTACAAACAGACCTTCGAAGAAATGTTCAGATCAGGTTTCTGGAAGTATCACTCGGAGATCTTCGCACCGAAGCCAACACACCTGCTCCATCTCTTTGCTTGTGAACAAGCAATGTACTCTGAGTACTACACCATCCCGCAACCAGAGGTCCCTGGCGCAATAAATTGGGATGCATTGGAAGCTGATCTAGCAAGAGGCTTAAGAATAGGAGAACACGAACTTGCCACCAATGTCATCCAATACTATATCGACCACCCGATAGAACAGAGGTCTGTCAGGGGCGACAGACGCTAGGAAGGGGGGCGTGTTGGCATACAAGTCAGATGAAGAGCATACTAGCGCAACGGAGGAGTCATGCACAATACGGCAACAAGGCCCAATCATTTTTTCCATGCACCATTTACAACTCAAGTGATTTTAATCACTACACAAACATTGTAAATTCCGTTTTTGGTAGAATAGACTCCATTTTGTGCAAGCCAAGGAGTCCTCGAGCTTGAGGAGTATTAGAACTAGCTACATATCAATTTTCATAATTTTTAGACTCTGTTTGAGCCCTCAAATAGGCTCTAGAACCTAATTTTTAACTAGGCCGGACACTAGGTCTGGACAAGACCAAAGCTAGTTAGAAAACTATAAAAAGAGCTAGAGAGCTCATTTTTGAGGTTAGATTGTTTGTGAATTGAGCTTATGTAAGAGACTTTTTGACTAATGCAAAGAACTCCATTGTTCCTCTCCTTGTTCTTGCCTTGTGTGCGCGTGTGTGTGTATGTGTGTGCATGCTTGTGTGCTTCTCACTCACACACTTGTGCCTTCACTTGCTCATAGTCTTCATACTAGTCCTCACGTCTCCACGGATTGACAATTATGAGGTGAATCTTCTCACGTTGGTACTCACCATTGTGCTAGAGTGACACGGCAAGACCTTCTCTTCTTGTTGATTTTGTTGCATTTTCAATGCCTCCAGTTCTTTCCTCAGTTGCCCAATAGGATCCAGGTCTGTAGCATAATTTCTTTGTGTGTCCTCTTCAAAATGTTGCCTTGCTTCTTCTATGCGTGATGCCGCTACAACAAAATCATTGAGGGTGGCATCCAATCTAAGAGACTCACGAAGCTTCTGCTGAGATGACCTGGGCAGAGCCTTCTCTATCCACTTTTTAACCAAAAAGTCACCTGGAGCATGTGGCAGACGTGCAACAAGTGCTTTTGTTCTAGTGTGAAGTTCATGAAAAGATTCGCCTGGCCTTAGCTTCAAATTCTCTAGCTGATCTAGAGCTCTTTCCGAAGAATCACTTGGTCTGAATGTTTGTGAGAAAGCCACCTTTAGAGCCTCCCAAGTAGTAAAATGGCCATCTGCATATTGACTATACCATTTATCTGCAAGACCCTCCAATGTGGATGGAAAAAGTGCCAACATTGCATCCTCTCTATTCTGTAGACCTCGTCCACGGCATAAAGAGATGAATCTCCTCACATGATCATCAGCATCCTCATAAGCTTGTCCTTTGAAAGTAGGGAATTTGATGTTTAATCTAGAGAGTAAATGAGAGAGATCCTCCATTTGTACTGGTGTTCCTTCTGACGTATCCGAGGAGAAGTCTAATGTTCTACTATGCTTCTCCTTTGATAGTGGTGTCGCACCGAATTCAATAGATAAATTCAAAGAGGGTAGAGGGGAGGTAGGTTCACTAGTTGAAGATATAGCTGACTTGTTAAGGCTCCTTCGTATACGAAGAGGCTCCTTATCTGTTTGCGTATGGGTCATGTACCTATTTCCTCAGGGCCTCTCACAGAAATGCAAGGGTCCCACCGGGCGTGCCAAACTGTAGAGGAGGTACTGGGGTATCCACCTTTTCAAGAGCAGAGAATAAGCACTTCCAGTACGTCACCTACTCAAGGGAGGTTCTCCTTAGGGAAGTATACCCTTTAACACTTCTGTGAGCAGGCAGATAACAATGATTGCACAGAATTGTAATTTCTCAGAGAAAAGATTAAGAACAAATGACAATACTGGGAGACCCAAACCATTCCTTAGTTCGAACAGATGATTACAATATAAGCCAAGGAACTGCTACAAATGCTGATGCTCTGGGCTAATATGCCATTCCAGAACTAAACAACCTCAATACAAGAGACTCATTCAATCCGTATAATGAACACAACTAGATGCAGACTAGTACTGATCAGTACAAAGTATGGAGACTTGCTCTAAGAGAAAGAGCATGAAAATACTACTGAATCACACAGAATGACAAAACCAAGCCACTCTCTTCACACTATAGAGCTATTAGCCCTCCACTGGGGAAGCCCACACTCTGTATCCACACCACAGAGTGACTTCCTACAGTAGGCTTGAAGCCACAAAGTGCAAAGAGAGGACCTCTGTACGTACATATGTAAATGTGTGTATCTCTCAATGTATCTCTAAATGTATCCAAATCAACACAAATCCATTGCTTTTATAGGCTCCAATAGGCCAAGAGGGCCTTGCCGATTCCTCACGTCCACTGATCACGCGCCGCTTGATTGCCAAGATTGAAGGGTTAGATCAAATATTCCACTTGATTTGAATTGGATCCTCAAAAATATGCAGTTGTCATGAATGGTTGGCGGCAACACTCATTTCATCACTTTTACTTTTACCACTTACGCCTTTACTGTCACTTTTGAATGCAAGCTGAGATCCTCACTTTGTGCCGCCCGTGATATTTGAATGTCCCTGAGAAGCGCATCCTTCACCTAATTTTTGTAGTAACTTTTGATCCTTCATATTAAGTGAGCGGTGTGGGAGGTGAGTTGTGACGAGTTTGAGAGAGATTACAGGGTTTTTGGAGGATTGTGGAGGGTTGTGGAGTTGTTTGGAGTTGTGTGGGGTTTGTGGGGTTTGTGGGGTTTGTGGGTTGGAGGGAATAGGGGGTGAGTTATGGGGAGTTGTGGCGGTTTTTGGGGTGTGGTCAAAATTTGATCCAAGATTTCGAAGTTATTATTGCACCATTGGAAAGTACTCATCGAGAGCTTTCCAACGATATATAACACTGTAGGGTTTGGATAAGAAATGACCCTCTAAATATCCATTCAAAATTACATGAAAACTTTGTGGGAGGTCGTGGGAAATTGTGAGATTTGAGGGGGTGGTGTGAGGGGGCGGGGGTGGTTTGAGGGGGTGGTGTGAGGGGGTGGTTTGAGGGGGTGGTGTGAGGGAGTGGTTTGAGGGGGTGGTGTGAGGGGGTGGTTTGAGGGGGTGGTGTGAGGGGGTGGTTTGAGGGGGTGGTGTGAGGGAGTGGTTTGAGGGGGTGGTGTGAGGGGGTGGTTTGAGGGGGTGGTGTGAGGGGGTGGTTTGAGGGGGTGGTGTGAGGGGGCGGGGGTGGTTTGAGGGGGTGGTGTGAGGGAGTGGTTTGAGGGGGTGGTTTGAGGGGGTGGTGTGAGGGGGTGGTTTGAGGGAGTGGTGTGAGGGGGCGGGGGTGGTTTGAGGGGGTGGTGTGAGGGGGTGGTTTGAGGGGGTGGTGTGAGGGGGTGGTTTGAGGGGGTGGTGTGAGGGAGCAGTTTGAGGGGGTGGTGTGAGGGAGTGGTTTGAGGGGGTGGTGTGAGGGGGTGGTTTGAGGGGGTGGTGTGAGGGGGTGGTTTGAGGGGGTGGTGTGAGGGGGCGGGGGTGGTTTGAGGGGGTGGTGTGAGGGGGCGGGGGTGGTTTGAGGGGGTGGTGTGAGGGGGTGGTTTGAGGGGGTGGTGTGAGGGAGTGGTTTGAGGGGGTGGTGTGAGGGGGTGGTTTGAGGGGGTGGTGTGAGGGGGGGGGGGTGGTTTGAGGGGGTGGTGTGAGGGGGCGGGGGTGGTGTGAGGGGGTGGTTTGAGGGGGTGGTGTGAGGGGGTGGTTTGAGGGGGTGGTGTGAGGGGGCGGGGGTGGGCAGAGGGGCTGGGCAGCGGGAGTGGGTGGCGGGGGCAAGAGAGAGAGAGGGAAATGCCGCGATACACTCTCATACATGTTTTATTTGTTCCTACTATTACAAGGATTTGATTTCAATTGGATGGATGGAGGACAATGGAGTGAAAGTGGACTTTGATAATAACTAGTGATAGGCTTATCAGAAGGACAATGGGACTTTCGTTATAAGAGGAAAAAATGTAAATAGATTGTATACTTATGGATGGGACTTTTGTTATAAGAGGACAAAAGGTAAATAGATTATATACTTATGAAATTGAAGTTCTAGATTTTGCAGGTTATACAATGGTCAATGGGACTCAGATTAGTCAATTGAATTCATGGCATAAGAGATTAGGGCATACAAGTATTGGTAGATTGAAGGATATTTCAAAGAACTCCTTGGTTGAATATCTACCATAACTAGCTAAGCAAGATTTGGATTATGTTTGTGAGGCATGTCAGTTTGGAAAACAAGTATGAAGTTCTTTTTCAAAAGCAAGATTGCAAAGCAGATGTCTTTTGGGCTTGATTCATACTGATATATGGGATCCATCTCAAGAAGAGTCAATGGGAGTTAGCAAGTAGTTTGTAAGTTATTGATGACTTCTTAAAGTTTACATTCTTTATTTTATGAAATACAAATCAAAAGTGTTTGATATGTTCAAGAGCTCCAAATCATTGGTTGAAAAGCAAACATGTAGAAGAATAAGAAGGTTGAGATCAAATGGAGGAGGTGAGTATTTTTCTCATTAGTTTCTTGCATATTTGTAGGAAGAGGGAATTAAGAAGGAGACTAAAAACATATACAAACCTCAACAAAATGGTGTGGTAAAAAGAAGAAATAGGTCTACCTTGGAGATGGGTAGGTGCATGTTAAATGAAAAGGACTTACCACTTATTTTTTGGGCTAAATATGATAGTTTACATGATGAACAAGATTCCACCTACTCAAAGTCATGTATAAAAAGAACCTTATAAAGTATTTTTTGGATCAAAACCAAGTATTTCTAATTGTAGATTTTTGGTGTATCGGATCAAGAGAAACATTGATGGTTCAATAAGTAGATATAAAGCAAGGCTTGTTTGCAAAGGTTATGCACAAAGTTATGGCATTGATTATGAGGAGACATTTTCTCCCATTGCCAAGATATCAACAATAAGAACATTACTAAGTGTTGCCGCAAGCAAGGTATGGAATCTTTATCAATCAGATATCAAGAATGCATTTCTAAATGGTGATTTGAAAGAACATATGTACATGGAGCAACCGACTGGTTATGAAGATTCCAAGAAGCCTATACATGTATGTAAGCTCCCGAAACCATTACATGGTCTTGATAGGCTCCAAGGGCTTGGAATTTCAGATTTGTAAAGTTTCTTGAAAATCAAGGATACATGTGTTCGAAGGTAGATACTTCTTTGTATGTTAAAATTGAAGGATTGTTGATTGTTTGTGTCTCGATTTATGTGGATGATTTGATAATAACAAGAAATGATGAAGGTCAAATAGTTAGGATCAACGCAGAGCTTGGATATGGATTCAAAATTCCAAATTTAGGAGAATTGAACTACATTCTTGAAATCGAAGTTATGAGGAAAGACAACGGTGCATATCTTCTACAAAAAAAATATATTTCAGATTTGCTGAAGAAATATGGCATGGAACATTGGAAGAGTATCAATAATCCAACGGAACCCAATGTGAAGTACAATCTTGAAAATGTTGAACCTTCATAAGATCCACTTATCTATAGTTCTTTGATTGGTTCTGTTATATATGCAACTTTAAGAAGGTCGAACATAACATTTAATGTAAGTATCTTGTCTCAATTTATGAACAAACCCGTAGATGTAGATATGCAAGCCACTAAAAGGATCTTGAGATATTTGAAGGGTACATCAAATGAAGTTTTGGGCTATAAATATCATGAAGTTATGGATTTGAAAGCATACAATGATGCAGATTGGGCTAGAAATAAGGATGATAGAAGGAGTACAAGTGGATATTTGATATCTGCATGTAATAATTTGGTTTCATGGAGTTCTAGAAAACATCCTACAATAGCACTTTTGAGCACAAAAGTTGAATATAGGAGTCTTACAAATGTAGCATGTGAGATTATGTGGTATTTGAAGTTTTATGAAGACATGAAGCTATGTACATCATGTCCATTACTCTTTGCAGATACTATAATTTCATTACAACTGGCATCTAATACAGTGTACCATGCAAGAACCAAACACATTGAAGTACATTACCATTATATTCAAGAGAAGGTGGTGAATGAAGATATTGATATTCAACATGTTGGAACTAAAGATCAATTAGCATACATTCTCACAAAAGTAGTGGATGCTCAGGAGCTCATGCAAATCATGTTCTATTCGAAGTCAAAGCTTTGGATTTAGAGTTTGATGGGAGCAATGTTACATAAATACAAGATCTAAACTTGTTTTTATGCTTGTGGATCTCATTATTTACTAACAGTAACATGTGAAAGGCACACACACACGTTTAAATTTAGAGAAAAAATATTTCAAAGTAGGGAGGAAAGTAGTGGTGTCCATTTTTAGAAAAGATAATCGCTTATGTTGACATCCTCTCAATAAAAAGAGTGGTTCTCTTAGAGTAGGTAGCCAAATTGAGTGTTTCTTGTTGCATTACAAAGCTTGTAACTTTTGTTATATAAAATATTACTTTCTATATAAGAACTAATAAATAAACTCATGCAAATAGGCATTTTCTCAAATGTAGTCTTTGTTGAGTATTCAGTGTCTTGCCAGAGACATCCGTTTCTTAATACTTTCATATCTTAGCCAATATGAAGTCTTTTTTAGTGTTTTAACTTGAAGATGATTCCTTATCTTGGTATTTTCATTGTAAATTAGAATTTATCATAAGTTTTGGAGTTCTCTATCTACTGTACACAATCTTCAAGTTGAATAGTTACACATGTGTTGTTGTAGTAGGTCTTGATAAGGTTTTGATACCTTGATTTTAAACTACTAGCTTGTGATCTATGCCCTAGCTTATTTTAAGATTTTTGTTTCTCAAGTATTCTATACAAATTTGGTGATTATTTTTCTACAATCCACAATCTCTGTTTTCTTGATAATTTGCAGGTAAGTTTGATCTTTGAAGTTTGGAAACATATGTTTGATCGTTTGAAGATCTTGGGAGGTCTAATCACTTCTAGTTGTTCACTTGATGTTTACAATTTCAATTCGCACATACACATACATTCATACATACACATACATTCACACATAACATACATTCACACATACACATACACACATTCACACATACACATACATTCACACATACACACATTCACAGATACACAAGATACATGTTGATGTATTTCAGTAGTGATGTGTCTAAACACACATAGGACCAATGGGGCATGTTTTTCCATCTTTAGGAGGTTTTTTCCCTTGTCTTGTATATGTGCCTATAACCCTAATGTGTTACTTATCTTTGTACATTCACTTGGTATTATATTCAGTATTGTGCTGTTCCCCAAGCTTCTTCTTCTTCCTTGTGTTATTCATGTGCTTCCACTGACATCAAACTCCAATAGTTGGTATCAGATTAGGTCATCGCTTCCTCTATGGAATCATCAACACACCTTCGATCATAGTCTTAAAATTGCATGAAAATTGGTGAGCATAATTGACACGATTAGGAGTTCAAAATGGCTTTGTTAAATGGCATTAAAAATTTTGATTTGAGCTCATTTCGGCCCCCGAATTCACCATCACAAAAACTATGTTGAAAATTTCACCCATTTGTGCCAAACATAAATATAGGTTTTGGTTTTTTTAGTACACACACTTGGAAATCTGCTACCTATTTAAAAGAGCTCAACATCCTGTTTCTATCCAACTTTTTGAGAGTCAATCAATTTTATGCATGAGGGTATTTAGTCTCTCACCGTGGCTGAAAGAGACGATGTATTCCACTTGTTGGTAGTTGAGCATAAGTTGGATGGTACTAATTACCCGTTGCGGGCATACATGATGCATCATGTATCAGTAGCAAAAGGGCTATGGAATATTGTGTAGGGTTTTGGAAAACATCCTACTACACTTGTAAATACTTGTAAATACAATGATTGAAGATGATGTGGATGGTGTTGAAGGTGGTGATCTTCAACTCATCATGCTACGGTTCCTATTGCATCTAATTTGTAGCAACTTTGTTGGGATGGCACAAATGCACAGGCACATGCATTGATAGCTTTGTCTGTCAAATGTGCCATTATCCCTCATATTCACTCTTGCAAAATAACAAAAGATGCTTGGGATACTCTTACGACATTATACTAGGCACGAAATGAGGATCATGTTGCTTACCTTTGAAAATAGTTGGATAGTGAGCATATGAATGAAGGAGATTCCATGGAAACTTTTTTGACAAAGATGAAAAATTTGAAAGAGTAGATGATTTCTATTGACGACAATTTACCATATATTTCACATGTGCGGATTGTTCTCAACAGTTTTCCATATTCAAATCAGAGTTTTTCTTCTACTCTTCCATTGATGATGAAAGGCAATCCAAATGTTGTAACATTTGAGGATTTACTCTTTGTTTTGCTATAGGAACATCAATCTAGGCAAAAGAGCTCGATTATCCACTAAGCAAAAAATTGCTATTGTTGAACTCTCTTGGTACCCTGACCATGAGATCGAGGATGGTCTCTAAACTTAATAGGCTCTAGCACCTACAATATTGGACTTTGCCACAATGGTCGTATAGATTTAGATTTCTTTGGTCCTTCTCTCTGTGCCATAAAGAAATTTTGTTTGCTTGACTGCTTATGGATCATGGAATTTGGTGTGGCAGTAGACTCGGAAAGATCCAACAATCTCTAGTCTATCCATTTTGTAAGCAAGAGGAAACTATTGTGCATGTTTTCGTTCATTACAACCATGCCATTATGTATTGGAAATGGCATTACACCCAATGGCTCCCATGGAAGAAGTTTCCTTTTCAATGGAGGTAAATCCTCATCAGGGAGAACTCTTTTATGGATACCCTCCTATTGAACACAATTAGAATTAGGATTTTGTATATTATTTTAAGTGAAAGGAATGCTCTGATGTTCATGGGTTCAAGATAATGTTTTTCGATGACTCAATGTCTTCACTAATCAATTACTTCTATAGGTAAAAGACTCAGAACCCCTGCAAGCATCCCTACAAAGCTTCAATTGGGCCCTACTTGTTGAAGATAAATGTACAAGCTCATTTTCATATGAGCTATGCTTGGATAAATTTACCAAAAATAAAGATAAAGGAAAAGAAGAGAAAAGAAAAAAAATAAAAGAAAAAGTCTAGTCAAAATTCATGATGAGTAAAAGATACATTATCTCCCTTGTAGTCAGTGGCATGTAGTGGGCAAAGTGGTGACTTAAGAAGGATGCACAAACTTCTTCACATGCTCATTGGTTATAAAAGTGGAGTAGGAGCATGTTCTAAATAAGGAGACAAAGAGGCAAGAGCTCCCAATAGTCAGATCTAGTCATATTGTCATTTTTTCTTTCCTTAGACTCCTTCCAGCCGCACGTCATTTGGTATATAGCTCTGTTGTGAAGCTTATATCTCAGTGTATATGTAACCATTTCATGCGTTTAAAAAATCATTGAAAACCTTATCTTGTGTAATTTCTCCAGATCAAATATCTCCTTCAAAGCTTATATATTCTTTGAGATATAAGTGAAAGAGTGAAGTCTAGTTTTTTAGCATGCCTATGTAAATAGGTAGTCTATTTTTGTCGGTTAAGTTTCCCAACCAAAACATATCGAAATTGATTGATTTTTGGCTTGTTGGAAAGCTACATGTACTTTCTCTGTCCCACATATCTCATTCAAAGGAGTTCTATTCTACAAGATATCTATTAGAGAGTGAAGCCTAGTTTTTTAGTATACTTATGTATGCAAGTGGTCTATTTTGGTCAATTGAGTTTCCTGACCAAAACTCATCCAAATTACTTATTTTTTAGCTTGTTGGAAATTTATTTGTGTCTAGTTTCTTTGTACCAAATATCTTTCTCAAAAGATATATATTTAGGGAGTTCTCAGTCCGAGAGTGAAGTTCAGTTCTTTAGCATACTTGTATTGACAGGTAGTTCATCAGTTGCATTTCCTAATCAAAACTTGTCCAAATTAAGTTATTTCTAGCTTTTTATTCTTTGATTGACTAAAGGCACAAGTCCATTTGAGTTTTGTATTGAGAGCAGCAAGCTATCTAATGTGCAGCTATTTGTTCAAGTGCTAGACATACAAGGGTTCACTACACATTTCCGTTGCGCATAGGAGAACTCATTCTCCACAGTTGGTATCAGAGCAAACTTGGTGTTGAAGCTTCATCAACAAAGCTCGAGTTAAAGCAAAGCAAAAGAGGAGCTACAAAACAAGATGGAGCCTCACAAACGCAAGAGCAAAGGACAATATAACTATTCGAGGTAACTCTCAAAGTCTTTGATAGTCTTCAATGGCTGACTTGGGTCAACAAGTAGAGAAATTTGATAAGGATAACTATCTTGTGTGGAAGTTTAGAATGACCAACTACCTAATGGGAAAAGGCTTATGGGGTATTGTGAGCGACGATGATGCTCAACCTCAAATCAATCAAGCTATGGCCACTGAATTCCAAAGGAGGCAAGCAAAAGAATGGGAAGAGAGGAATGAGAGAGTCATGTTCCTCATTTCGCAAGTCATTACTAATGCCAGGGTAGGGCATATTCAACATCTACATAAAGCTAAGGATGCTTGGGAAGCCCTTGAAAGGATGTATTCAACAAATACCAAAGTTAGGAAACTTCAACTCAAGAATGAGTTGAACACAATCAAGAAAAGTTTGAGTCAATCCATAGCTGAATATACTTTGAAGATTAAGAAGCTAAGTTATGCTTTAGCTTCTATTGGCACAACGGTTGAAGATGAAGATCTTGTGTGTTATACTCTCAATGGATTGAGAGAAGATGAAAGATGGAGGCCTTTTATAACTTCCATTAACTTGAAAGATGCATATCCAGTTTTGAACAACTAATCCCTCATCTTGAAACAGAAAAGCTTAGCTTTGGTGGCCCCAAAGGAAAGGACAACCACAACCAAATGTTATATGCAGGTCGAGGTAAAGGAAGGAACTCAAGAGGAGGCTCAAGAGGAAAAGGAAGAGGTCACAACAACTCCAACTACAATCAGAACAGACAACAAGGATGCATCAAATGGCAACACACAAGGAAGAGGTTGAGGTAGAAGTAGAGGAAGAGGCCGAGGCTCCTGCAATTCTCATAAAGGTATAACATACTATCATTGTGGTAAAGTAGGACACTATGCTAGTGATTGTTGGCTGAAGAATGGAAGACCAAATGGAGGCAATCAAAGGAACCAAAGCAACTATGCAAGCACCTCAAGTGAAGGAAGAGAGGACACACTACTTGCAATGAGACATGAGTATAGAAGCTCTTGTGAAGATGACAAAAAATGGTACATTGATTCACGTTGTAGTAACCATATGTCATGCCAAAGGAAGTTTGTTCACTAATCTACAGGTACCAAGTGGAAAAGGATGTGTTGAAACAGGTGATGATACTCAACACATGATTGAACATATTGGAGATATAAAGCTTGGAGATACAAGTAGCACAAAGGTACTATCTAATGTTCATGTTCCTACAATTTCAAAGAACTTGATTTCGGTAGGATAAATGGTAGAGAAGGGTTATCATGTCATATGCAATGAGAATGGATGCTTCATAAAGAATCCAAAGGAAGGCTTCAAGGTCATTGCTCGAGGTAGAAGAGAAGGAAGGATGTTCACTTTGGATGTCCAACATCCACATGGAAAGGTCATGTACATTCAATGTGGGAACAAGAAGATCTCAGAGCTAGACTTATGGCACAAAAGAATAGGACATATCAACATTCCAAAGTTGAAGGACATGATCAAACATGAAGTGGTAAGAGGTCTTCCAAAATTTAATAGCATTGGACTACATGAGTTATGTGAAGCTTGTCAACTAGGAAAGCAAACGAGGCAGCCATACAAGAGGAGCAATTATGTGGCTCCAAATGTCTTGGAGTTGATACATACGAATGTATGGGGACCAACCCAAGAGGCATCAATGGCTAGTAATAGATTTTTTGTCACCTTCATTGATGATTACTCAAGAAAGGTATGGCTATTTTGTATGAAGCAAAAATTTGAGGTGTTTTCTATATTCAAAAGATTCAAAGTTGAAGTTGAAAAAGAAACAGGAAGGTCTATCAAAACCTTAAGGTCCAATGGTGGAGGAGAATACTTCTCCAAAGAATTTTTAGATTTTCTACAAGAGAATGGGATCAAAAGGCAGATCACTTGTAGGTATACAACACAACAAAATGGAGTAGTTGAGAGGAAAAATAGGCAAATTGCTGAAATTCCAAGATGCATGCTCAACGAGATGAAGGTACCATTGTACTATTGGGTTGAAGCTACCACAACTGCCATTTACTTGATGAATAGGTGCACAACATCGGGAACACATCAGTTGACTCTAGAGGAGGTATATTCCGATAAGAAACCTGATCTTACACACCTCAAAGTGTTTGGATGTGTTTGCTTTGTTCACATTCCACAAGAAGTTAGAATAAAGATGGAACCAAGGTCAGAAAAATGCATTTTCATCGGCTACTCGACGGAGCAAAAAAGATACAAGTGTTACAACCCTAGATCAAAGGAATTAAGATTCTTGCAAGATGTGGTCTTTGATGAACTAAGACCATGGTATGAAGATAAAGGAAAGGAAAATAGTCTTGAAGAACATTGTGATGATTATGCAGGAACAAATCAAAGAGAAGTTCAACAATTAAGCACAAAGGTTTCAGGTCCAAAGTCATCTACATCAAATGAAGAATGTTCAACATGGAGGGGGAGTCATTCTGTGTCTCCAAACAGTGAGATAGATGCAAGTGAAGAAGAACATGAAGAGGTAATCACTTCGATGGTAAAGCTGAATAGGTTAAAGAAGCAACTTTCTAAAGGCAATGAAAGAAGATTTTCAAGGACAAGGTATCGAACTCAAATGTTGAGTTATGATAATTTCATGGCGACACATTTTGCATACATGATGCAGGTTATCAAAGACAAAAAGCCTGAGACATATGAAGAAGCTTGCACACAAAAGGAATGGAAGCAAGCTATTAAAGAGGAGATCAAAGCTCTCAAAGATAATCACACATGGGAGCTAGTGCCAAAGAAAGAAGGTATGAACTTTGATGGTTCACTAGCTAGATATAAAGCTAGATTAGTTGCCAAAGGATTTAAACAAACACAAGGCATAGAGTATGATGAAGTTTTCAGAAAAATGCTTTTCTTAATGGAGAACTACAAGAAGAGGTAACACGAGTGAACCGATTGGATTTGAAGATGAAGACCATCCAGACTTAGTTTGCAGGTTGAAGAAAGCACTTTATGGCTTGAAGCAAGCACTAAGAGCATCGAATCAGATATTGGTAGAATATCTAACTAAGTGTGGATACAACCCAAGTAGTGCAGATCCTTCATTGTACATGAAGAAGGAGGAAAATAGAGAGGTATATATTTACATATACGTCGATGACCTTATCATAACAGGAAATGATGTTACAGGGATTAAAGATATCAAAAGGAAGCTTGGTAAGGAGTTTAAAATTTCAGATCTTGGAGAGCTGAAATATTTTTTAGGAATTGAAGTTGTTTATGGAAAGAGTGGCATCTACTTGATGCAAAGGAAGTACTTGTTGGATGTTCTTTTCAAATTTGGAATGAGTGAATGCAAACCACTCACTCAATTCATGGACACAAATACAAAGATTTGTTCAAATGATGGAGAACCATTGGAAGATGTAACGACATACAGAAGCATTGTAGGATCATTAATCTACACAAACATTGCAAGACTTGATTTATCTTATGTTGTTGGTATACTTTCTCAGTTTATGCAAGCCCCAACAAGTGAACATCTAAATTCAGCCAAGAGAATGTTGAGATACATAAAGCATACAGTTAATCATGTCTTGTTTTACAAGTTTGATGAAGAATTGCAGGTCAAAGGCTTTAGCGATGCTGATTGGGCAGGTTCAAAGGAAGATAGAAGATCAACCTCAGGTTATGTGTTCATGATAGGAAGCAAACCTATCACATGGAGCTCAAAGAAACAACCTACTGTTGCACTTTCATCCATGGAGGCTGAATATAGAGGATTAGTATTTGCCACATGTGAAGAAATGTGGATTAAAATGCTTTTGGTTGATCTTGAAGTGCAAGTTGGAACCATCCCTATATACGGTGATAACATGTCAAGTATTTACTTGGCAAGCAATCCTATGTTTCATGCAAGGAGAAAGAACATAGAGGTCCACTACCATTATGTAAGGGAGAAGGTATTGAGCAAAGATGTGGAGATAAAGTTCATCAGAACCAAAGAGGAGGTTGCAGATATGTTTACAAAGTTCTTGGATGCTTCTAAACTCAAAGGTTTCAAGGATGTGATAAATTTGCAGGACATGGCTGAAGATAACTCCCAAATGAGCTTGAGGGGGAGTGTTGAAGATAAATGTGCAAGCTCATTTTCATATGAGCTATGCTTGGATAAATTTACCAAATACAAAGATAAAGGAAAAGAAGAGAAAAGAAAAAAAGAAAAGAAAAAGTCTAGTCAAAATTCATGATGAGTAAAAGATACATTATCTCCCTTGTAGTCAGTGACATGTAGTGGGCAAAGTGGTGAGTTAAGAAGGAGACACAAACTTCTTCACATGCTCATTGGTTATAAAAGTGGAGTGGGAGAATGTTCTAATCAAAGAGAGAAAGAGGCAAGAGCTACCAATAGTCGGATCTAGTCATATTGTCATTTTGTCTTCCCTTAGACTCCTTCTAGCTGCACATCATTTGGTACATAGCTCTCTTGTGAAGCTCATATCTCAGTGTATATGTAACCATTTCTTTTGTTTAAATGCTCATTGGGAAGCTTATCTCTAGCTCAAATATCTCATTCAAAGCTTATATATTCTATTAGATATTAGTGAAAGAGTGAAGTCCAGTTTTTCAGCATGCCTATGTAAACAGGTAGTCTATTTTGGTCGGTTAAGTTTCCTGACCAAAACATAGTCAAATTACTTGATTTTTGGCTTCTTGGAAAGCTCTGTGCATTTACTTTCTCTATCCCAAATATCTCATTCAAAGGACTCATATTCTACGAGATATCTATCAGAGAGTGAATCCTAGTTTTTCAATATACCTATGTGTGTAGGTGGTCTATTTTGAACAATTGCATTTCCTGACCAAAACGCATCCAAATTAGTTGTTTTTTAGCTTATTGCAAATCTGTTTGTGTCTACTTTCTTTGTACCAAATATCTTTCTCAAAAGATATATATTCAAGGAGTTATCAGTCCAAGAGTGAAGTTTAGTTCTTTAGCATACTTGTATGGATATGTAGTTCATCTTTGTCAGTTGTGTTTCCTAATCAAAACTTCTCCAAATTAAGTTATTTATAGCTTGTTAGAAAGCTCTCTTTGTCTAATTTGATTTACTGAATGCACAAGTCCATTTGAGTTTTGTATTGAGAGCAGCAACTATCTAAGTTGTAGTTGTTTGTCCAAGTACTAGACATACAGGGGTTCACTGCACATTTCCGTTGCGCATAGGAGAACTCATTCTCCACACTACCTACTATCCCCTAGCCAAAGAGGAGAAGTTAAGCAACAAACCACTCCTAAATGGACAGAGGGATCATGCTCTCATCTATAAGTTAAAGTGAATTTAAGGATACATACATGATTGGGATTATGTTCCCTAATTTTTTTAGAGTCCTTGTGAATAGAAAAATCTTTATGGTTGTGCTATACTTTAAGGTTAAGAGGTCAGACGATAAAGTCTTAGAAGAATACATGGTCTTATCCCACTTTTACCCTAGTAGTCTAGAGGTCCCTTTCGATGAAGATTCCCCTAATTTCAATTACTCAAATGACATCTACAAGGTCTCTAAATACAATAACATGGAGATTGTTTGATGAATCCACTATGTTTTCTCTTGTGACTTAGTCTGATTCCCCCACCCATATCCTAGTTAGCTTTAAGGTCACTTTTGTGATCCTTATATCTACCTTACCATGGTCTTGACTATTGTATAGGTGCCCCAATACTTTGAGATAGGTTTTTTGCATGTATCTTTTTTAGAGATTTTGTACAATCCCTTCCTGAGTTTGAAGGGTTTACTCTTGTAGTTTCCTCATAATTAACATGATTTTTCTTTAAAGAAAAAAGGGAAGACAAAGATGAGAAGAAAATAAAAAAGAAACAATTTTGTGAGTAGTGTAAGGCAATGATCATGTCATAAGGAGTTATCTTAAACTAATTGCAAAGGAGGCAAAGGAGAAAGAGACTAGAATGGTTGTTGCAGATGCCTCTATACCTAAAACAAATTCTACTAATCTTGTTTAGAATGAAAAATGGGCATTTACTACTATTTTCAGCTATGAACCATTTTCTCATGAGTAGTGTATTTTCGTAGTACTTTGATAGTGGTGTAACCAAACATAGTACCTCACAATGTAGTTTCTTCACTTCACTTGGGCCTACTTTTACAGGGAATACTATCACATGCGCTAACAACTCCTCTTATCCTATAATGGAAGTTAGAAAGATAATTGTGGCTATTATTGATGGTAGTTCTTTCACATTGTCAGATGCCTTATATGTGCTAGGGATCAAGAAAAATATATTATCAGCTTCAAGCTTAGAAAAGATTGGCTTGGTTATCAAATTTGTTGATAACAAATATATAGTTCATAATTTCTCAAATGATGATGTCAAATTTTATGGCATGGGTTGTATAAGCTCATAGATTATGCAAAATCTATGAATGATTTAGCATGTGCAGTTCAAGATTCTCAGGTATTTCAGATGCAAAGCTTTGGCATGCACATTTTGCTCATCTAAATTTTGCTAGTTTGATTTGCCTACAAAAATCTTAAATGGTATCCTATCGACACAAACACGATGCACCTTCTAAACATGTCTTTGAAGACTGTATTTTGGGCAAAATGCAACATTCCTCCTTCCCAAAAGATAGTTCACGGGAAATTACCTATAATTTGTGACTTTCATTGATGACTTTTATAGGCAAGAGCGAAGTCCAAGGAGTTTATGTGCTTTAAATAGTTCTTGGTTATGACATAAAATTTGTCAACATGTAAAATGGGCACCCCCTGTTCTGATCGAGGGAGGAGAATATACATCTTCTGAGTTTAATGCATTTTTGGTTAAGAGTGGGATAAAACATCAATATACAGTGCTATATACACCTCAAAAAAATGGAGTTGCATAAAGGAATAATAGGTCTCTTATGGAAACGGTAAGGTGTATGGTCAAATTTCAAGCTTTACCACATAACTTTTAGCTTGAGGTTGTTATGTGTGCAACATATGTACTTAACACATGTACCAACAAAGCATTGCACTTAATTACTCAATATGAGCATTGGCATGGTTGCATGGTATCTATTGCTCGTCTACGTGTTTTTGGTTGTTTGGCAAACACATTAATGCTTGAACAACAACATAGAAAATTGGGTGATAAAGTAGTGAAATGTACTTTTGTTGGGTATAGTTATGAAAGAAAAAGTCCACCATTTGTATCATCCATAGACTAAACATATTCTAGTGAGCTGGGATGTTTTTTTGTGGAAAATGCAATTCAACCCTTACTTTCATGTACCAAGGAGAAATCAATTAGTTTAAAGGATGTGTATGACATTTTTCTGTCTCTTTTTAGAGGTGGACAATCAAGTGCTAGTCCAAATGAGGTAATTTTTTAGTCTTTATAGGATTCAAATGACGATGCAAATCATTCCATTATTGATACACTTGTTGATGAGAAGGCTAATATAGAAGGGGCAAAAAATATGCCTGAATGGTTGGTGCAGACTTTGAGAGATAGCAAATTAGATACACCTTTTTCATATTGTACTCATTTAGACTCTCATAGTGTTTGCTTTGCATCATATTGTTATGCAATGGTTGTCTCTAGTCTTTCTGATGAGAATGAGCCCATTTCTTTTGATTAGGCACATAGTTAATAAAATTGGATGACTACGATGCAACCAAAATATGATACTATTATGAATAATGGTACTTGTTCTTTATGTGATTTGCCTTCGGTTAATAAGGCCATTGGCACTCATTAGATACACCTTTTTCATATTGTACTCATTTACACTCTCATAGTGTTTGCTTTGCATCATATTGTTATGCAATGGTTGTCTCTAGTCTTTCTGATGAGAATGAGCCCATTTCTTTTGATTAGGCACATAATTAATAAAATTGGATGACTACTATGCAACCAAAATATGATACTATTATGAATAATGGTACTTGTTCTTTATGTGATTTGGCTCCAGTTAATAAGGCCATTGGCACTAAATGGGTATACAAGCTAAAACATAAGTTTGATGGAACAGTTGATGGAAATAATGCTAGGCTTGTTTCCAAAGGTTATGCTCAAAAGAGAGGCATTGATTTTAATGATCCCTTTGCTTCCACAGGAAAAATTACTACCATTCATAGCAGTTCTATACTTATAGCTCATGATGGTTGGAATGGTGTTTTACATCAAGAAGTATGTATTTTAACTACGACTTCATTAGAGGTAAGCAACACGAGCCTCATTTCTTGCCTGGTATAAAGTGGTAAATGTATCCCAAACATCCTTTCTTCTTTTGCAAGAGAGAATATAAGGGATAATGGTATGTTTGACAGAAAAGGCTATCAATGCATATGCCTAAGCATCTCTGCCATCCCAACAAAGTTACTCTACAATAGTGCAACAAGAGCTAAAGCAAGAATGGGAATCTAAAGATCATAATCTTCAATTCCATCTGCATCACCTTCAATAACTACATTTGCAGGTGTAGTAGGTTGTTTTTCAATACCCTACACAATATTCCACAATCCTTTTGCTACCAATACATGATACATCAGATATGCCCATTGGGACCATGCAACTTTTCCTCAACAACCAACATATAGAATACATCATTGCTTTAATACATGGTCACTAACTAAATACCTTGGTGTAGAAAAATGATTGTATCTCAAAAAGTTGAATAGAATCACACTGTCAAGCTCTACTAAACCTGTAGCAGAGATCAAGATGCTTGTACTGGTGAACTGAAACATGTATATATGTTTAGCACAAAAGGGCAAAATTTCCTACACATGCATTGTGATAGTACATTTGAAGGGGTGTTGACGATGCCCTAGATGAAGCAGCAACATGCTCTGATACCAATTGTTGAATTTTGAGGTCTACATAAGCACACCAACAACACAAGGAAGAAGAAGAAGAAGCTTGGAGCACAACACAACACTGAATGAATTACCAATTGAATGTACAAAGATAAGTGACATGTTAGGATTATAGGCATATATACAACCCAAGGAAAAAAACCTCCTAAAGGGGGAAAAAAGTTCCATGGTAGTCCTAAGTGTGTTAAGACCCATCACTACCAAAATATATCAGAACACTATCATTATATTAAGAAGAGATTCTTATGCAACCACACAAGATAATGTTGTAGACCTTTCCACAAAGGCTCTACTTAGGAATAAATTTTAACCTTTTTCCAAAGCTTTGGGTTTAATTTCTTTTGTGGATTCATTTCTTTCCACATAGCTTGGAACTTCATTATACATAAGTATCAACTCCTTGTTCACTACATCACTTCTAGAGGGGGATTTGGTTTTGATAGTGATGTGTGAGAACTCACTTAGACAATTGGGGCAATTTTTTTCCCTCTTTAGGAGGTTTTTTTCTCCCTTGCTTGTATATATGTTTATAACCCTAATGGGCCACCTATGTTTGTATATTCACTGAGTAATGCATCTATAGAAAGATGGACACATACACACATGCACACATTCACACATATACACATGCACACATTCACACATATACACATGCACACATTCACACGTACATATGCATAAAGATGAACACATGCACACATTCACTTATACACACATTCATACATACAAAGAGATACACATATTCACACATGCACACATTCACATATCCACATTCACATATATACAATCACATATATACACATACACATTCACATTGTTGTAAAGATTATCCTCGGGGAGAGAGGTGTGAATCACCTCTAAGCTCCATCTAGTTGGACTCACACATCAGTGCCATGTGGCATGTTGAAGTATGGGGAGTAACCAACCCAAACCGCCTCACATGGAAGTGAGGGGCTCTTCCAAGAGGAGTTGCAAGAAGTGCAAGCAACGCACACACGCCCACGTCCAAGAACAATGGCACCATGGCCAACGTCAATAGGAACAAGGGAGGGCAATGCTCACACACAAGCCAACCCCAAATGCCAAACCCACACACATGGATCATCGCCTAGCACACAAGGAGAAATGTAGAAGCCAAATGACACCTTCTTCCATTACCAAAATGGAGGCCAAGGCCATGGCCAAGGGACCCCCCCCCCTTTACAAATGAGGCTCTTCTTTATATAGAGAAGAGAGGCATATGTGAATAAAAACATGTGGTCAAAAGACCACATGTGCTAAATCAAAAAGAGGATCTTTATGAGATTTGGGAATTTCAAAAGATACCCACCTAGAGAGAGAGTGGGCGCGTGGAGAATTCCTACGTGGGATTTTTGGACTTGAGCAAAAAGGAGGTTCAAGAAAAGGGCTTCAATACCATAGTCTAAAGCAAATATCAAAAAGGGCTTAGGAGAGTGTTCATATGGACCTCTCCTAGATACAAGGAAAAAGGTATTTTTATGAAGGAAAAAGGATGCCATAGTGTGGAAAAAATATGGGCAGCCCTTAGAGCAACACTTCTCCCCCTCCTAGACTTTGTCGTCCTCGACAAAGCTAAGAGAAGAGCATACATAGCTGCATCGACCCAAGGTAGAGTCTTTCAAATCTGAAAAATCTTCAAGTCTTCAAAATCTGCAATTCTTCAGTCTGCCAAGCTTCCAGCTGCAAGTCTTCAGTCTTTAGAGCTGAGCGACACAATCCCCTTGGGGGGCAGTCAGCCCAGCCACCTTCCAATGTGCCTTCATTCAAAGCTCCAATACCTGAAAATTAAACATACACCACAAGTAGACTGATTTTTGAAAAGAAGCAGCCACAAAATGTCATTCCATGTTTAGTTTCCGCTTCAGGGACAACTTTCACTTAGGACTTGCTCTTCTAATGAGAAGAGCTCCTGGAAATCTTCTTATCTCTTAGAGTGAGCACCATGTTTCTTAGGAAGATGTATTGGACCTTCCTTCCGCCTGATTTGATTTCAAGGAACAATGATAACAAGATGCATTCAATACCATACTAGTTACTTCAAGGATCATCAAGTCCTACAGGATTGTCAGGTGTTTGCCGAATTAACCTGTTTTGACTAGAAGTGCTCCATATCCCTGCGAATCAACACAAAGTAGCTCCAAGGAGCTCATAAGCCACAACCCAGTGCCTTAACCATATCTCCAACCTCTTAACTATGCCATAATTGATTCTGATCTGTCATCATATAGGTGAATGTGTGACATACTGCAGTCAAACATATGAGATAAAAGTTGCTCTTTTAGTGACTCAAATGAGTATGCAATGGCGTATTTTCAATCAATTAAGTCAATTATACTAGTATCTGAAGATGAAAATAGGATGGCCATGCATATGGTAAACATATGATTCATTTCTCAAGCAGTAATGTCAAAAGAATAGAAAACATCAATTAATCTCTCCCAATTATGTGAACCGCCTGGACAAAGTATGAACCAGAGACAACCACTTGTCATGATGTGCAGTAACATCAGAGATCAAAAGTAAGATTTGTGTAGTCCGAGACAGAATTCCAGTTGGGTGGCCTAATGTCATTCACCAGTAGTACCTGTACCTAATAGAAGCAATCTGATTATGCATTGCAAATCATGCAATAGATGTTCCTCTCATATTACATTTAGTGCATGTGTGATGTCATGTATTGTCATGCGAACATAATACCAAGGCGATATGATCATAGTATCATTATAGCATCTGGGAGGGAAAGCACATATGAGCATTGTAAAACCAGCGAATGATGTCCCTAGCAAAAAAAAACAAATACTCAGATCTTTGTGAATTACAGAACAGAGTCCTCAGCAAAGTTCATGTGTTATGAAGTGTTTAGTCCTTCAGTCTTGTTATTTCTAAAAAAAAAAATACTCGACATGCATTTCTAGCATTTCTAGTCAGCAATGTGTATGATCATGCATATCTGTCGAAAAAGCTTATTGACAAACAGTATAGTCATAAGTGCCTAGCATCTAAAACTGCTTTAGAGACATTCCCCATTCATATGCCTTAATGTAATGTTCAAGAAGTCAGATAGACTTTGCATTAGTCATTCCTGTGGAGTGATCAAACAAGATGTTTTTACATAAGAAATTAATGCCAGTACTTTGCCTCTAATCATACCAATTTCCTCCAAAACTTGTGAAGTGGGTATTTCATGAACCAATCCTACATGGCTCACTCACAAGAATTCAAAGCTAATATCCAAGCATTTCAACCTATTCAAATCATGAGCAACTTCAAAATGCATTCATCATAAGAAAGCAACAAAGGTAATACACCCTGTTTCATGTATCAGACCAAGGTCAAACCTGCAATTGGACACTAGCAAGCATGGAGATTTGCCTCAGCTAGAGCAAGCACTTACTTCAAACTTTTAATGTATCATTCATGCATCAGAACATTTAAAACCACTAGAGGATATTTAAGGAAAAACATGGTTGTAGCTTGCTATAAAAAAAAGGTAAACCAATAGCCCTGAAGAGCTATAGTCACCTTCATCCTTCATTGAGCCCCTAGGGCCAGCATTCATCATGACCACAGGTTTTTGAGATGTTATGAATAGACCTATAATAGTAACAGCAAAAGCAAAACAATTAGTAAGTTCAAATGCTTCAGTAAACAATTAGTACACCTCGCTGTTTTGGCTAAATAAGTTGTTGATTTTCTCTTAGCAATAAAATGTAGACATCATCCCGGTGTAGGGCAATCACACAAACCCTAAACAAACCATTCTTCCATGTTGCCCTTCGGCTAAACCTGGCCACAGATGAAAAACCGGACACGGGATCCATCCCTCATGAATTCTTCGACTTAGAGGGTTCTAGAAATCCATGTTCTAATAACAAATCGAAGCTTTAAAACATGTTATACAGTGATTGTAAGCTGCCACACATTCCTCTAGAACACACCTGTATGAGCTATTACTTCTAAGGCTTTCATGTTATGACGAATGAAAACACCAAGCAAGAGACATTTAGACTATTTCAAACAGTTGTTGTACTGATGCTTTATTCAGGGATTAATATATTTGTAAAACAAATAGATGCATACACATGGCACAAAGAACAGCGTTTGCATCTGGAGTATTTTCTGCTCTACTTGAAGCAGGTACATGGAGAAAATTCTTCTTAAGTGCACGGGGGCCTAGACACAATAGTTCTCCACTCCTACAGTCAAGGGGTATAGAGCATATAGATAAGAAGACAACACCTGCTTTGGACATGATCCCGTACAGAATGCTTTCGTATTCTAGGTATTCTTGCTCATGAGAATTTCAGAGCAGCCACCGTTGTCTGTGTCTTCCAGCGTGTTATAATTTTTGAGTCTTAATTAATGAGGGAGTGTCTCGACTTCCTTGATCCTGCCAAAAAAGAATTAGTAGATCATCTGGATAAGCAAAAGATTCATTACAACCAAGAAAGGCCCATCATTCCTCTAAACTCCCTTTCCAAGGTGATGAATTACCATGTGCCGAATGCCATCATTCCTTTCGAAGCTACTTATTTGTAAAATCTCAGAAAAGGACACAAAAAAAGGGGTTCAAGTGCCAACTCCAAAAAATGGTTCTTCAAGGCATGACAAGACAGTGTTATGGGCAGAATCCCCCCTGTGGCACTCGAACACAACCCTAAAATTTTGTCAATTATAACCATGCTAGAGCTGGAGGTTTCATCTGTGAGTTAGTATCATATCAAAAGAAGTAAACAAAATAGATACATGTCTAACTACTAATATGAGTGTATACAATCCACCATGGGTAGTCATGCATCTTCGATCATACCCTCCCAAGTTGCTATAAGCCATAATTGACTCTTCATTCGAACATTATTATTTGGTGCCCCGAGCATGCAAGAAAATATAACTAATGCGGTGTCCTGCAATGTTCAAAGATATCCCACGATAGAATTTTCCCGTGACCCTTCTAGAGCCGCTGCAAACTCCAGGGTAAGGTAAAAGATATGCACCTCACAATATGGGTATTTATCGGCACCGAATAGTACTCAAAGCATCAACTTTGCAAAGACTGGTCTGCTCTATAATAATTACCATAATGTTCAATTTATTCATCAAAGCATCCTGTCAAAAATTTCGGTAAAAAAGTTGCATCACAACATGAACAAGATTTCCCACTCCTCAAAAGTGCAAATGACGACGATACCGGGTTAGGCAATCATTCACAGAACAATAAGTTATCAGCTGAGATCACAAAATGTCTTATATGCAAACTTAATGACAAAAATTGCCCGCAATTAGCAATGATCCAGCTGAGAGGATAATAGAGTCAAGCTCCTTATGTTAGACATGTAAGGAAACATACAATCGAATGTTTTTTCCCTGGTCGAGTATTCAAGATACCAAAAAAAAAACTGGAGAAGGGACACCAGCCGTTTCAACCTCGTCATGAGGTGTGTAGGTGCAGAGAGTCTGGCCCCGCATTGAAAGGAAATGCTTGTGGCAGAGGCAAGTAGCCGAGGGGAAAGATTACAGTACTCCTTCCATCCCAGAGTGCACAGAGCATGGAGCAGGTGAGAGAGAGGTAGCTTGACCAGAAATGGACACTCCTAGATCTTCGTTTATACAGACAGTACTTTAAAGTAGCACCAAATGTGTGCAACCTGATTGAGAGGTCATTAACCATCCAAACCCTCAATTGCATGAGCCACAGATAATGCTCCGTAGTGATGCTTCACTAGGGAACCCATCATTACAGGAGAAGCAACGGGGATAATGGGAGCAAGAAGCTTAGCGCAGGTGGGGAAGTCCTTCCACAAAGCCTACAGAAGCTTCGTTTAGCACTGAAATGAAGGAGAAGGAGGCAAAGGCCGATCTGCATCACGTTGGTACCTCCACGGCTGAGGCGCGATTGCGAGGAGCAACAGGCGTGGCAGGAGACCAAGCGGGAGAGTGGATTGGAGAGCCCATGCTCAGGGCCTCACCATGTGCAGGGAGCACGAGCCCATAAGGGCTCAACCTAAGAATGGCGACGCAGGAATAAGGATTCCAACCCCAACACAGTAACCAAGCGAAACAGAAAAAAGGGGAACACGCGGTCAAGCCCCAACCATTGAACAATCGGAGGAGATGAATTCCCTCACCCCCTCAAAATTCGCGCGTCCAGAACTTTTGCATTCAAAATAAAGGAATGGGTGGTAACGAGTTAACTCACTCCACCAACCCCTCATAAATTCAGAACGGAATTCTGCTCATAGTACGACTAAGGGAGTTACGAGACATAATGCACAACGTGCAAGGAAATCCAAAGGATGAATGCCGCCATGAGATTTTGATTTTTTTTTTTTTTTTTTTTTAAAGGTCTTTATATCGAATTCATACGGAAATGGCTAGCACTAATGCTCTTCAACCGATTTTTTTTTTTTTTTTTTTTTTTTTTCTTTTTTGGAGATGAGGAGAGAGAAGGGGCCAAAGAGGGTACTTCCCATCCCTCTTCTCAAGGCACACACTAAAATTAGAGGTGATAGAGATGGAAGGTGATGCCACTAAGTGTGTGGGAGAATGTGTAAGTGTGAGAGAGAGAGAGAGAAAGGGGTTAGGGGGTATTTTCATGCAACAAACAAAAACAAAGAACTATTCTACTCAAAAATTAAAAGAAAGAGGTACCCCAGGCCAACCGAAGGCCACACGGATCCACAACTCAATCCAAGTGTGAGGTGCATCCACAAAGTGTAGGCACGGCAATCTTGAAAAAAACCCAACGGTTGAAGGTCGATCATCCCCGGCAACAGCGCCAAATTTGTTGTTGAAGTATGGGGAGTAACCAACCCAAACCGCCTCACATGGAAGTGAGGGGCTCTTCCAAGAGGAGTTGCAAGAAGTGCAAGCAACGCACACACGCCCACGTCCAAGAACAATGGCACCATGGCCAACGTCAATAGGAACAAGGGAGGGCAATGCTCACACACAAGCCAACCCCAAATGCCAAACCCACACACATGGATCATCGCCTAGCACACAAGGAGAAATGTAGAAGCCAAATGACACCTTCTTCCATTACCAAAATGGAGGCCAAGGCCATGGCCAAGGGACCCCCCCCCTTTACAAATGAGGCTCTTCTTTATATAGAGAAGAGAGGCATATGTGAATAAAAACATGTGGTCAAAAGACCACATGTGCTAAATCAAAAAGAGGATCTTTATGAGATTTGGGAATTTCAAAAGATACCCACCTAGAGAGAGAGTGGGCGCGTGGAGAATTCCTACGTGGGATTTTTGGACTTGAGCAAAAAGGAGGTTCAAGAAAAGGGCTTCAATACCATAGTCTAAAGCAAATATCAAAAAGGGCTTAGGAGAGTGTTCATATGGACCTCTCCTAGATACAAGGAAAAAGGTATTTTTATGAAGGAAAAAGGATGCCATAGTGTGGAAAAAATATGGGCAGCCCTTAGAGCAACATGGCACCCATGTGTGAGGCCATTTGGAGACTCTTTGGAATGCCTAGAGAGAGAGAGAGAGGATTTAATGGAAATATGTATGTGGTTGGGCAGTGAAGAAAAATGGACACCTCCGTATGCATTCAAAGAGAAGGATGGTGGGATCATCATCATCCTCATGGGATTTTGTGTGAAGCTACTCCCAAGATAGGGGAGTTCATCAAAGACAACTATGATAGTTGGTATCAGAGCATGACGGTGACCATGCCATCTGTTGCACAGAGGACAAGTAGGCCAAGAGCACAATCGAATGAGAATGCCCACAGTATCTGCAAGCAATGCTCATGAGCTCGTGAGCATCCCCTCACTCCCCTCTCAAGGTTGAGATCCACCAAGCTTCTCTATTTTTAGTCCAAAAAGGCCACTATGCATCGTCATATGGGATACATGCCCATTATCTAAGAAGTCGCAAGCGATGCAATTTGAAATCAGGACTCTAGGTGAACAAGTTAGTTTTCAAAGTTTTTTTTCGAAATTGGGGAGCAAAAAACTTGAGGGATGAGTAAGGTTGGTCAAAGCAAGGGCATATGCATGTATATCAGGTTGTGGATATGAGATGGGGATCATTAGAATAGGTGAAACACAATTGGAGAGATCCTTTTCAAGCCTCCAAAGTAGCTCTTGCATGAAGAAATTACTTTTCACCTCCCTACCTTGACATACCCATCTTCTTTGACCCATAGCTTTATTCTTGGGCATTTGATTCAAGAGATCTTAGCCACATTACGAAGTTACCTTCTAAGCTTTGATGATCAACAAAGAATGCTCAATTTGGAGAGGTTTTGCCCAACCAAAATCCCTCTATAGTGCTTTAGTAGAGACTAGGCATCCACTCTCGAGCCTCGATTTTGGTCATTTGACATCAGAATCGATCTTTTTCACTTGACATAGCCTCGTAACTTTAAAGTGCAGGTGTTGGATGACTTTTTTTTCTGGCGAGCATTGGCGAAAACTAAAAGTGCTTCTATTTTTCTTAGTTTGCTTGTTTGGGGATATTTCTATATGCTTTTGGTGTCGTTTTTATTGGTATTTGGTGCTCATAACCCTCTTGGGTCAAGCAAACATTTCAAAGTTTCATTTGGTCCTGGCAAGGATTGCAGATCAGCACCTTGGCGCTTCAAAGATTGCTTTGATTTTGCTTTGGAAGCATTATTTTATATAAGGGAAGTGCTCTAGTACTACTTTTTCTCTCTTTCTTGCATATTAAGTTTACTTCCATTGCTTTTACACAGTCTAGTTAGTAAATGGGGGGAGTGAAATATGGATCCTAAGGGTAAGCAACATTTAGAACACACTTCTCCACCTAGAGAGAAACAGCTAGAGGACCCTAACCATAGGATGGAAGAGGTAGACCTTGAGCAAGAAGTTGAGCGAAAAGTAGAGGGAAAAGAGCCACAAGAAGAAGAGTATTCTTATGTGGAACCCTATGATGAGATTGTTACACGCGTTCAAGGAACAAACCCTTAGGTTGGAGAGAGACATTGGTAGCATGACTTCTCTCATTGAACAACTTACGTCTCAGATGATCTCACTTGAGATACATGTTACCTCTTTCCTAGCTAGGAAGGAAAGAGAAATGCCTACTCTTCATGTGGACATGGCTAGGAATGATTTTTTTTTTCTAGTAAACATAAAGGAGAGAGTTCTAGGGAAGCTCCCCTCCTAAAAGAACTTAAGCCACCTACTTTTATGGGGGATGGTTGTGAGAGAAATAAGGATGTGGTCTACACTTTTTTGCAAAAGTGGAATGACTTGCATCAACTGAAGGGCATCCCACTTGAGTATCGTGTGCTAGAGGTGAGTCTTTCACTTGGCCTGTGTGCTTATAAGTGGTGGATGAGTCTCAAGGAGGTAAATTCCATCCCTATTGACTGGGCTCAATTTGAAACTCTTTTCTTGAAAGAGTTTCTTCTTGAGAATGAGTAAGAGAGAGATAGGGATGAGTGGGATAGGATCACTCAGAGAGGTAGGCCTTTATCGGTCTACATATCCCACTATAGGGAGATCATTCTGAAACTTAAGGGGTTGGATGAATTTCATAAAACTAGAGGGTTTGTTAGGGGCTTAGATAAATCCTTAAAGAGTGAGATAAGAAGGAAGACACCTAAGACCTTTGCAGAGGCAATCAAATATGCTCAGATCTATGAGGACCATGATCGTCCTCAATATACTCCTATGGAGATGGATCAGCCCCTCAAACCTCTTAGTACAACCAAGTTCAAGAAGAAAGTGTCAATGGGAAAAAAACAAAATCTTTATGAAGAAACAAATATAACAAAGGCCTAGATTACCTACTGAGCAGTTTGAGAGGTCCAAGAGAGAGAACTTGTGTTTTAGGTTTTTGTCTCCTAGCCATTCACAATGGATCTGTCCACTCAAGAAGGGGGAAGAAAAGAAGAAAGGACCAGAGAGTAGTAAGACCCCTGATAAGGGAAAAAAGGCGGTCCACCTAGTGCAGACACTTCCTATTCATGGTAGCTCTAGTTGCAAGGGAGTGGAAGTGATGCACGAGGACATTGAGCACAGATGTTGTTTGACACAATCATTGTGGTCACCTCAATTTGGACCACGACGACTTAGTTAAACTTCATGGTAGTGTACACGGGACCAGGGTGCGAGTCATGATAGATGACTCTCCCACTCATAACTTCTTAAACTATGCTCTAGTCAAGAAGCTAAATATTCCCCAGTAGCCCAATGCACATAAATACATAGTATCTCTGATGGGAGGATAAGATGATATGGGACACTATGGTATCCAATTTGGAGGGGTTTTAGGTTTAGGCAACTTTAATATAGAAATGATTTTGTCGGGATCTGGGGCCATACCTTTAGCCGACACCACATGTCCTAAGAGAGTTCCCTCTGTCACAAGGAAATGACATTTGTTTGGATTGAGCTTTAACTTAGTCTCCCTGCATCTTTTGAAAACATTCTGCAGCTGCCTCAAGTGGTGGTCCAAACAATCTAGAGGAGTTTCTTTGTGAGATCCTGAAAACGAAGAGAAGTCATCCATGAAGATTCTAAGTGATTCTAGCAATAGGGGGCCAAAAATGAGATTGACCGTTCTGTTAAAGGTGGCTGGAGCATTTCTGAGCCCAAATGGCATTTTTACATACACATATGTTCCCCAAGGTGTGATAAAAGCAGTCTTGTCACGATCCTCTGGATGTATTGATATTTGGTTATAGCCACTGAATCCATCCATAAAGCTATATAATGCATGCCCAGCCACTTCTTCAATGACCTGTTTTGCAAAAGGCATTAGGAAACCACCTGGAATGGTCACCTTGTTGAGTGCTCTAAAGTCAACACAAATTCTGATTTTATTAGTATTCTTCTTTGGTACTATAACCATAGGTGAGAGCCACTCTGAGTGTTCAACAGGAATGATGATTCCTGCATCCTCCATCTTTTGGATTTCCACATAGACAGCTTCAGCATATTTTGGATTAAGTCTATAACTCTTTCCTCTTATGGGTTTGGCTCCATCAACCAGAGGGATTCTATGCTCTCCATAAGTTGCAGGCACTCCTTCTAAGTCTTTATAATGCCAGGCAAAAACATCTACATACTGGGTCAAGAATGATTTTACCTTTTCAAGGAGCCCTGAGTGGCTCCACAACCAAGTGGCCACCAAAACTGGCCGATTATTATCTTGAATGCCTAATTGTATTTCTTGGACATGATTTCTCTCTATCGTATTATCTTCATGTGCATCTGCTTCCTTTTCTTCTTCTACTAGCTTTTCGTACATTGCTTCATAAGCAGGTGTATTTTGGACTTCAATGTGTTCCTCCTTGTCCTGCATCCATCCTGCAGGGATTTCTTGAATTGGGAAAGACCATTCTTCACTAGAATTTTTTACCTTGCCTTTAGCTTTAGAAACTTCTTTATCTGTGGTTGTCATATCCTCCTCCAAGTTGTATTTGAGGGGTGTCTTCCTGCCCCTTCTGTGGTCTGTGATGGGCTCTCCCAATCCATCAACCTGGACTTTTTTCCTTATCTTCATCATAACCTTCAGTCGTGCAAGAATTATTAAGAAAAATTCCAAAACAAGAGGAAGAGTTTCCTCCTTGGAGCCAATTTAAAATATCCTCTTCTTCCTCAAAATCTATTTGGGGTTGATCCTCCGATTCTGTTTCCATGCAAATGCCAACTGTTTGCATCATACTAGTGTTTCCTTGATTGTCTGGGCCCTCTTCTAAATGAATCTGTGTCAGCTCCTTCCCTTTCTTTTGTACCCACATAGTGTCCTTGCCCCAATCATGAATGACACTTGCATGCCTTAGCCATGGTCGTCCAATTAGGAGAGGAAATCCTCCTTCAACCTGGGGCAATCTTAAAACCACAAAATCCAGAATGAATAGATTACCTTGTACTTCAAGTGGAACCTTTGGGATCACTCCCAAGGGCCTTACTTTGCTCTGATCTGCCAAAGTAACAGTGAAATGTGCAGGCTTTGAAGGGTGGAGTCCAATCTTTTCCATTGTATGTTCAGGCATCAAGTTAATACCAGAACCACCATCCACAATAACTCCTTGAAATTCATGACCCTTGATTGATACTCTAAGCCGAGGACTTTTATAATCTGTAAGGGGTGCTTCCCCTACAATTTTTCCTTTATGTGAAACCACTGTCTTTGCCACCAAACTTGTAGTGGAAGCTTCATCAATTATCTGCAATAACTCTGACCTGAATTTCCCATCCATCTTTATTAGATCAAAAATACTAACCTCCTTTTTCATGGACTTGAGTAGTTTTGAAGCATCTGATTCCTTGAGAGCATGGGCTCCAGTTGACTTATCAAACTCCTCATGAGCCCTGTTGAAGGCATGTCCAATGGCATCACTGGTGCATATGAGATCTCCTTTTTGACTTGAACCCACACCTGTGTTGACTTTATCTTCAGATGTTTCTCTATTTTGATTCCCTTCCTTAATCTTTGATTCTTGTCCTATTTTTGCTTGAGCCTTCCCCTTGCTTCTTGTCTGCACAGTCAAAGATTCTATTTCTTCTAATTGCACCACCCTGGTAGATGGAGATGGTTCATTGATTGGATCACACACTTCTTCCTTGTGCACAGAAATCATTTGAATGTGGGGCCCGGAGGAAGAGGCTTGATTCTTAGGACAACAATTTGTATAATGGTCTCTTGCATCAGGGCAGTTCCTACAGGGAGGGGCATTTTCTGGTAGGGTGCACCTACTTTGATAATGCCCACATTCTCCACATCTGAAATAGATGATTGGCCTCCTAGGCCCATTTCCAAAGTTATTCCTCTGTCTAGGATTATAGTTGTTACCTTGATTTGGTGCAGCAGCCATCACATTTGCTGGTGTTGGGGGTCCTCCTTGTGTCCAGTATGTCGTTGCAGGCATTCCTCTTGATTGGCATTCATGGGCCTCATGGCCAACCTTCCTGCATAATTGACAAGTCACACTTAACAAAGGACATTCACCTACTATGTGACCTTGCTTGCTGCACATGGAACACCAAAGTCCACTCTTGATGCCACCTCCTTTGAGCTCTTGCAACTCTTGTCGCAGCTGAGCCAATTCCTCTGCCTGGGCCTCCTCCTCCTTTTGGAGCTTTAGTGCTTCAATCTCTCTTCTCAACTGAGCAACAGCATTCTCTTCCTCTTTGTAGGGCTTATTTCTCTTTAAGCCCTCCAGCTCTTTCCTTAGCTGTATCACTGGATCCTCCATTTCTGTACCATATGTTGGTTGGGAAGAGGTTGCTCCATACTGGTACCTGATCTGCTCCAAGTGTGTGGCTGTGCTGATGAACTCCTCTATGGAGGCTGTAGGTAGCACTAATTCCTTTATTTTGCATTGAGTGGCCACTTGTAGGGGTTTAGCCAACCATTTCTTGACAAAAAAATCGTGGGGTGGATCTGGCAATTTAGCCATTAGTGCTTTGGCCCGAGTCACAAACTCCGGGAACTTTTCTCCTGGACCTAATCTTAAATTTTCTAGCTCTTCTATGATAATTTCCGCAGTGTTGCCATGCTGGAACTGATTTTTAAAAGCATCTTTCATCACATCCCAAGTGGTAAAAATGGTTTTCAGCAAACTGGCTGAACCACTTATCAGCTAATCCCTCTAATGTGGCAAGGAAGAGAATAAAAAAAGCATCCTCCCTACCCATTAGGCCTCTAGTCTTACATAGTGCCAAAAACCTTCTAATGTGTTCATCTGGATCCTCCTGAGCTAGGCCTTTGAAAGAAGGAAACCTTATATTTAATCTAGAGAGTAAAGTTTCCAAGTCTACCTGACCCGCCATGCTCTTGACTGATGATGTGGAAGATAGTGGACTGGGGGACCTTCTAACAACCTTCCTCTTTGTCTGCTTGCAGGTGACCCTCAATACTTGGGACCGGGTTGCGGTCATGAGCAGCTCATAGCCCACTGAATATGAGACACTTGATAAAAATATTTACCTTTTGTTTGATGAAGTAGCACTGTGCTTCTGTGGTTTTGTCGACACTTGATCTCTTCTATGCTTGGCACTTGGTTTCTCCTAAGCTCAAATCTCCTTGGATGTCCCACCGTGTGTGCCAAATTTTGTTGGTGGATTCTTAGACAAGAAGGAGTTTGAGGGTTTGTAGGAGAAAAGGGGAAGAAACAAGAAGAGAAAATACACCTGGAAGCTTCTACCGATTGATTACAGTAAGACAATTACAAGGTTTGAAGTACAAGACAAGCCAATACCTCTGTGCACAATCCCACAGAGTGCCCAATTACAAAATACCAAATATCCCAAAGTCTTCTTGCCGCCGGCCTCCTCTGCACCAAACCTCCACCTGCTTCAAGCTTATCCTTGTGCACACCTTGCACCAAGCTTCCACAAAGGGGGAGGAGTGAATACCTTCTGTCGGCACGCGCTCACTGCAATGGGACCTTGAGATACTTGGGGGACTAGCTTAGCACACTCTGCACAATCCCTTAGGCACTCCCTATGCACTCCTTCACTTCCACTTCTCTGCGTCGTCGCACTGGTGACTCTTGCACTTCTTCCTCTTGCTCCCCTAGACTATGCTCTCTTGCTTACTCTAAGATTGGTCCAAGAATGGCCCTTGCCTTCATGTGAGTGTCGATCACGTACGCTCCTAACTGCCATGGTATCTTGGTCCTCACTTTGATGTCCCAAGATTGTCCTCACAAGTGGCAACCAACGACTCACTGTTTTGTCTTGTAGTGACTTTAGACTAAAACCAAAAATTTTAATGGGGGGCCATTGTTTCACCTGTGCGTACACTTTGCCGCTTCACATACCTTCATGTTTCCTTTTAAGTCTTCACTTTTGCACATAAGAGGGGGTTCACCTGAACCTTCCAAAACACTTTAAAACACACTTTGAACCTTACTAGGGAAATTAGAGAAAATACCTGTGCAACCTGCAACCCATTTTCTCCAATTTACCCTTTGTGGACAATTCATTGTGCACTACTTGTGCACTTTGACACCTTCACTTACGCACTTTGACTTTGCACCTGTTGACTTTGACCTTGAACTTGTTGACTTTGACTCGTTGACTTTGACTTGTTGACTTTGACTGTAGTTGACTTTGACCAACATGACTTTTATGGGCTCAACAGAATCTATCAAAGGGAAATGTAGGCTTGATCCTGCATACTTTGATATTTAGGGAGCAATAGAGAATGGGGATCGTGATATATGGGTTAGAGAAACTTGTTGGATTTGAAGCTTAAGTGCTTGGCCTTGTTGATCAGGCATGCCATGGGTATTATGGAACTTGGGGGTCCATAAGTAGGACTCGAAGCTTAAAGTTCCTCTTCCTAAGTTAAATTTTGTTGGCTTTTGGATTAAGCCAACATATAAAAAGCATAAAAGTTAATGGGCATTGAGTCTCATAATCTCAACACACCACTGAACTTTTATGCTTTTGACTTCATATGAAGAAATCATTTTTCTGCCTTAAACCTTAAACTTACAGGACTAAATTTCTCTCTCATGTCCTATCAACCCATGCATACGCGATTGAATTTGTGCATACCTAATGTATGCCAGAAATAGATACATCTTTTCTTGAAGATTCTTAACATGCATAAGGTCCAAGTACTGAACCCCTCCTTCAAGCATGCATGGAATTCTCATATTGAATTCCATTCTACTCAATAACATGCTCTTACTTTGCATTCATGTTCATGCCATGCTGTGATGAACCTATTATGCTCATTTTGTACTCATTTCCATGTGGTGAGTCTATTTCATGCTAAATGAAAACCTTTTTTCTCATTCATTCATGCCTTAAGTGTATTACTAAATTGTTCAATACATGCACCCTTCTATGTGCATATAGATCTCACCTAATGCATTATTTATAACATGGAAAAACTAAGAAATAAACAAACAAAATAAGAAATAGCACTTATCTGTAGTATAGCTTCGTCCATCCTTTGATCCCATGAAGGAGAAAGCTTTTCCATTTGGATACTTCGACTTTCAAGTTGCATGGCTGGGTCATTTCACCTCTAAAGTTCTTCCTTGGGCATATATATACTTACTTATATGCCCGAGCATGTATTAGCCTTATGCAAAGTATAATAGTGTCCAAATGCATACTTATACTCCAATATAAAATGCATTTATACTTGCCACATCACATATCAAATGAATTCAATGCATATTGGTGTATGACACAAATTGTGTGATACTTATTCCCATGTTTTGAGGAAAATAAATTCCACCTTTTACATTTCATGTTCTTCACACTTAGAATGCATACAAGATTTTGCTAGAATATCTCATACACATATGCCTATGTAACTATGAGTAAAGAAAATAACTTGATTATTGAAGAGAAAGATGACTAAAGTACTTCTCCACATCAATTGATTGAATAATTCCCACCCGATGCTTTAAAAGATGTAGAATCCGCATAGAGCTCCCATGATTTCTCCATTCTTCTTTGATGTAGAGAATCTCCATTTAACTTGTTATAGACTTCTTCATTGAAGTTCAAGACAATTGTTAACCATCTTCATAACATGTCTCAAAAGAGCTCTTCAAAACTGATTTGACTCTCTTTAGTTGTCGAAAAGAAGCTTTGAGCTTCTTTAGATCCGTGCATTTTAAGTATCTATGCTCCTCGCGTGAGCATTCTCCATGAGGTCACGAATCACTCTCTAATAGAAAAAATACACTAGAAATCTATTGAGCAACAGCGAGAGATGAATAGATCATTGAAGCGCGTGGAGGGTTGAGCATCAAAACTCTTATCCCACATGCTATTTTGATTTGGCATTCAAGAGAAATAAATAAGCAAACGCAGCATGTCGATTACCAAAACACGGGAATAGACTCCTCTCGAGGAGAGTCTCCTCTGCTTCCACGCGTAGAACACGCCTGACATCGTTGTAGTGGGAAAGAGTTGGGCATATTCAGCGCTCTATTTGCCCGCCCAAGGGCTGTCCCTTGGCTTGCTCGTGGCCCTTGTTTATAGGGGGGTCACACAAAGTTGAAATTTTGGCTCTCATCAAAGTTGAAATTTTGGCTCTCATCAAAGAGACCAATCCTTCCTCGACGGTAGAATCGGATGCGAGAAACCATGCTTTGAAACCAATGTTGTGAAATCAACATATCCTACCAAGAATCAAACTATCAAGGTCACACTCCTAAGAGAGAGCACGACTCCACCCATCCAACTCCAACCATATATATACCTCTAGTCCAAGGGGGTGCATGTCCTTGCGATTGGCCAAGTGTCCTTCATGTGGACACTTTCCCAAGGGTGATCACATGCCTTCTAATTTCCCAAGGTCTATCACATGCCTTCTAAATCAAATGAGGATTCTTCTCTCACGTACACACAAGGTGGCTCCTAGAGAAGCTTCTCCCAAGAGTAAGGTTCCCACACCTTAGGATAAATCAAGCCTAAGGTTCTAACCATTCAATTGGGAGATCATATGAATAAATACCTCAAGGGTTAAAACCAAGGGTTTCACCCAAAGGTTCAAGGCATGTTCCAAGGGTAATTCAAGGGTTAGACCAAAGCAAACATACATCATATTCTAACCTTTAGAATCCATATGTTTAACCCTATGAACCCATGAATTATACAATAGGCTGGAATGGTTGTTGCAGAGGCCTCTACACCAAAAACAGAGTCTGCTAATCTTGTGCAAGAAGAAGAATGGGCATTTACTATTGTTTGCAGTTTTGACCCATCCTCTCATGAGCAGTGCATGTCTACAGTAGACTCAGATGTTTGGTACTTTGACAGTGGAGATACCAAACATATAAACTCACAGCGCAATTTCTTCTCTTCACTTGAGCCTTCCCCTACAGGGAATACTGTTACATGCACCAACAACTCCTCTTATCCTGTTATGGAAGTTGGTAAGATCATTTTGACTACTGATGATGGTAGTTCTTTCACTTTGTCAGATGCTTTGTTTGTGCCAGGGATCAAGAAAAATCTGTTATGAGTTTCTGCATTAGCCAAGATTGGCTTGGTTGTGAAATTTGTTGATGACAGATGTGCAATTCATGATCTGTCAAATGGCGATGTGATTATTGCTTCTGGCATTTTATGTCGTGGGTTGTATAAGCTCATAGACTATGAAAGATCAGTAAATGATTTGGCATGTGCAGTACATGATTCTCAAGCTATGTTAGATGCAAAGTTTTGGCATGCATGCTTTGGTCATCTAAATTTTTCTAGTTTGCTATGCCTACAACAATCTAAAATGGTGTCCTCATTGCCCAAACTTGAGGCACCTGGAAAACATGTTTGTGAAGGTTGTATTTTGGGAAAAATGCAGCGTTCCTCCTTTCCAAAAGATGGTTTAGTTCGGGCTACTCAGAAATTGTAGCTTATACATAGTGATGTCTGTGGTTCTTGGCAGTCACCTTGCTTTGGAAATTATCTTTACTTCGTGACCTTCATGTATGATTTTTCCAGGCATTGAAGGCAAAGTCCGAAGTGTTCATGTGCTTCAAACAGTTTTTGGTTTTGGCTGAAAATATGTCAGCATGTAAAATGGGCACTCTCCATTTTGATCGAGGGGAGGAATATATGTCTTCTGATTTAATGCATTTCTAGCTGAACGTGGGATAAAACACTAGTGTACAGTGCCACCTCAACAGAATGGAGTTGCTGAACAGAAGAACATGTCACTCATGGAGATGGCAAGGTGTATGGTCAAGAGTCAAGATTTACCACAGTTTCTGGCTTGCGACTGTCATGTGTGCAACATATGTACTTAACAGGTGTCCCACTAAAGCACTGCAGTTTATCACTCCATATGAGGCTTGGCATGATTGCAAGCCATCTCTTGCTCATCTGCGTGTTTTTGGTTGTCTGGCATATGCATTAGTGCTTGAACAACATCGCAAAAAATTGGATGATAAAGCAATAAAATGTATTTTTGTTGGGTATAGTTCTAAAAGTAAACGCTATTGTCTGTATCATCCACAGACTAAACACATTCTGGTTAGCCGTGATGTTGTTTTTGTGGAAGATGCTATTCAACCATTGCTTTCATGTACTAAGGAGACATCTGTTAGCTCCAAAGACATGTATGGTACTTTGCTGCCTCTTTTTATAGGTGGATAGCCTAGTGCTCGAGCTAATGAGGCAACTTCTCAGCCTTTGCAGGTTTCATGTGATGATGCAAATCATCCCATTTCTGATGTAGATTTACATGATGCACGAAGAATGGTACTTGGTCTTTATGTGACTTGCCTCCTGGTAAGAAGGCCATTGGCACTAAGTGGGTTTACAAGCTAAAACGTAAGCCTCATGGAATAGTTGACAGGTATAAGGTTAGGCTTGTTGCAAAGGGTTATGCACAGGAAAGAGGCATTGATTTTGATGAGACCTTTGCACCTACATGCCATATAACTACTGTTCAAAGCATCTATGCACTTGCAGCCCATCATGGTTGGAATGTACATGAGTTGGACATTAAAACTGCATTTCTGAATGGTGACTTGCATGGAGAAGTGTATGTTTTTCAACCCCATGGCTTTGTGCAGAAAGGGCATGAAAACTAAGTGTGCAGGTCAAAGAAGGCATTATATGGTTTAAAGCAAGCACCACGTGCTTGGTATGAGAAGATACATGCCTATCTGATTGCACATGGTTTTGAGAACAATCCAACTGAGAGCACCTTATATGTTAAGCGTGCTAATGATGTGCTTCTGATCATTGTTGTCTATGTTGATGACATGCTGCTCATTGGTCCTATTGAGAAGCATATTGTTGATTTTAAGGCCGATTTGCATGCCTCATTTGAGATGTCTGATTTGGGGCATTTGCATCCCTATTTGGGCATTCAGTTTATTCAAGTTGATGGTGGGATGGCTTTGTGTCAAACAAAATATACTGACACATTATTGCAGCGTTTTGGCCTTGAAGACTGTAAGCCTATTGCCACTCCTATGGAGATAGGTTTACGATTGAGTCTTCATGATGCTGGAGATGCATTTGATGCTGTCCTCTATCAGCAAGCTGTTGGATGCCTGATCTACTTATGCATTACTCGGCTAGATATTTAGTTTGCTGTCTCACAGATGAGTAAGTTTATGCATTGCCCAGGTGTCAAGCATTGGTAGGCGGTTAAGCGCATCTTTCGCTACTTGAGTGGTACTCGACTACTTGGGTTGTTTTATCCCAAGGGAGGATCACTACCACATCTTTGCATGCTTTTTCTGACTGAGATTGGGCTGGTTGCAATGACACTCGTGTGTCCACTAGTGGCTTTTGCTTCATGCTTGGTAGCTCATCTATACCTTGGTTGAGCAAGAAGCAGCCTACTATGGCCACTTCCAATTGTGAGGCTGAGTATAGGGCAGCTAGTTTTCACTTGGGAGTGAAGTTCTCAAACAATGCATTAATTTTGACCTATGCCTTTGAACTATGTCTCCTAGATTGGTTTCACATAGGGACATAGGAACTTTGCACTTTGTAAGGGTAGTTCTAGGTGAAAGTCCTTCCGGCATTGTAGTTCTACCTTCATTCAGTGCACACATATGGGTGGAACATCAAGAAGAAGTAGAATATGCAATCTCCTTGTGTGAAGACAAAATAAGGGTTGAACATACACTAAAAAATTATGCATTTCATAAATAATAATAATAATATAATAATAGAAATGCAAATATGAATATAAAATAAAAAAAGTATGTAGTGTTTGGAATCCAACACTATAGTTGGCAAGTGGAACCCTTTTGTTTCTAGGTGGCATTGAAAACATGTGTCACGAAAACATGTGTGTCGCTATTACTCTATGTGAATAATAGATGTCATTGAAAACATGTTCCACGATGTGTCATGAAAGCATGTGTGTCGCTACTACTCTATGTGAATAATAGATGCCAAATGACAATAACTTATTGCATCTTCCATCTTGAAAAAAAATATGCCATTTTGATATGTGAAATTAACCTTAGTAACCATTTTGATATGTGAGATTTACCTTAGTAACTTTGAAAAAAAAAGTGATTATGATCACTCTCCTACATAAATAAAAAACATTGAAATATACAAACTTGAAAACAATGTTGAGAAATACCATATGATAAATGCAAAAGAGACAAAAGGGATGAAATGGGCACTTGGACATATGATCCAATAAGACAATCAATAAGACAAAAAGAGATTGTGGAGAAAGAGGAAGAAATGGGAACTTTGGTGGATAAAGGGGATGAAATGGGCACTTGGACATATGATTGAATAAGACAAAAAGAGTTTGTGAAGAAAAGGAAGAAATGGATATTTCAACTTTTATCTCCCACAAGATACTTAAGGTGCATTGCATCCTCTATGCTAGGGAAGGATCTCTTACTTTCCCTTTTTATATACAAGGCATTGCCACCCTCATGTGGTGAAGTGAGATATTGTGATTTGATGTATGCCCACTCTCACTTTCCTTTAGATAGTGGAGAAGTTCATGTAGAGAATCCTCCCTCTACTTCCCTTAGGGAGGGATATAGGAAAGTCTCATGCGATGATGATGATGATAGAAGTATTCCTCTTAGGTTATGTCTCCGTGGTTGCATTCACATAAGTGGAGACAAACAAAAGAGCCTTTCTGAGAAGCATTGAATCATTCTTGGATCTCAAGCATTGTTGGATTCAAAAAGGCATTGAGCCCCAGCTTTGAGGTGTTTATTTCATTCTTAGGTTCATGCAATGGCTTTATATATTTTTTTTCTTTTAAAGAGGAAGTTCGGCCGAAGCCTGATCTCCCTTGCTTGAATTGATTGAAAGAATGATTATACAAATGAATGGGCATAGTATCCATGGGAGCCCTCGTATCCCACAAAGCAAATGTTAGATTGCTTGAAGGGGACACTAGAGAGGATTGCCCAAAGGCAATTGGTTTTAAATATGCCCGAAGGCAATACACTAACCTTATGACCACAACTGTGGTGCCATAGGAAAAGCTTGAATCTTCACCCCTACCTCAAGAGGTAAAAGGCCCAACCAAAAAGCTTAACGAGTGTGGATAGTGGCTCTTGCATTTGCATTCGAATTGAGGAAAGCCAATAAGTGGTTAGAAGAAGAATCAATGGACTAGAAAGACACCCATAACACTTTTAAAAAGACATCCATATCACTTTTTCTATGCACCTTTCCACTTTGCATAGATTTCCTCCAAGGCGTGGTAGAAAAAGTCATCCTCTCGAAACCCCTTTATCACCATTGACACCAACATGGAGATAAGGTTTCTCCCACCACCTTCTTGTGAACTCATATGAAATTTCTTTTAATTTTCTTCATAAAGGAAGCCATATATCAATGTGGAAAGGACTTAGGATACTCGTGTGAAAAGTTGTACCCTAATTTGTACTTTTGGGAATTAGGAATTGTGAGCCTTTCCTTTGTAGTACTATAACGTCGTCAAAAACAGTGAACTGTTTTACTACATCCGGACTCCATGACTGATGAAAATCAGCCTCGGTCCAATGTTGATGATGCGACAGGCGAAAGGCAGATTTTTCCGAATCCTCTTCTACGAGGTCAGAACTCGGAGAGTCGAACCACTCACGAGCAGCCTAGCAGGGCCAAACTAACATCGAAACTTTGGAAGGAGCTCGTGAAGGCCTACAGACAATGGCGAGGCCGAGGCTGGCCTGTGAATGATGACGTCGACCTTCTTCGAAGTTCGGCGTTTATCCCGACTCCAAATTGCAGAAAGCAACTTGCAAGAAGCAGCAAGACGAGGGAATCCACCATTTCTTCTGCTTCCTCGTCCCTTTTCAGTCCGTTTCTCGTCTCCTTTTTCCCGGGACATTTGCTCTTTGTCATCGTCTGGTATCTGTATCCGCATCAAGCCTCCTAGAATCATTTGTTGCTGTATCCTCGGACAATACAGGGTGTGCATTACTTACTTTGTGCCTTCCGCTGGTCCGTTGTGTCGTCCAACAATATCCATGATTCCGATGCTCGACATGCTGTCCTGCTTTTTTTATTTCTGCTATATTCTCCCTCAACATCGACGGAGTGAATAGAAGTCGCCATCATACGAGAGATCCTTCGAATCTAGCTTGTCTTTGAAACTCCGTCTTTGCCGTCTCTCCATGATCGTGACGATATGTATATGCACAAGTGCACATCTGAAGCCCTATAAGCTTTTCGTTATGATTTCTCTCCTTGCCTCATCGAGGCATAATTTACCCGCCCATGACTGTCCCTCCCACCTCTACTGCTCTTGTACAGTGTCTTCCATTATCGTGTGCAGAACGCTTACTTCCTACCCGCGAGATTCTGAGTTGAGTGGCAATTGAGTAAGAGATTTGGCAACTGTACTGCGGAGCTCATCGCTTCTTGTTCGTGTTTACGCTCAACATGTTTCTTGCAGAATCTTCCATCATAGCCGTAGGACGATCAGAGAGGAGCTGACTACCCTACATGCATGGATGACGGCTCACATCTGGCGGCCACAAACACGTTAATAATCAGGCTGAAGATGGAGGTTCTCTAAAGCTGGCCACAATGGATTTCGATGGCATTCTAAGCGCAATGAACAGTGTTTCTGTGCATTCCGAGGATGTACCTATTCAAAGCCCCAATTTCCAGGACAATGAAATGCTCTCGTGGTTGCAATTTCCTGTGGATGATACCATCGAAAAGGGTCTGCAGGTAGACTTGTTGAGAGGATTGTCAAGTTCACACGTGCAGATTGTGAAACGTTCATTGGACCAGTTAGGCCTTCAGCAAGAATCAGCTGCGTTGTCATCCAACCCACTTGAGTTTTCTCATGGTGATCTTCCACCTTTCGATCCCGCCAGCATGTCATCTCATGATGTGCCTAGAACTTTATGCCGTACCCAGGAACCTCTTTCTGTGGATCGCTCTTGGCAGTGTACAGTACCCATCGCAAAATCAAGGACCGTAGATACTGTCGCACCATCTGGTCCTAACTTGTGCCCACTGAACTCCTCACAGCAAGGGCACCTTTCATCATCGCCACGTTCTACATTTAATAAGCCCTGTGATAGTTCTTTATCTCCGTCTCAACCCACTCCTCGTAGAAATTTCACTCATTTCTCAAGCACAGTTGCAGAAACCCGGGCAAATTTATGTGTCTTAGGTGTAAGCAGTGGGCCTACCAGCATAGAGCGAGCAAGACAGCATTACAGTCAAGGAAGGAAAAATGATGCCGATGGGATAAAAAGTTCACCTTTAATAGAATCAACTTCAGTAATGGGAGATGATGGAAAGCAAACGATTTTGCCGCAGCAACCCATTCTTTTTACCCACACAAGCGATTATGCAGACGAGTCAGGGAAAGATGAGAATGTAGCAGAAGACAATATGGACAGTTCTCATATGTCTAACACTGCGACCACAACGTCCAACAAAGCAGTAGAGAGGCTTAACACAACTGAGCAAATAGACACATCACAATCTCAAGGCTCTGGCAGCAGTTCTGACGAGAAAGTTGGCAAGGAAATGGTCGCGAGGATGAAGGAAAGATCCAGTGCAGTTGATGGTTCAGAGTGTCATAGTGAGGTAAGACATATTTTTACACCTTTATCAATGTTTGAATAGCTAGAAGCTTTGGGCTTCAAGATCATCATGTCTCTGGAAATTCTTTGAGCAGGAATTGGAAGAGATACGGAATAGCAGTAAAAAACCATTGAAGAGGTCCAGAGCAGCAGAGATGCACAACTTATGTGAAAGAGTATGTTTGATAACAGAAGGAAAAATAGTAACAACTTATTTGAAAAGCTACATTTGTCCATTGAAGTTGACGAATAAAGATATGCTCATTGAATAAAGAACAATGGTTATGGTGATTCATGTACTTTAAATTTCAGAAACGGAGAGATAGAATCAATGAGAAGCTATTGGCTTTACGAGATTTAATGCCGAACTCAAATAAGGTAGGCCTCCTTCTAGTACATTTTGTTGATAAATCTGATTATGTTGTTTGCTTTATACAGGGATATGGGGACGTTTCTTATCTGTTTTGATGTGATTTATTATACTCTGGTGTTGTGTTCTTATTCAGACAGCCAAGTCTTCCATACTTGATGAGGCTATAGAATACATAAAGTCGCTGCAAGTGCAGTTGCAGGTGCTGTTAAACAAAGATTTCAATGAATTCTTAGTTTGGTGTTGAATTGGTTCTTCTTATTTGAATCTTTTACTCGTGTTTTTGAAGGGCAGGCATGGTCAGTGACGACAGCCATATGCACACCTCCATCCTTAATACCGAACATGGGTATGCACCATTTGCAGGTGCCAGCTTTGCCACATGTGGGTTTGGGCATGGGAGTAGGGATGGGTGTGAGACTTGGTATGGGCATGGGAATGGGGATCGGCTTGATGGATGTAAGAGCTACTGCTATGGCAGCTGGTCAAACAATGGTGCATATGCCTTCTTATCTGCGGCAGCCCTCTTTACTGCCTTCTCACCCGATGGCTACTACACAGCAATATCTTCCAACTGCAAATGTCGTTGAAACTGAAGATAGTCTTAAAAGAGCTCAGATTGCAGACCAATGTAATTCCTTTGCACCGCAACAAGGAGTTCAGGTGCTTGCCTTGCGCAATATACATGATTTCTGTATGCTTTACACAGTCTACAAACATGATGGTATACTCAATCTGTTTTCTGCATTCTTCTGCCATTGTTATTACATTTCCAGTCATCCATTTGACTTGTTGCAGGTGCAGCCTTTTCCAATGAACCTGACTGTGCATAGGAATACAGAACTGTATAACTCGTACATGAATTGGCATTTACAACAACAGCTGCAACTGCATGAAGGACAGCCTCTTATGCAACACCAACAGCAGCAGCATTCACAATGCAACAACGTCAATGAATGAACTCAATGAGATAAGGTGCACCTTGAAAGCTATATTTAGCCAATAAAGTTTGCACAATGTAAAGTAAGTCAAGCAATGAAATGTCATGCACCTCACTCCTTTTTAATAGCTTGTATGCATGCATGCATCATATTTTTCCTTTGTCCTCAACACGAGCTGTCTTTCAATATGGCTGAAGCTCAACATCTAAGAGGATCAATAGCAGATGTGATATCATAAAGGAGTTAGTTTTTTTAATCTCTGTACTCAAATTTTTTTGTTGGTTTTCTGCTAAACTCTTTATCTGATCCTTTGGCTTTTCTCCATACATTTGTGTAGAAATCGCTCACTATGTTTCATCCTGTACACTTAGTGGGATTTTTATATATTTTATAGTTAACCATGATAGCAATATTTGCAATAATCAGATGATTAGTGATCTTTTTGTTTTTGCTCATCAGCCCCTGATAATCATCCATACTCCTCCAGTGGAGGGGCCATTAGCCTCCATGTAAGGATTACTACAGTCCATTATGTCAGTCTATGAGACCAAGAATTTGCTATGTCAATAATGAAGAGGCAAGGAGCTATTGTGTTACAAAAGGAGCTCTCTTTTGGGAGCTCCTGTATAGCTTGACCATTATTGAACAAGTCAGCCCATTCAAACTAGGTTCATCCACATTGAGGTAGGGCTGCAGTGTGCCTTTCTGTATGCCATTTTATCCACGCATGGTGAAGCTTAAACTATTTTTTTCCTCCCTCTCTGAAATGCATTTGTCCACTGGACCAACAGCATTAGAAAGACTTGTCTGCATTTTCATTTGTCAACCACAAAAGATCAATTAGCGCAGTGCTCTTGTCTATGGCAAACTTAATAACGAAAGACGTTCTCCTTTATTCAAAGAAATTTATGTGTAATAATTGTTGAATAGAAAGTCTTCAATGAGAAGTTGCACTGTTAAAGATGAACTAGCAGTGACAAACATATTGCTGGGAATCGATGCAAACTATTGGTGGTCTTCCTGATATGAACAAGGATGCAATGTTGATAATAATTTTTTTGATATCGACATCAATATTCTTGTCAATATGTGCACCAATATGGACATGGATATGTGAACAATATCTATATGGCATATGGATGCCAATATCAATGGTTTCCCCTAACATGCCATTGGCTCTCTCCCTTAATGTTTGCACATGTATATGTAAATATCTTAGTAAAGTAATTATCACCAAAGACATCTCCAATGGTATGTGAGAGATTGGTAGGCTTGCATACATGCATTTGTGAAATCCATGTCTTTCTCTCTTCAATTACATAGAAACTTTCTTTGAAACTCTTATTTACCTAGACACGGTCAATAAACTTTTAAAAGCATCTTTAAGTAATCTCAAAGAAAGGTCTTCACTCTTGACATCCCCCCCAAACAAAAAAAACAAAAAAAAAAGTGTTGTTGCATGAATCAATACAAAATTCAAAGCTCTAAAATCGGTACATTTTTATTTTGACAAGTTACAAAGAATTAAAGAAACCAATAGTCCCATACTACAAATATAAGAGGGCTGAAATAGAACACTAGCCTCATGTATGATCCTTTTGAAGCTTTACAAGCATACTTCTACAATGAAGATTATGCATCCCTATTTTTTTCTTCAATGTTTTCATATATTCTTGTTCTTTGATTAAGAATGCATGAAAAGGTTATAAAATGTCAATGCCAATGGCTTGTTCTTGTAGATAGTGTGAAGGGCTTGTGTTGATTCTAAGAAGCAATTATCAACACATCTATAATTGGAATAAGACTATCTTAATCTCCAAGAGCTTATTGGACACTCCTTAAACAATTATAGAAACCCTCAATAAGGCACACCTCTTCAAGATTTTCAAATGATTCTACAACGTTGTGTTACTTTTGACCTTGAGCTTACGGAGTATTACCTTAACCAGCTTTGTTGCACATCAAGGTCCAAGACTCAAGTACATGTTGCTTATGAGAGACATATATACATATACACTCATACATATACACATGTCTATATATAGACATCCACATATACATATGCATACACATTCACATACTCATAGTGCATACACATGCGCAAACAGACATGGACATACACATGCATACACACACATGTATACACACACATGTATACACATACACATGTATACACGTAGATATGCGTATGCATGTGCATGTGGTTACACTCATACAGGTATGCACACAAAGACACATACACATGCACGCACATAAGAATATACACATGCACACATGCATGAATATGTATATGCATATGCACACATACATACACATGCATATGCATGTGCAAACATACTTTCACATGCATATGCACATAGACATACAGCCACACAAACACACATATACACATACATACCCATAGATAGATATACATACACACACATACACATACATGTACATATACACACACATATGAAAGAGCCCACGAAGAGTTATGTCGTGGTGTGCTCGGTTGCTCTAAATGCCAAGGGAGTGGGCTGTTGCGTGAGGAGAGAGAAAGTAGAGAGAGAAACCTGTACAAAAATTTGGAGAAGAAGAAGGAGAAGCTGAAGTTGAAGAAGTCCCGATCAAGTTATGAGAGATTTGGGATAAAGTCTTATTGATAAGTGACTTTCAGGTCATTTGAGCCTGTTCACACATGGCCAATGACCAAAAGTCATAAAAATAATGTAAATGCCTATAACTCCCCAATTTGGGGTCCAAAACATATGACAAAAATATGTCTAGAAAGCTTTGGAAGAAAGCTTTCACATGGAAGTCAAAATATACAAAAGGAGAGTCCTTGGGGCCTTTATCCCCAACAACCTCCAACTTGAAGGACCAAGGAGGCTCCTTTAAGCTAAGTAACTCCCACCATGTGTATACATAGCTAATGTTGTGCCTTGGGTAGACACTTCGTGAGAGCATCTCCATGATTCTGTGAAGTATTGACCTTGATCAAAGTGATCAAGCCATCCTCTAACACCTCTTTGATGAAGTGCTATCTCACATCAATATACTTTGTGCGAGCATGAAACATGGGTTCTTTGCCAAACATATAGCACTCTGGCTATCGCATCCAAGAACAGGTGCCTTTTCAGGCATCCCAAACTCACTACACAAGCGGGCTAACCAAATGGCTTCTTTGGAAGCCTCTATGGCTGAAATATATTCAGCCTCTGTAGTAGATAGTGTAACTATCCTCTGAAGTCTAAAGCACCATGAAATAGCTCCACTGCAAGGGTGTATACATAGCCACTTGTGGACTTGCGTGTGTCCACATCAGTTGCCATGTCTGAATCACAAAATCCTTTTAACTCCAATGGACCCTTTCCATAATATAGGCATTTACCTTTGGTCCCTTTCAAATATCTCAAGATAGATTTCACTGCCTCCCAATGAGCTCTACCAGGATTAGGCATGATCTTGCTAACAATTCCCAATGCATGAGCAATGTCTGGCCGAGTGGCAACCATAGCACACATAAGTGAACCACAAGCTGATGCATATGGAACACTCTTCATGTAATTGGGTGCATCATCATCTTTGGGACAGTCATCCTTGGAAAGCTTAACACGTGGTTGCAATGGCACTCCAAGAGGCTTAACATCAGCCACATTAAATCTGTCCAGCACTTTTTCAATGTACTTTTCTTGGGATAAATGCAAAGTATGCTGCTGCCTATCCCTTTTTATTCGCATACCAAGAATATGCTCAGCTTCCCCAAGGTCTTTCATTGAGAATGCAGGGTTCAGCTGCTGTTTTAGAGCATTCAGAATGCTCTTTTTCTTCCCAACCAGCAGCATATTATCTACATGCAGCACAAGAATGATTGGGTTGCCATCTTCATCCTTTTTAGTATGCTGCTGCCTATCCCTTTTTATTCGCATACCAAGAATATGCTCAGCTTCCCCAAGGTCTTTCATTGAGAATGCAGGGTTCAGCTGCTGTTTTAGAGCATTCAGAGTGCTCTTTTTCTTCCCAACCAGCAGCATATTATCTACATGCAGCACAAGAATGATTGGGTTGCCATCTTCATCCTTTTTAGTGTACAAACAGTGGTCTGCCTGGCTTCTTTTGAACCCATATTTGAGCATAAATGCATCAAACTTCTTATACCATTGTCTGTGGCCTGTTTCAGCCCATATAAGCTCCTTTTCAGCTTGCATATCAGATGCTCTTTTCCAGGAATGGCATATCCTTCTGGCTGTTTCATGTACAACTCTTCATTTAAATCACCATGCAAAAAGGCTGTTTTAACATCCATTTGGAATAACTCCAAATCCAAGGCAGCTGTGAGAGCAAACAACACACATAATGTGGTCATTTTAACCACTGGAGAGAACACCTTTTGGAAATCAATGCCCTCTTTTTGGGCATATCCCTTAGCAACCAGCCTTGCTTTATACTTGGGTTCGCCATCAACAGTTTTGATTTTGTACACCCACTTGTTGGGAATGACCTTCCTACCTTTGGGCAACTCAACCAAATCCCAAGTATCATTTGCATGCAAGGCCTTTATCTCTTCCTGCATGGCTGACTCCCACTTCTTCTTGTGCTCACATAGCTTTGCCTCTTTATAAGTGAGAGGCTCACCCTCATCTGATAACATAATGTAATGTATAGAGGGTTCATATCTATTCACTGGCCTCCTAGGACGTGTAGATCTTCTTACCCAATGATCCACATTATCCAACAATGGATCTACATGAGGAGGTACATCAATTTCTTCATTGTTAATGGGCTGCTGTACATCGTTTCCAGCACTCTTTTCAGCATGAATAGGAGGTTTCATATGCCCATCAGGAGCGTCATTTTGTTGTGAAGCATCATCTGGCTCAATAACCACAGGCTCATTGTCATTTCCAACCATATGTGGTGCATCCCAAGGGTTCATATCAAATTTAACTGGTGGCTGTACATGCTGAAATTTGACTCTTTATGGTCATCTTTTTGAGGTAGCCAAATCCTATAGCCCATTTCACCTTCATCTCCATAACCCATGAAGATTCCTTTCATGGACTTTGCACCTAACTTGTTTCTCAACTCAGGCCTTATATGCACAAATGCATCACAACCAAAGATGCGTAGGTGGGCATATGAAGCTGGTTTGCCACACCAAACCTCTTTTGGAATGCCACCTTTTAAGGACATATGAGGGGATCGATTGCAAACATGAACTGCAGTTTTCAAAGCCTCTCCCCAAACCGAGGAGGGAGATTAGCTTTGGACAGCATGCATCTCACTCTCTCACATAAAGTCCTATTATACGTTTCAACCAGACTGATGGAAGATGGGCTGTATGGACTATTAGCTCTCTCTTTATACCAAGATTTTTACAGAATCTATTGAATTCACCACTTGTAAACTCACCCCCATTATCTTTACGTAAGCATTTTTGCTTTCTACATGTTTGGGTGGTCACAAATGCATGAAATTTCTTAAATGCAGCAGAAGTTTGATCTTTAGATTTTAACAAATATAACCAAAGCTTCCTAGAGTAGTCATCAACAAAAGGAACAAAGTAAAGAGCACCCCCCATAGATTTTGTGGGCTTGCTACAAACATCAAAATGAACAAGATCAAGTGCATTAGACTTACAAGAGACACTAGAGTAGTAGGAATTCTTTACTTGCTTACCATATTGGCATTCATTACGAAAATCAAGTTTTGATCCTTTAGCATCAAACTTGTTTAGAAGTGGTCTGTTGTACCTCTACGTTGTGGAATGCTATCAGAGGTGAAGCTCTATGGAAGATCTAGAGAGAAAGATGCACCATCAATCTCAATAACCCCTTAAAGAATGATCAACAGAAAAGTTGCTTGGCCATTTAGGTTGAATAATCTTGAGTCCTAAGAAATCCCCTCTTTAGGCACCATAGGGTGTTTGTAGTAAAAAAGAACAAGCTAAAAAGTAAGTGGGCCCCACACAAAGGGGATGGAAAGATTATCAACCTTCTTTGCACCTCTCATTGATACTCTTGGATTTTTTTTTCATTTTTTGTAATTTAAAATGAGCATTGTTTGAAAAAAAAAACTAACAAAAAAGCCTGAAGGTCTCTAGAATAATCATCAACAAAATACATAAAGTAAATAGAATGTGTCATGGATCTCAATGGCATACTATGCACATAAGCATGCACTAATTAAGCACATTAGACCTTCTAGATAATCTAGAGTAAAAGGAATTCTTCACTTGTACTATCAAGTCACAATTTAAGCATTGAATAATTTATCAAAACTGTTTTGGCTCATATGTCCAAGTCTCTTATGCTATAGCTCAATGTAGGTATTTACTAAGGCCAATGCAATAACTTTGTCGAGCAAGTCCCTTTCATATAAGCTATACAATGTGTCTTTCTTAATGCCTCTCACAATCAGCCTAGAGTCTTTCAGAAGCTTCTGTAAGCCCTTTTCATATACACTAGTATAACCAAGCATTTTCAGACAAAAAGCTTCTATTAATGCTTGAAACATAACAAACAGTATGCAAGACAAGCTCATTGGCACCATCCAATCACATTGTGTTGGTATAAAGGTCCCAAGGACACTCTTTTTCTATCTTTTGACCATTCCATGTGAAAGCTCTCTCCAAGAGCTTTCCAAATATATTTTTTGTTATAATTTTTGGACCCCAAATTGGGTAGTCATACGCATTTACATTGTTTTTATGATTGTTGGTCATTGGCCATGTGTAAGCATGCCCAAATGACATAGAAGTCACTTATCAATAAGACTTGGTCCCAAATCTCTCATAACTTGATTTGGATTTCTTTAACTTCAACTTCTCCATCTTCTTCTCCAAATTTCTGCATAGGTTTCTCTCTCTATTTTCTCTCTCCTCACGCAACAACCCACTCCCTTGTTGGAGCAACTGAGCACACCACCATGTAGCTCTCCGCATCCTCTTTCGATTGGCATCAAATCTTTGAGCTGTTTCATCACGATAAAGTTGCTCCAAATGCTTTTCTACTTCAGTCTAAGTTGGAAGGTTTTTTCTTCCATTTGGGAGAATTTCATCATGAAAAACCTTCATTTTTTATGATAAAAGTGTTGTTTTTGGAGGATAACTTCAGCCCAGAGCAGAGCTGAAGCAAATTTTGAATTTATGAATATACATATCTCCAAAGGGACTTTACATCCAACAACTTCCCACTTAAAGGCCCAAAGTGGTACCTTTAAGTTAACCAACTCCCACTAAATTAATGCAATGCTCATGTGGAGCCTTAGAAAGATTCTTAGTGAGAATGTCCGCAAGGTTATCTTGGGTTTTGACCTTAGTCAATGTGACAAGACCGTCTTCCAAGACTTGTCGAATGAAGTGGTACCGAACATCTATATTTTTGGTACGTGCACGAAACATGGCATTCTTGGCCAGATAAATTGTACTCTGACTATCACAACCAAGCATGGGAGTACAAGAAGGAAGACCAAAATCCTTGACCAAACGGCCAAGCGAAATAGCTTCCTTAGAAGCTTCGGTGGCTGAAATATACTCAACTTCAGTAGTACTCAGTGCCACAATTTTTTGCGATCTTGAACACCAAGAGATGGACCCACCAGCTCTGCGATCTTGAACACCAAGAGATGGACCCACCAGCCAAAGTAAACACTATCCACTGGTAGATTTCCTAGTGTCAAGATCTCCTTCCATATTCAAATCACAGAATCCTTGCAACTCTAATGTACCCTTTCCATAACATATACACTTTCTTTGTGTACACTTCAAGTATTTGAAGTGAATTTCACTGCTTCCCAATGTGACTTGCCAAGGTTAGACATGAATCTCCTAACAACTCCCTCTGCATGAGCAATGTCAGGTCGAGTTGCAACCATAGCATACATTAAAGAACCACCAGCTGATGCATAAGGTATACCCTTCATTGCACTAGCAGCTGCATCATCCTTATGGCAATCAACTTTGCTAAGCTTTGTATATGGCCCTAAAGGCACTCCAAGAGGCTTACCATCAGCCATATTAAACATGTCTAAGTACTTTACTGATGTACTTGTCTTGTGAGAGAGAAACAACAAGTGTTGCCCTCTATCTCTTTTAATACGCATTTCTAGGATGTGTTCAGCTGCACCGAAGTCTTTCATTGAAAAAGCTGAACAAAGCTTCCTTTTAAGAGCAGTCAAAATGTTATTGTGCTTTCCTGCATTGAGCATGTCATCCACATATAAATAATAAAACCAGCACAATAAGACTTCCATCATCAGTTTTTTTAGTGTGCAAGCAGTAATGTTCATGTCTGCGTTTAAATCCATGGCTGAGCATAAAGTTGTCAAACTTTTTGTACCATTGTCTAGGGGCTTGTTTCAGCCCATACAAGCTGCATTTCAGCTTGCAGATAAAATGCTCTTTTCTTGGAATAACAAATCCTTCTGGCTGCTTCATGTACAACTCTTCATCCAAGTCATCATGTAGAAAAGCAGTTTTGACATCCATCTGATCCAATTTTAAATCTAAGGATGCAGTGAGAGCAAATAAAACATTTAACATGGAGTGTAGTCATCTTCACTACTGGTGAGAAGACCTCTTGGAAGTCTATGCCTTCCTTTTGTGTATAGCCCTTAGCAATCATCCGTGATTTGTTGTTGGGTTTTCCATCAATACATTTCATTTTATAAACCTATTCACTAGGGATAGCTTTCCTATCCCTGGGCAGAGTTACAACCTCCCATGTGTTATTTGCATATAGGAACTTCATCTATTCTTGCATAGCAAGCTGACACTGTCACTTGTTTTCACATGACTGTGTCTCTTTAAAGGTCAGAGGCTCACCCTCATCGGTCAATAAAATGCAGTCTAAAGATGGCTGAAACCTCTGTGGGCCTTCTAAAACATGTAGATCGTCTTACCCAATGGTCTATGTTGTCAGGCAATGGGCTTACTTCTTCAGGTATATGCACCATCATTAGGTGGTTGATTTTCAGTATTTTCTTGTTGCTATAATCTGTTTTCAGCATGTTCACCTTGCTGTCCTAACCCATCCTGTGCAGCTACTTGTTGTCCATGATCTTCTGGCTGTAGGACAATGGGTTTCAGAATCAAAAGGGACAGAATTTTCAGCTAATGGCTGTTGAATGGCTGGCTGTTCATGCTGAAATTCGACTTTCTTTTTATCAAGATCATCATGCGTAGCATTTTTAAATAACTTTGCCTCATTAAATACTACGTCTCGGCTACGTACGATCTTCTTGTTCCAAGGAAGCCAAACCCTATTATAAACCATCTCTCCTTCATCTTCATGTCCCATTAAGATGCCCTTGATGGATTTCATGTCTAGTTTGGTCCTCTGTTCTATAGGTACATGCACAAAAGCATCACAACCAAAGATACACAAATGTTCATATGAAGAAGGTTTTGTCAGACCAAGCCTCTTCAGGAATGCCATTTTACAATGCACGATCGCGAGAGCGATTGCATATATGAGCTGTAGTTTTAAGAGCCTCTCCCTCAAAACTATTGAGGGAGGTTAGTTTTAGACAGCATGCAACTTAATCTTTCACAAAGTGTGCGATTATAGCTCTCAGCCAGGCCATTTGATGCAGGATTATAAGGGATTGTCACCTCCCTCTTAATACCATGCATCTCATAAAATCTTTTGAGATATACTCACCTCCATTATTCGTTCTTATGGCTTTCAACTTAAGCCCTTTCTGTGTGGTAACAAATTTTTGCTCTTAAGTACATACACCCATGACTTTCTACTAAAATCATCGATGAAAGCAATAAATACCATGCACCCCCATATGAAACAACATGCATAGTGCACACATCAGAGTGTACTAAGTCAAGAACATTAGACTTCGTAATGACACCAGAGTAATAAGGAGACTTAACATGTTTTCATATAATCAATCATTACAAAATTCGAGACTAGAGGCTTTCACATCGAATCTTCCGAAAGAGGAGAGAACTTGAAGGCCTTTCTGACTCATATGACCAAGTCTTTTGTGGAAAAGTTCCATCTGAGATTGGACTTCAACCACAACCCAAGAACTTGCTAGGTAATTCTTTACAATGCAGATAGTACAAAGTCCACCTTTTGCTGCCTTTGACAATCAGCATTGAGCCCTTGTGAATCTTTTAAGATCCACCACCAAAAGAAGTAAAATATTCTCTAGCATCAAGCTGTCCAACTGACAGCAGAACTTTCTTTATGCCACATACGTATACGTATCTGATATCCTGCAATTTCAACTCTTGGCCATTTTCAATAGCCAAGTGAATGGTGCCAACACCCTCTATCTTGCATGCATAGTTGTTGCCCAAGTAAACCTTGCCTAGACAACCTAAAGTTTATTCAGAAAATGACTCCAAAGGAGTAGCATGAAAAGAGGTACCGCTGTCCACTATCCATGATTGTGACAACCCATCATGAGCTGAAAGTAATGCATCAATTACATCTCTTTTGGTGATGTGCATATCCCTTGTTGCTTATATAACATTTACATCAATGCATGAGGCTACAACAAGTACCTCTCCAGTATCACGAAGATCTTCAATAACCACACTAGATGCAATATTTGCATTTGTAAGTTGCTTTGAGGAAGAGCTGTCATCGTCTTTCTTGTCATCCTTCTTTTTCTTACCTTAAGCATTTGCAACCATATTTCAGTAATGAAACAGAAATTTGATGTTGAAGTTCATGACAGCTGACAATGGGCTGAATATTCAGCTATTTCAGCCCAAATGTTCAGCAAGTAAGAGCAAGGTACAGTAGTAATATGGATGACTTTTAGAAGTATAACACAGTATACATTAAATGCATTTCAGCAATATCACCAAGGACACATCTGCAACAATCCCAAGTTTTGCAAATGATCACCAAGACTGTTGCAACATGAATAATCAGCAATACATTAACTCAGTGAAAGATGACAACAGTGCATGCATTTATACCCATATCAACATATGATACAGTAAACACCAAGAAATTTCTGCAATTTCTTCAAGATTTCATAAGTGGAAACAGAAGAATACTCAAATAACTCTGCTTGTTGCACTAAATTATGTCAGCAATGTCTCCCATGTACATTTCACGCATCCATTTTGCTGAATTCCACAGATTTCAAGCAAAAGCCCCTAAATTTCAGTATCAAGAATAACTCAAATTGCGTTAACAAATGTTCAAGAGTTCATAAAATGAATTGATTGAGGAAAATTTTACAAAATTTTGCAAAATCCCCAATATTTTTGGGTCTAATTTTGCTGGAATGTTAGCCAATCTGACTCAGCTGAGCAAAATTTCAACAATGTAGCAAAAGTCCCAAATTTTTGTGGGTCCAGGGTAGAGCAATTTTTTTATGGGTCCCAAAAGTGAGCAGAATTTCGCAAAATTTGGGAAAATTCCTTATTTAAGCATGCAGAGTGTCTTCGATTTCTGATGCAACACAGAGTATTCACTAAATCTGGAAAAACTCCTAAGTTTGACTGACCCGTATGACTGTACCGGGCTGTATTGGCCTATAAACGCTGTGCGTGACCTGTTTGATGTGCCTTAGATGTGAGCTGGATTCCTACCAAGCCCAACAACAGCTGGTAGCGATGATGGCGCAGTGCCCAAGAGGCCCAAAAGTAGCTGGTCGGTGGGCATGATAATGGCGAACTACAGCTGAGTACCAATGTATGTGCAAGCGCACGTGTTCTGGAGTTGCCTCGACACCTTTTGTGTGGCGTCAGGTTCAAAAATCAACCATGCTAAAACTGCTTTCAGAGCTATACGCAGTCCTCCACCCCAATTGTTGTTAGATCAGGGGTGTCAAGTTATCCCTAGAGGTCAAGTCTTCTGTCTCCTCGGCATTCCGATGGGCTTCGACATCTCAATGGACCAACGATGGAACTCGGTGCTATGCAAGCTAGATAGCAAACTAAATCATTGGAAAGGTATGCAAGTCAACTTGGTAGGGATTACTATGGTGGTTAACACATTTATGCTTTCTACGATGATTTACTTTATCTCGTGTTGGAGGCCTAAGGAGAAAGAGTTGGCCAAAGTGGAAAGAATCTGCAGAAACTAGAAACTTCCTATGGACTGGGGATCCGAACAGGAGGGGGATTGCCAAAATCAAATGGGAAACTTGCATTAGCTCGAAAGACTCAGGGGGCTTGGGTATTTTGGATATCGTTGGGTTGGTTGACAAGCTGGTGGCAAAGTGGCTTATCAAGGCTTGGAGTAATAGGGAGTCGTCTTGGGCTAAATTGATCTTCAGAAACATGGAAGACCTTACCTTAGTTGGCCATCCTGGGTGGAAGGACATAGGGATTCTCACGCTTTTGTTCTCCCCCCACCCGGTGTCCCCTAAAGGCTCTAGCCTCGTGTGTTCTTTATGGAAGAGTTGGAACAAGGCCAAACAATTCATCAGAATGAGTAATGAGTGGAAGTGGGCGGTTGGGATAAGACAAAATGACTCTATGTGGTTCCCGATCAGCGGCATTACGGGGGTGGAGTCTTGGAACCTCCAAACTGCAAAGCGGCTATGGAACAAAGGGTTCAAACAATGGAAACAGCTTTGGAAACAAGAGACTAGTCAGTGGATTAGGTTCGAAGACTTAGACCCGAGACATAGAGTTACGCTCGATGTATGGACTCTTCTTCAAGGCAGGTGTTTAGCGTGGGACCGCTCAACTACCCGTCTTCTCTGCGGACAGGATCTTCTTGCCTGGAGGGCCTCAAATGGAGCAATGGTAAGAAACTATCCAGAATCCCCAA